>VZRL01006572.1:1214509-1387434 GCA_013397895.1 Origma solitaria
AAAAAGAAGAAGTCCAAAACTGCCTATTCCTTGAAGAAGAAAGCAACAATACCTATTCATGAGAACAATCTGCCAAGGAGCTTACAAATTCTGATTAATTTAGGTAGGAAAGAAGGTAATTTTCAGAGCCTGACAGTTATTACTGGACTTGTTAGCAATGTAATGTGTCTGTAGGTTAAGGTGTTGGCAGACATTCCTCAGTAACTAAGCTATAAAACAGTAGAAAACTGATGCTTTATTTTAAAAAAATGTAAATAAGAGTTTTCTATCACTGACTTTGTGAAGACTTTCATAATTCAGATGTTATTAGCTATACTGCCTTGACACGCTGCAGTTCCTCTAACTATTAGAGAGGTTAATATGATGCTTTTACTGAATTTGCTGTTGGCAGATGAGCATTTCTTTTAGATTCTATGAGCCTACCTAGAAACAACAGAGATAATGCAAGCTGGTTGGTAGAATAAGAAGCAGATTTTACTCTTTTTTTTTACAAGCAGCCCTAGCAAAGCTCACCTGTGTATGCACAAAACTCTTCAAAACTCCTGGTTTTGTAGCTCTCTACTTCTTTTTTGGATTTTTTTTTTTTGTTGTTTTTTTCAGTGATGGATAAGTCTTTGTGTGTATAAATATCAGAATTTGCATTTAAAAAATCCCTCATTGATTTCAAAGTTTCAAATAGTTCTCATGATAACATCCCCAAACTTAAGCACGCTTTACCCTACACATATTTTGCTGTGTCATGGTGAGTTTAATGTATCTTTTTTCAGGTACATTTATTAGTCATTTACCCTGTTTTAATGCACAGATTTTGCAATGTGAACATATATTCTGAACATATATTCATCTAACATGATTTGGAAAAAAATTCTGCAGATAGGTTTCTACATTTTTACAATAAAAAAAAAAAAGAAGTCCTTTTGTTTATGTAAAGTATCGTGGTGGTCCTACCGGAGAAGAGAAGAGTGAAGACCAACATGCACTCACACAGAACCTGTGGAAACCACACCCATTCTGAAGTAGGAAGTGGGTTGGGAGGAAAGGATCCTGTAATACTTGAAAAAATAACAGAAGAGACAAGAAAAGGAAAGAAATGTCTGTAAGGAGAGGTACCTAGGAGCTGAAATAAGTTTCTTCTTCATTTCTCTGCAAGGTGTTAGTTATTCTCAGTCACTTTAACTCCTCTTTCTCTTCTTTCCTTTCTCCCCTCTCTTCCTGTCTCCCTCTGCTTCCTCTCCAAAGCCAAAGGCAACTGGGCTTTATCAGGAGACAAACTTTAGTAAAATCATTCTCAGGACTCAATAGACTTTTACGTACTGGTGGTGGAGATTGAGTCACAGAAAGCACGTTCAGCTCCATATTCAAAAGATATCAAAAACCAAAATTGATTTTCTGAGGACAGAACTGTGGGCTGTGTAGGCTTGGTGGATGTTAGGAGAGCAACAAAAGTCTAATTCCAGCTAAGTCATTGTAAAGAGAAAACACAATAACAAAGTAGAAAATAATGGAAAAAATCCAAGGTCAGAAGCTTTGCTATCCTTGCAGCGGCTGTACATGTTTTTACTTCAGCAACCTCTTTTCCTGTTGAGAAAATTACTAGGTATTCCAGAAATGTGCACACATTATCTAATACTGCAGTATACAATATTTACTTGATAACTGGGGCACCATTTTCCTGCCACTCTTCCCTTTCACTTCACACCAGGTTTTGTAGGATCTATTAACAGCATGAAAAAGAAATAATTGCTATAGTACTAAGCATCCTCTTTTCCCTTGAAGCTCCATGGCAGCTGAAGGTACAAAGCCCCCTCACAGAATAAAATCCAAACTGATGCTAGTCAATCAGCAGTTTCCCAGTTGCTCTCATTTTGTTTCTGTGGATTGTAAAGCTATCAGCATGGAAGATAAAAATAATTTAGCAAATAACTATGCTGCAAGTAATTACACTAATATTGCTTACTGAGCTTTAAATTAAGAATTTTCTTTAGTCAGTCTTCATTTTGCACTTAATTAGTTCAAAGTTTCTTTTGTGTGAAGATTTCCCAGTTCTAAAATATTAATTGTTCTGTACACAAAGTCATTTTGACACTGAAATACTTTGTTGGCCTTACTTCAAAACCTCTTGCCTGAGAACACACAAAACTGCCATGGTCTTTTTGCCCCAAAATGGATTCTTTCACCCAGCGTGCAAGAGAACAATTCACACACAGAGTCAAGGTATTGATTTATTTAGAGTTCCATGCAGAAAACATTCTAGGTGGCAAATCCACAAAGTTAGCACTGTGATTACCTAAAGTTTTTGCTATTTCTATTTTAGGAAAGACATTAATGTTCATTGGCTATAACTTACATAGTTCTCTCATTAATTAGTATTCTATCTTCTATTGTTTAAATGATTCTCTCACTTCTTATGTTAATTAGTGCACATTCTCATTTTCTTCCTCTTCTTTTGAGTTGGTTGGTTTCTTGGGCCAGTGGTTTTAATTGTCCAGTGCTGGAATTACCCTTTACCTAGACTGATGAGTTGGTGTTGTTTGTTTCTTGTATTCTGGCTTTGTCTTGGTTATTTTGCAAAATGCCCTTCATTATTTGGCTCAGCATTCCATTATGTCTGAGTTCACTTGATATATTATCTCAAGTTTCTTTTGTTCTTATTCTTTCTTTATAGATGCAGCTACTGAGGCTTATTAAATCTGCAATTACTGAGACATGTTAAACATAATTTATCTATTTGGAAACTGCACATCAGTCTTATATAACTCATGCAGTACAACACTTAACATTTTTGTATCAAAGTGTTGAAAAATTTAAGAAAAATAAGCACTTCTGGTATTTACAGAAAAGGGGGAAATGAGGAGAATAAGTCAATGTTAATTTTCAATATTTAGAGTACTGTAATTGCCACCATTTTTCTTCTCAACAGTACTGAGATTCATGCTCAGCAAAAACTAGATGTTCAATTAAGTTTTAATTGACTTAGTTTTGCCTCTGAATATGATGGATGAACTCCTGTGAAATCATATGTGTTCTATAGAAATCTTTTGGTCATAGAATTGCAAAATTCTATTTTAAAAAATGTTTGACATTTACATCTTCTGCAAATAAGTGTACAAGTAATGCATGCTCTTTTTTCATTGAAAACATCAAAATAAAATGGTGTCAGCACTTTACAGATACCAATATTCTGATAATATATATTGAATAAGAGAGTATTTTAAGAAGATTATTTTCTCACAATTTTCTTCATGGATCTTTTTTCCTTCCACTTTTGAATATAGCAGGGTCTTGCTCCCAATATTAATGTAACACATAATAATGGCAAAACAGAATGGTTGTTCTCTTGCTATTCTCAAGTGTCTCCCAGTCCAGCTCTTAGCACTCCATACACACAAGTTTCTTATAACAGGCACAGTTGTTTTCCCATGGCCTAAAGACCCTGCTCATCTATTCTCATGCCCAAAAATTCCCATTCACCTCCGCCAGCCATGCTCATGCAATTTCATACTTGCATTTTTTAAGTCAGGGCAAATGAGTTGTACTGTGGTCTATCAGAGTTATGCTATTATCAAGCAACATCAGCATGATCTTTTTTTTCAGTTAATAAGCAAAGCAAAAACATGACTTTTGCTGCTATGTTGTTACATTCCTATGTCTGGGATGCTTGCTAATCATTGAAATATTAATTATAGTTTCCTAATAGAATGATCTATGTCAAACATTTCATGCTATAAAATCCTTACAAAAAGATTAATATATTTTTTGTTTGAAGTGTGTTATGGAATTAATAAACTTACACTGTTTAATATATTAACTATTCTTATCAATTTATGTCCTGACTATGGTGAAATGATATGGTTAAGAAATTGTTCCTTGGGAGCTTTCATATTATGCTCATGAATACTACACTTCGGCAAGGTTATATTAAGTAACTGCTTTATTATCAGCAATATGACAACTATAGCACACTTACACACTTTTTTTCTTTCAGAAATTACTCCAGCCTAGCCAGGCAGGAAAAAACTTAGCAAGGCAACAAGTAGCACTGAATTTCTGTGCAGATGCCTGAAGAAACAGCAAAGTAATGGTTCATTTCACTTTGGGAGGAGTTGACTCTGGCTACATTTAGAACCCAGTCTTTTTGCCCCCTGAGTGTTTCTCAGGATTCCTGAACTTCAAGATGCCTGCCATGTCTATGGTTACTTAACAAGTTTTGAAGAGAAGATTGGTTTTGTATGTCTCCCTCTATATAAGGTGACAGCAAAAATTACTGGGTTTCACCATGTGTTTAACAATATAAAAGTGGTTGTATACAGATACAGACAATATCTCTGAAAAATGAGTGCCTTGGCATAGTGGAAATAAGTTTCAGTTTAACCTGACTACTGACTAGTACAGCTTCCTGATGCAGCAATGACCACAACAAAACAGAAAATAAACCACAAGAAAAAAACAAAGAAACCCAAAAAACAACAAAACCTACCAAAATCCCCAATAAAATCCACATTTCAGCATCAAAAACCAGAAAATTTTTGTACTATTAGTAAGATTGACATCCAAATATTATCAATGCATACTCAAATACATACTAAATGCCTTTGTATGTCTCTTAAAACTGATTCTCGGGCTACTCAAGCTCTGCACACTGTTTTCCAAGCTAGGTTTTATTTTAATATCAGTCTAATTGACTGATCACATGATAATTAGATGCCTGTTGATGTGGTTTACCTGTGTTATTTGTGTTAAACCTAAGTAATAAAATATATTTTTTTATATTATTAATTTTTCACCTGTGCGGCATCATAGAAAAGATCAGTAGATAATTTTCTGCAATTAGAATGGAAGAGAAGAATAATTTGTATAGTTCTATTTTTAATTATTCTATCCATTCAGAAATTCAGTGTGCTGCTAAAAAAAGGAGGTTTTTATTTATGTCTGAGGAAATATTAGTTCAAATCCGAAAACATAACAGAAGAATCATTTTAATCTCTCAAATTAATCTTTCAGCAGTCTGTCTTCTATATTCTACAGGAAGTAAATATCTCAACAAGAAGGTAAATTAAATTATTTTTGGGGTGTTATGTATCTTGTCTGATACATTATTTAATTGTGGAGCAATTAATTTCTGTTATCCTCTGTAACGGCTGTAAAGGTTTGTATACCACTGCCTTGATAATTTTGTTTCTTTATACCCATTATCTATGGTTTAAATCTCCTTGGCCTTATCCATGAAACTGAAGGAGTATATTTCTTTAAGAAATATTGCACCACATAGTCAGAAATAATCTGACTTCACTATCCTTTCACTGCTAAAAGATGTAATTTGAATACTGATGTGGACCACTGCTTTAACCACCATAACACAAAAGAGCTTCTTAATGCACACAATATTTGTTTGATTATCCATATAAACACCGAAGAAAATCTGTATTTCCTTTTAGGCTGTTAATTTTCTGGAAGGTTTTTTGGCTGTTCAATATTCAACTTAAATGTTTAAATATCACTATTTGCTGAAGGGAATAACTTTGAAGAATGACGCTGATCCCAACAAGAGCAGATGTCTACTTATATGCTCCGAAAACCTCAACTAAAATTCACTTTCAGTAATGAATACTTCCGATAAGCTCCTTGCAAATAACAAAAGAACCAAGATTTTTTCACAGAAAAACATTCCTGATAACCTGTGAGGTGGTGGCAAGAATTACAAGGTACTAACAAGTCACAGACTTTGAAAGACAAAATTCTTTTTATCCAGGTGGATCTTTCAGATAGCTATTTTTAAAATTCTTCCTGTAGATGAAGATGGTTTGCTAATTAGCTACCAATTAATTGAAGAGAGTAAAAAACAAGTATATGCATTTCATCAATGGTTTAGTGACCCTGATTAACATTGACATAGCCTTTTCAATTCAAGGTTTTAACAGAAATAATTCTTAAATTCCATGTCCAAATATAAGGAAACTAATCAGCAAGTATTTTTAAATTATTTCTTCCTTATTTTACTCCTGTGACAATTTCTAATTGGGCCACTGCTTTGATCCAACATTGTAAGCCAATTTTTGGGTATTCCTCTGATCCAGTTGGCCATGATAAAGACATCAGAATTGCCTATCAGCAATTTTCCACTACCTGTCCGAAGACTGTCCAGCAGTCAAGACTGTTGTTGTTGGACCCACTGTAAAAGGAGATGCTCAGTATTAACAAAAATCATTCAGTTCGTCTTAAACACTTTTATTCCCTTTTATTTATATCTCAATAGGCTTAATTCTGCAACTCTTCCTTAGATTGTTGTCAACCCTGAGTCCATCCCCCTCCTGGAAGTTTGGTACATGGCTTCAAGCATGATCATTACCCTTTACTCTCTGTAACTGTAATTGGATGCAGTAAATACAAACATATTGCTGCCAGGCTTTAAAAATACCAAGTCAGATTAATTAAAATATCAGTGATATGATTCCTTTCAGTTGATTATATAACAAAAATCTCAACATTGCAATTTTAGTTCACTTGTAACAAAAGAATTTTTTAAAGTATTTCCCTGCAATAACCCAAAATGAAATCACTGTTCCTGTTTGCTTCTATGGAGTGCAAACAGGAAACTTCCTCAAAGCAAATGAAAGTCTTGGCTTTAACTTAGTCAATTATTTTAAAAACACCTGTTAGAGCAAGAATTACACGTCACTTCCTCCGTAAGCCACAAAAGCAATTAACCTTGCAAAAAACTCTGCCCTTCTTCATCTGCTTGAAACATCAACCAAATTCTCTCCTTTGAAGTACCAGACTCATTAAAAGTATTCCTGAATCTTCAAACAAGGAAGCCCCCAGTCTGCTATGTTGTATTCTTTGCATTTTGCCTGAAATTTTTGAAGTCTCCCTGAATTCCACTGGCAGTCCAAGATGCAGAAAATATCTCAGGTATAATTTCCAAATCAAGTCTCTGCTTCAGCAATGCTCTCCCTGCATTCATCATGTATTTTTTGTCATTTTGGAGCATAACTTCTCCTATGCTGCCCTAGGGACCTCTCCTCTCTTACACAAACCCACAATCACATTTGTCAAATTTCTGGTTAGGTCATGAGATTATCACCTTTGTCCATCTCCTGTCCTCATGCTACCTCACCAAGTGTTCTCAGACCTTTGCAGAATAAACCAGTGGCTTGTCTCCTGTGATTCCATTTGCCTTTTAAAAATTAAATACAGTGGAGAAGCTTCTGGGCAGCATGACAGTTACAGAGGCTCTACTGCTTCTTAGCAGGGTCTTGCCCTCAAAGCAAGACAGCAGGGAGCTGCACCAGCAGAAACCTTGTACCAACCACCGTCTTGCTCTTTCCTGAGATGTAACACACAAATCAGTGCAACTGATGAGGGAAATCTTATATTTATGAGGAAAATTAAGTGGAGACAGGAAGCCAGGTGTGATGGGAGATCAGTGATAGAAGTCTGACAGAAGGACAGGGAAAGATGCCTTGAGCTAGTGACAGATGACACTGGCATATTTTTGTTACATTATCCGTTTGAAGAAATAATGTCTTCTTTTCAACACCTCTTCTTTGTGTCTTCTTCTCTGCCATTTTACTTTTAAAAAGTTTGCAGGAAAACTGCCTCAAAACAAAAATAAAAATTGAATGGTTAAGCTTTTCATTGTTTGTTCAACCTGATTCCTAATAAACACCCTATTTGAAAGTGGTATTGACTCCCCCTCAGGAAGAATGATTTGCCTGTTAAGAATCAGATCAAACTGTTTAAGAGAATAAGCATTTAGCAGTTTGAGCAACAATTTGACCCATCTGCCTTCCCCAGTGATGCTTCTCTTCTCCTGCAAATACAGATCTGACTGATATTTTTTTAAATGCTCAGTCTCCTGGGCTGTATGGCTTCCAGCAGCTGCAATCCCATGAAAACTAGAGATTCTGTCCCCTGCTTGTATTTTTCTTTCTCACTTTTTTAAATGTAGGATTTAGACCATCAAACCCTCTCTCTTAAACAAAGTATAGTTTTGAAAGGTTTTCAGAAAGTGAAATATTTGCACCTGTTCCACGTTATTTTTTCTCTTGTCAGTTTGTGCTATCCCTGCATGAGGTTTTGCAGTCAATTTTGCAGAATATCTTTCAAGTAATACTAAAATTTTTCAAATCCTTTTTTTAATAAGGAAGAGGAGTGGCTGCAGTATGTATGCATATCAAGAATTCCTGCTGTGATAACTCTTTCTGTAACATAAAGCAAAAAGGAAGTGTTGGAGGCATTTTTTTTTTTTTTTTAGGAGAAAGCAGAAATTCACCAGAGTATAGTGGCAAGTGTAAAAATGTATGGAAGAAATTACTGTAAATCTCAAAATCTTGGATCTTTCAAATTAATATTTCACTTAAGACGAATATAATATCAGATGTAGGAACTCTTCTCTGTTCAGAGCTTGAGCGCTCCTCAGGTGAAATTTGGAGTATCATTCTTATTGTACATTCAGAAAATACCTATTTTCCAAATAAAACTTGGGAATGCTGATAGAGCTCTTCTATGAGGAGCATTTCGTTTCTTCAGGGATTTTTTTCACCCTTTGTCCTTTGGCTCAGCCTAGAGATAGGGATAAATTTGAGAGGAAAATAAAATCCAGTATGGCTGGGTATGAAGAGAACTAGGCAAAAGAAACTAAGGGCAGTTAAAATTTCTCTCTGGAAGATTTTTTTTTTTTTTTTTTTAAACAAATTAAAGGTCTGACTTGTCCAAGCACTGCCTAAAATTAAGGTTGGGACAAACAGAAAATCTAGAATTTTACCTAGAACAGGGCTGGATAAAGACTGCCAAGGTTTGGGTGAAAGGAAACATAGAACACATATGGAGTTAGGAATCCATTGTTAGTCATATTTATCTTTTAACAGTTAAAGAGTCCAAATTGTCTAGCTAATACTTCATTAATAGTGAAGCTAATTCTTGAACATAATTTTCTAACACCCATCTCTTTTCTCTGTCATCAGTTCAGTGTCTTTCTGGCTTCAAATGCTGTCAGTCACAACCCTCCTCAAGAAGATTCGGAGGCAAGGAGGTAGTAACAGCTTTCCACTTACTCTTTTGGATCACAGCAATCACAAATCATATTCAAGATGAAGGGTGCTGTCTTTCATTTTCCTTAGAGAAAGAAAAACAAGCCACAGACAGTTCTAATATGATCACCCTGACTGTTTCTCACTGCACTAATCTAACTTGTCAAAGTTAGCAGCAGCTAGGCAGACATCAAGGTCTATGCAGGAGTGTGGCGGAGGAGGTGCTCCAGGTGCTGGAGCTGACATTCCTCTACAGCCTGGGATGAAGACCATGGTGAGGCAGGCTGTGCCTGCAGCCCACGGAGTTCCACAATGGATCAGAGATCCACTGGAGTAGTTAGCTCCGTAAGGACTATACACCATGGAAAGGACCCATGAAGAAAGTTCATGAAGAAATGCAGGCTGTGGGAAGGATTGACTCTGGAGAAATTAATGAAGGATGGTGTCTTGTGGGGGAAACCCCACGCTGGATCGGGGAAGATCATGAGGAGGAAGGAATGACAGAGACACAGCATTATGAGCCAATCACACTTCCCGTTCCCCATCCCTCTGTGCCACAGGATCAGTGGAGGAGGTAGAGAAATTGTGAGGAACGTTGAGCCCAGGAAGAAGAGAGGGGTGGGAAGCAGGGGGGTTTAGATTAGTTCTAATTTCTTATTATCTTACTCTGATTTTGATTGGACATAAACTAAATTAAGTTTCGCATCACCTCAGCCTTGAGAATGGTATTAATTTTCATTATGAAAGATGTATTAAGGCATTTAAGCTCCTCATGCATTTTACATATTCTTTTGTATGCTAATCCAGCCTTTCCTAGATATTTCTGGAAAATAAATTTTAGCATTTGAGAGCTGAAAACTCAATGATTTTTAAACCTTTCTGTGAAGTAGTAGAGAGTGTACATGGCCCTACATCCCCCAAATGACATCAAATTCTGCAGCACCGAAATGTACACCCTAATACCAAACAAGAAAACCTTTACTATCTATAAGAGATCAAAAGTAGCAACTAAAGGATATCTAAGGAAAACAGGCGAGTTCAAAAGCGATAGTACTGTTTTGTCTGCCTGCAGCTACAAGGATTTTGAAGACACAGCAGTGAAACTGCACATTTCTTATTTCATAAAGACAAGTGAAAAACAGTGTTTCTGTAATGCTGTGGACAGGCTTATTTATTCAGTAGCACTTCTGAATGAGAAAAGCTGACTTCAGCTGCAACAGGACAGATCTCGCTGCCTCTTTTATTTTTACAATAAGAAAAAGTAGATTTAGATACAATAAAAATTCTCAGGATTAAAATTCAGCTATTTTTCATTCAACTATTCAGTTGGAAAACATAATAAATTACACAATCATTTTTATATGTAGCTTGTTGGAGGAAACACAGGCAGAGACTAGTTAAGAAATAACAAGAACTTTCCAAGGCTAGGTAACAATGTGCTTAAAAAAAGAAAGTACCTTGAGAACAAATAAAACCATGCATCAAGTAAGTAAAATATTTCCATACTGAATTTAGAGAGAAAAAAAAACATTCCCATGGTCCAATGTGTTTTTCTTGGCAGATATTTTTTTCTTAGTAGTGATCCTTTCAATACACAAAATAGCACAAAAAACAAAAAACATGCTGTCTTTTACCCTTTCTGTCTTTTCCCCCATCCTTTGTTATTCTCTATGCCTGAAATTAACTACTACTGCTACTACTACTATTATTATTATTATTTCTTCAATGGAATTTTGAAAGTTTGCTTTGTCTTCAGCTTTTGACATGAAGGTCAGGTTATTGTTGGGGCGTTTTTTTTCACATTTTTAATCAGTGAAATCTTATACAGTTGCATTCTAGAGTTCTATTTCCACAGAAAATTTTTCTTTTTTCTCTGCCTGGAATGTGAGACACTAACTTGCACCCCTTATTTTCAAAACACTGAATCTTGCCACTGGGTACAAAATTGTGTCATAAGTTGGGAACTAATTCTTGCTTATTTATTACCTAAAACATAATACCAAATAGTTCACATTTCTACACATGAAGATTAAATATATGGAGATTTGTAATTATTTGTCAAGCTCAACATGCAGAGCTCTCGACTTTCCTGAATGCTACTCTTAAGTTTACATGACCTAGCCGGGCAGGTAGTACTTAAAAACCCATGGAATATTTATAGATATAGATGGAAAATATATAGATATAGATGATTTATACAGTGGATTTATAGAAGATTTGTCCTCATGTCTTCCCGGCCACGTGATGGATGAAATTTCACTGTTCTACGTCCCAAGAAACATGGTTACAATAACCATCTTGAACAGGTAATTTTTCTAGGTGCAATCATCTGCCACCAATTACTGCAACATTTCTTTTTTTCCTGGGGAGTGTACAGCAAACCCCACAAGAATCAATAGAATATAGTATTTTAAAAGGGTTGTGTATACAGTGGTAAACTGTAATGAAGAAATCTCTGTACATGTGAAAAACATCACTGATATACTGAGGTCTGCTCTAAGAACTGCAAAGTTCACTGGTTTTTTTAAAATCATAAAACCGAAAATTTACAGACCACCACTCTGCCTATGGACTGCTCTTTTATTATGACCTTTAACTACAGCGTTAGACCTGGTGTCTTGTGTCTTCACAGGTAAAGACTCAAGTGGGTGCAGAGCTTTATTTCTTACAGACCATAGGTGAAAATTATACAGAGAATTACAAACAGTAGCTCAAAAAGCAACAGATCTGCTAGGTGGGCTGGAGGAAGCAGTGAGAAAGGATGTAGCAAAAGGAGAAGTGAAAGTGAGACTGCCATAGCAACAGAGGCACTACCAGAAGCTCTGGCTACCAGGAGCTGGAATAGACACAAACCAGAAGGAATGTTTTGCTCACCCCATTAACTCCAAGGGGGAATATCCTCATGTTTTTCTTGAAAATTTATGCCATAAATCTTACTGTTTGCTAGTCCATATAATTTCTCATGAGCTAATACTGGACTGAAAGTTAAGAAATTATGAGCTAACAGACTCAGCAGCACACTTACTAGCAGTCGATAACTAAAGACAGAAAGTAGAAGATGGTGAATGCTTGCAGCAGCAGATTATTGAACCATACACTGTCCTGGCTTGGAAGGGACCTTAAAGATCATGTAATTTCAACGCTTCTGGCCAAGAGCAGGGACACCTTTCAAAGTAAACATTTTTTTCCTAATATCTAACCTAAACCTATGCTCTTTCTGTTTGAAGCCCACCCAATTACCCGTCATCCTGTCTCTACATCCTCTTTTTGAAAGTCCCTCTCCAGCTTTCTTGTAGGCTCCCTTCAGGTACTGGAAGGCCACAATTACGTCTCACCAAAGCCTTCTCTTGTCCAGGCTGAACAATCCCAATTCTCTTTCCTCACAGGAGAGGTGCTCCATCCCTCTGATCATCTTGGTGCAGCTCCTCTGGACTCACTTCAACAGGTGCTTGACCTTCCTGTACTGGGGACCCCAGAGCTGGACGTGCTCCAGGTGGAGTCTTACAATCACATATATGAATGACTTAGTGGAAAATAAAGGCTTGCACAAAGCCCTGTAGAGTAAGGAAAAGGAAAAAATTTTAATAACATTGGGGTTTTAATATTTGAGAAATAGAATTGAATCTGTATTAATATAATGAAAAAAAAATTGAAATATTGAAGCTTCAAAGAAAGTGATGAAAGGAAGTAGGTTTTAATTTTCTAAGTGGCCAATATGTTTCCCATCCTTTGTTGGTTTTTGTGCTATGTGCACAGAGAACCAACAGGCTGCGTGGAAATTTATACCTTGCAACTGAGACCACAACCAAAATGAGAAGTAGACCACAAGCCTGCTGGATATAAATACTAAAACAACATGACTCTTCAGAAGTGTTTCTATATCAGAATTAATATTCATTTGGACCTCATGCTTATGAGTTTATGATAATTTTGTTATAAAGAGTTATTTTGTTATGAAAGAGTTATTACTCTTTTTTTGGATGCAATTGACTGTCTAAGTATGATATATCTAATTTTGAGAGATTTTTTCCTTTGTTTGTAAAAGTTATTTTGTCCAGCATAGTATTTTATGTTCCCTTGAAAGGTTGCATTCTGGACAGAGCATTTTGCTGTCTCTGAGACTTGCCTCACCTCATGGGAACTCAAGCAGTTTTGCCTCCGTGCTCTGGCCAGTTCAGGGTCCCCTTGCAAAGGGCTTGACCCACTCAGACATTTTCAGCAGTGTATGCTGGGCATTAAATACTCATACACTTTGATTAAATCAGTCTTTAATTCCTGTATTTAACACAGGTACATAGTTTTCTTCACTTCTGAAACATATTTCTTGCAGCAGATTTGGGTCCATGTTATATCTATTATCTGGGAGCAGAAAGGAGTCAGCTCTCTGCACCACAAATTTGGCATGGACTTACAAATACTCTTTTTCATTGAAAATCTGTTTCCTTGCTCAGTAGGTATACTTTTTATTAATAGAAATAAGACAATTGATGCATGAAGTCATTCTCCCACACACTGTCTGCACATAACCATTGTGGCAGCCCTGTTTGCAACTGCAATCACTGGCTTTCAAGGCTCCAGGGAGCTGCAAAAATATTTTCCCTGTCTTGAAATGTAGAAATATGATAGGGTTTTCATGTACATAAAATAGATCCATACATATTCTCAATGAGTCCCTGGCATGAGTATCACAGGGAAAAGCAGCAGTACTCACTCAGCAGAATGTGTATGTACCTGTGGACTGACAGAAAATCACAAGTTATTTGAGGCATTTACTCCAGCTTATGGATGAGAGATATGATGATCAAAGCTAAAGGTGATCTCGTGTCAGGAATTCAGACATGGGAGCCATGATACTTTTCCAATCCCTGATATCAAGCATCTGTCACAGAGAAGATGTTTTGCCAAATTCAACTCTAGTCTCAAGTAAATTGATACAGTCAGACCTATCAGCCTCTTCTTCCCCCTCATCTCATTCACTAATATGGTTGTACAGCTATTCCTCAACCTCTCTTCATAAATAGAGGAAACAAAACCTTTATACATGTGTCTATTTAGCAAACTTGAGGCTAAAAATGTAAGAAAAAGGTACAGCTTCAATTTCACATTCTTTAGATGCCTGAGAAATAACATCTGTTTCAGGTGATTTTCTGGATTTATATGAGATAATGACTAGAGGACCTATGTTTGTGAGCTGTTAGTAAAGAGGAAAAAATGGAGGAGGAGCTGATAAAAAGTGTTTAGGAACTGGCTGATTTTCTAAACTCAGGTCCCAAGGAAGATCATTAAAAACATGTAGAATATTAGAAGTTCAAACTTTGGCTAAAACTCAGTAATCTCTAATTAACAAGAACCATGAGATCTATTGCAACATTTGAAATGCCAGCAGCTATAGACCATCCAAGCTTGAAGAAATTATTGAACCATATTTGGTTATAGCATAAATTAAAATAGGTAGCCTTCAAGAGAAAGTAGACAGCAATTTGTTACAATCTCCTATTCTTCCTTTACACAATGCCATATAGATACACTTTTTCTATTACAGATAGAGAGGCAAATTACAGGCCACATCTATGTTAATCTGTACTTTTTGTTTTGCAGAGTAATTTGAGTATCTTTCCACAAACAACCTGAATACTATATTATTTGCAAGGAACACTATTCTGAAAGGTCACCTCTCTACACAAAATTGTATTAAATAATCAGAAGGCAAACACCTCTGCCTTACTTAAACTTTCATTCTGAAAGATACAAGCTTATCCTCCAAGAAAAATCCTTTTTTTTTCCAAATTTGAATTCTATTGAAGTGTGTATTCTCAATAAAAATAATCTGTTATTGATAGGGAAAAAATTAGAGAAATTTAGTTCATTACTTTTGAGAGAAAATCTTTAAAGATTTGGTTCTCATAGAATCTTTAAATATTTCTGTAGAAGACAAAGAATGGCCCCATATCACAACTGAATATTGTTAGTAGCATCAATTTAAAAAGAATCATTCATTATATTCTTACTTTCATTCAGAAAAATAATGTTAAATTATTTATGTAAAGCATAAATAAAAGATAAATTATGTAAACTAGTATTTATGTGTGGGTGGTGATCAAAGTTTTCATCACACTATGAATTGAAAATTAAGACTACTAATAAAGTGACTCAATCTGTGAAGCAAAGGGAGGCCAAGATGACAGCACCACAAGCAAAATTCAAGAAAATATACTTGATCAAGTCATTCTGGAGCCCGTATAAATTACTTTGGCTCTCTATCCCTGTATCTGTATAATTGAGAAGCAGCCATGGAGAAACTCAGTTGTGGTGTTTTAAATGTGATTAAAATGAGCCCCCAGAAAACATAATATGAGCAAGTGAATTACAACATGACTCCTCTGTGGTCATACAGGTTGGCTATTGTTCTTTGTCCTTACTTACACAGCTTTCATTATTAGCTTACATTTCAAGTTAAAATGAGAACTTTTGTTTCAGCCCTTCTTTAGCACCCTGATTAAACTTTGCTAAACTTTGTTTAATAATACCTTTGGGATTTTTGAAACAAAACTGTAGAAAGTCTAAATAGGATTAAAAACAGTTGAAGTTGCATGGTATGCCAATATTCAGACTAGAATTTGGCAATACTACTTAGTCTTCCAAGTACATTATTTCTGTTTAGGAAGATGAGATATATAAGAATAGTAAAATTTCTGGTTTTGCAGATACTATTTTCTGTTATCGGTAATGTGAACCCACATCAATTATCATCTGAAGGGGTTAATGTCTGTGTCACTGTTGAGGGATTGGTTGTGTATAACAATCTGGTAAAATCAGACTTCTTCCATACTTTTGAGTGCTTGAAAGCCCAGAGAGACTAAATCTGAAGCTTAACTGCACACTAGAATGTAGGGTATTTGGGTTTCTTGTAAAGACAGTGGAACTTTTTAATGTGGGTAATCACCCTGTATGTTCCACAAAAAATGATGCAAATACAATTTTAGAGTTGATGTGGAGTGGACAGTAGTGTTCAGTAGAAATGCAGAAAGTACTTGTCATGCTGCACTCAAATACTGTCAAATATAATGTGTGGATAAAGAGAGAGAGAGAAGTTGTACTTGGAAAAGACTGGTAACCTTATTAATACTATTTGCTGAGCAAAATTGCTCTCAATAAACCAAAACTCATGTAACAAACACTCATCATTGACAACTACATTAGCAGTTGGAGAAAAAGGTGGATGTGAAAGACATGAACTTGCTTTGCATTCTAAAAGGTGATTTCTTCCATCTAGAACAAATAGGGAAAGAAAAGGAGGCGCTTATGCTGCCACTTTCAAATTATGACAAGGAATTCAAGAAACGAACAAATCTTGTATTCCATTTCAAAGTGACACATTTCTTCGGGAGAAAAAAAAAGCTCCAAAAAAAAAAAAACAACCCCTAACTAAACAAACAAACCCAAAACAAAACAAAATCCAACCCATCACAGTCCACATTATTCTCAGAACTACACTGATTTGTCATTGATTTATTACGTGATGAAATAGGCACTGACTCAACACGTTACAAATATTTGTCTGAGTCTTTAAAACCAGTGTAAAGCAAGCCAACAAATAATCCTGAATAACTGTACAGTCAGGTAGACTTAACATGTCTGCAGCTGTCAGGGTTTATGGGTGGATTTGATATTCTCTCAGACATAATCACTTCAGTCTAAATTCTTATGCCTTTTAGACACAAGACTAAAAGCATTGAATACTCAGATACCCAAAAAGAAAAAAATTGTTTTACTACAACACCGGTAGGGTCTACTTATTGCCTCATCTGAATCCCCAGTTAATTAATGCTTCACCACAAGCCACACTTCTCTTTCCATTTCTCTGAGGAGTGCATACACTGCTGTTGAGAGAAAAAAAAATTAAAAGTGCAATTCCTGAATTGAGAAGAATTCCTGAAGAGAGCAGTTGTAAAAAGTCTCTCTCTGAGCCTTTAGTCTCTGTTCTGAACATTTTCACATAAACTACACTGTGTGGATAGAAGACACTGGGTTTCTTTGAATGTTGTTGTTGTTTTCTGTAAGAGCCATGGAGAAATTGGCATCAAGTTCCTGCAGTGTAGATGTAATGATTCTCACTTCCAACAAGTTAATTACTTTGGCAGCAATATATCATCTAAGCTCAGGTTCTGCTACCAGGTAAATACCACCTTATAATTAACTATCTCTTCAAAATGGTTTAGTCTCTGGCTTTGCATCATTTGTAATTGAATCCACAACACAGAAGAAAGTCATTTTCCGTAAGACCTAGAGTCAAAGGGGCAGAGAACTTGTACATCTGAAGTTGAAAATAAAGTTAAGAATACATCTTCATGAGCTTGTCTTTCAACTGTTTTCCAGCCTTTCTGGATCCTGACCAGTGCTGCTACTTACAACTTTTCATAGAATCATAAATGATTTGAGTTGGAAGAGACCTTAAAGTTCATCTAGTTCCTGTCATGGGCAGGGACAACTTCTACTACCAGGTTTCTCAGAGCCCCATCCGGTCTGCTCTTGAGCACTCCCAAGGGTGGGGCATCCACAACTTCTCTGGGAAACCTGTTCCAGTGCCCCACCACCCTCACAGGAAAGATTTTTTTCCTAATATCTAATTTAATCCTACCCTCAGTTTGAAGCCGTTCTCCCTTATCTTGTCTCTGCATGCTCTTTTAAATAGTCTCCCTCTGTCTTTCCTGTAGGCTTGCTTCAGGTACTGAAAGGCCACAATTAGGTCTCACCAAAACCTACTCTTCTCCAGGCTGAACAATCCCAATTCTCTCAGCCTTTGCTTGTAGGAGATGTTCTTTTTCCTGAGCAATCAGGACATGTTGAATGCCAAAGCTTCTTAGATCTTGAAGCCCTCAATTTCTGCATCATAGTTAAGAAAAGAAACCCAAAGAAAGAAACAAAAAAACACCCATTTTTTTGGTGGTATTAGGTGTCACAGGGCCTGATTTTCTCCCTCACAATTAGAGCTCAATTTTCAACATGGATCAGAGTAGTAAATTTTGACTGAAGTGTGGGGACCCACGAGGGAGCCAAAACAATTAATGAGAGAAGAGTCTTTCACAAATGTCTTTCCAGTCGGCATTGCCAAGGGAGGTTTAACCTTTTTTATGGCACACAACCTGTTTTTGCAGATCCCTGTCTCACATTCTGTGCTCTGCCTTGTCATTCTACTCCTGACTATGGACTAAACTAAGCAGCCCAGCAAGTGAGGTGCTGCAGCATCAAATACTGCAGTATTCCACTAGTACCTGACTTGCTCAGGAAGAACCTGTTAGGAGAGGTCATAGTTTCCAACTGCTCCAAAAAGATGTTTTACCTTGCTGGAGTGTTGTAGCAATAGAAAGGTTGGCCCTTGCTTGGTGTTCAGCCAATATAGAATTACAAAAATTCAGATCTAGCATGCAAAACTGCTACAAATTCACTGTTTTCACTTAGAACGCATGGAACTGGCCTCAGGCAGTCTGGCAGATCTGCCCTTATCCAACAGTCAGTATGTCTCTAAAGGCTGATGCATGGCGCTGAGCCTGGCTCCTGGGAAGGTTTTTCTCGGGGTGAAGTGGTAGAGAAACGGGTAAGAAGAAAGGTGGCAGATTCATTTATACATGAAGACTGAAACTTATGAAGACATCAGGACTAACTATAGTTTCTACGAGAAAAGGTCTGTAGAAAAAACACCCCTGACAAGAGCAAAAAGATTAATCTCTAGCCCTATCACTTGAGAATAATCTGGAGCGTGGGATCTTGTCATGTGGTTTTGTTGCATTTCTGCAAAGAAGAAGCACATATCTGGGGTTCTACTGCTCTTGAACCTGAAACGGTGTTCAAAGTACCATGACACCATATGCTCGGGAATATCACTTCATGCTAGGTGTCTACCTTAGTGACACGGAAAACTGGGAACAGAAGAATTTAGTATGAATACCATCTTTATCTTCTCTTCATATCTGATGTCCAAGACATCAACATTTTAATTAATTAATTAACTTTTTCTTTTAATCACATTGCCCTCCTTTGGCAGGTACATTGGAAAAACTCCTCGTTGAAATGAACAGTAAAATACAACAATTTCCCTATCTGCTTGTTCTACTCTATTTTAAACTAGGTGGAAAACATTTTTCACAATGCCTGAGCAAAGTCTAATACAGATGGTATCTAGTAGCCATGATAAGCAAAAAGAGATCTTGATTCATTGAAGCATCAATATTTTCAACTATACTGAAGGCTGAAATAGGATTTCAGGCAAAGGACAGCATTTCCCACAGTTGGATGCTTTGAAAATATATCTCTGAACAGTTCTTCCAGCTGCTAGTAGTAAAGATTGAGTATCTCAGGTTATATAAGCACACTTTCACCTATATTATCCTTTATTCAGTCCTTCTAAATGGAAAAGATTGCTTATCAGTGTTCATGAGTTTTTCTGTGTAAAAACCATTAGGCAATAGCCTCAGCAGTTATTAATCACTCAAACTCTGGTGTTTCACTGCTGATTTAAATCAGTTGAGGATATGCTTCATCCCGTTTCTTACTCTATCTATGCATAAATCCCAGTGCACACATATTATCTATTCCACTGAGCCTATCAAAGTGTCAGAGACTTCAAATGATGCAGAAAAAAATCTTCAAACAGAGAAGGTAACAGTCTGCTGAACTTCTGCAAAAGTGTTTCAGACAGTAGAAGAGGGCATTCTGAGAGAGAAAAAAAGCTGGATGCTAAGAATACCAAATTTAACTTTGATCTGCTTCATATCAAAGAGCACACATATTTTAATTAGCCCTCAGACTCAAAAAATATTATTGTGCTGCCAGACAGAATTAGAAACATTTAGTGTTATCTTGGAGGAACTTGGGGATTTCCACGCTGGCAGAAGAGCATTAATTACAGTAAGTAGTGCACCATAGCTAACTATATTTTTGAAAAATTTGCAATGTGCTTAGTGTTCATGCCTTTCACCAGATTGAGAGCACCACAGAATGAATTTTTATTTACTGACAAAACAAATTATGGCATGACCATTAGCTATGTAGGTTTTCTTATGCTGCAAAATACAACTGCAGAGTAAACATATATTTATATAAGTAGGTTTTGAAATCCTGGAGTTTGGGTACGAGGGGAAAAGTTATTTCAGAGGTGTGATATCTTTTATGAGATTACCTGAAACAGCTAATAATAAGAAAGATATACTTTGAGACCCAACTCCCTTCATCACTGTACTGAACTATTGAGTATCACATACTACTATTAGTCATAAACTTCAGTCTACATAAACTTCATAAACTTCATAAATCTATAGGATAAGACTAGAAGGAATAAGCTTAGAAGCTAAACAAATTCATGCAGTCAACATATTAGGCTTAGGGGAGTGAGAAGCCATTTGGGGAAACCTTTAGCCAGCTTTCATTCCACATCATACCTCAAATAGTGCTCAAACTGTCTTAAAAATAATCCTGATGTTTGACAAGAACATTCTGTTGGAAAGCTGCTTCAAATATTCCTTTATATAATTTTTCAATTGTTTTATTAATCATAACCAGCCCATACCAATATGCTTCCAAGCTGTCATGATTCGTTTTTTCAGGCTAAATACCTCTCCCTTTGCATGTACACAAGTTCTTAGTGAATCTCTTCCAGCTTCATTTTGTTGAACTGAGGAAGACAAGCTCTTGTAGTTCCCATTTGTATGAAACCCTCCCTCTATAACCTGATTACCTTAAGAAGTCTTCAGGTGAGAACCTATTCTGAGATTGTCGTTCTTCAATTCAGCAGAACAGAATTATCCAGAGAATTTCACAACATTTTCACCACCCTGCCTACTGTGGCATTAATACCCTTTTACTGCAAACAGATCAGATCCCAATCCCCAAAATTCATTTAGTAATTTAGTTCAGAACAATAACATTTCTGCATGACCCATTGTTGCTTCAACTTTGTCCATTCCATTATATTTCTAACATTATTTTTTTTTAATGAACCTGTCCCATATTTATCAACAGTTTCCCTGGGTAATGCATCAAAAATGTTGTTTCTTTTTTAGGAAAATCAATTATTTCTGTTTGATAGAAGTTAGCCTCAGTAATCCCATTATTTTTTTCACTGAATCCCATCTTATTTTGTTAGTTTCTATGTAGCTCCAAATTTTCATCAGACTGTAGTCTAAATCTTTAAAAATTTCTGAAATCAAAGCAATGAGGTTTTAGTTGTTTGTATGGGGGTTTTTTTCCTTAAATATAAGCTGTATTCTGAGCACTTCCATAACCCTGAATTACCTCTCTCCTAACCTGAAGTTGCCTCTCCTTGTTTTTTCTTATCAATGCTACCAACACAAATATATTACAGGTGCATTTAAAAGTTCTAAATTACTAATAGATTTATAACTGGTTTTAGTTACTTAACATGACTTAAAAGTTATACAGCTGTCAGTCCTACCCTTGTTTCAGCCAGGGTAGAATTATTTCTTCACGGTAGCTGTTACAGTGTTGTGTTTTGGAATCAGAATGAGCATGGTGTTTTGTATTCGGAATGAGAATGGTATTGATAACACTCTGATGTTTTGGTTTTTTGCTAAGTCATGTTTGTCCTAAGTCCCATGCTCTTCCAGTGAGGAGGTACACAAAGGAAACAGAGAGACAGCATAGCTGGGACAGGTGACCTGAACTGACCAAAAGGATAATCCACACCACAGAACATCCTGCCCAGTATATAAACTGAGGGAAGTTACCCAGAAGGGGAGCCAATCCAGGTTCAGTAGCGGGGGCTGGCATCAGTCAGTGGGTGGTAAGCAATTGCATGGTGCATCACTTGGTTTTCCCTTTTATTTTCATTATTATTATAATTTACCATTGTCACTGTATTTTGCTTTATTTTCAGTTTATATGTATCTCAACATACAAGTTTTACTTTGGTTCTCCTCCCCATTCCTCCAGGGTGGGGGTAGAGAAAGAGGGTTGAGTGAGCCATGCATGGTGCTTGATTTCCACCTGGGCTCAAACCACAACAGTCAATACACAGGTCTGTTTCAAAACTCACCCTTAGTCCCTGCAAACAATATGCATTTAGCAGCACTCAGTGTGCCAAATGTGGGGAGTGTTACTCCGAATACAAAGAGTTATATGTCAACGGGGTAGCTAAATCTGTTTGGAAAACTCAGGTGATCTCCTGATCACAAGTGAATTCTGGTCAATAACAGCCTTGAATACCATATTATTTCATTTTCATAAGCTATGCTTTCTTAGATAATATTTTTCTTATGTAAGATAGGCTAAGTAACTCTGATAATGCCGTCTTTCTTAAATTTCTTAAGGTGGAGAAGTTATTCAAATGCAGTTTAGGAGACTGCATGTAGATGGAATACCTCTCAAGCCACTCCTAATAGCCAAAAAATGTTAGCAGAGTATCAAGAACATGAAGCAATTCCTAAATTAATTGTTTCAAAGTAGATACTTGTTTCCTTCATTTGGCCCTCAACTTTTTATCCTAGTGAAACAGTATCTGAAAGCAGCAGCTGGACAACCACAGCAAAATTTAAAATATCAATTCTGATTAGATAAACTATTGCTATGATCTATAGTTCAAAAATTATCAGGCTGTCAGTGTTTGCATTCAGCCACAGATCACACATAAAATTCACAGCGGAATGTGACAGCTGACTGACAGATAAAAATATTAATATCTACACATTACACTGTGAATTAATAAGTAGCATTTTTGGTGATTCAGCAAATCATTAGTAGTAACACTTATTTTTAGCATGCTTTCATTTTCTGCATGCATTCATTTTCATCTTGGATCTATATTGGGCATACTTCATTTGAAAGAAATTATATGTTTCCTCATTAACAGAATAATTAAGGACCACAAATATGTTTCTGTTTATGGCAGAGATGATATTTTGATTATGTATCCTAAAATAGAGTGAAAGCATCTGTCTGGGAGTCTTAAAACTGCTGAAGTAAAAACATGTTTTTAGTGGATGGTGAAATAAAACATACTTAAACTGCAAATCTGAATAACTTTAAAATATACCAGAGCTATACAGAATTGCCTGATTACCTGTTTCTCATATCAAACTGGTAGATTGGAAAGAGTCCTAAAGGAGTGTTACTAGATAATACTCTTTCCAGTAGAAGCGCAACACCATGGACCATCCTATGCAATGGACTGACTCTCTTATTGCATCTTGGCTGCTGAAAATGCACAATTGTAGACAAAGAGACAGGGTGCATGAGCCTCCCACCAACATAAGAAGACTTAAGAGTGACACAATTTTAAAAATGTATTCTTCCTTGACAAGGTTTTTGTGGTAGGATGCTCTTTAAAACGGGTAATATTAGCCATATCTGAGCCAATCTGTCAGCAAACTGATCTGCAGTAGGATTTAAACTTTGACAAACCAAGTCTGACAGTTGATATTTCAAGCAGACCTATTCATGTGTTTAAAGCCCAATTCATTCTGCAGTGCAGTTTTTCACAATCTGTGTTGCATACACAAGATTTACATCCTTACAGGACACACACTTTCTGCAAGCTCATAGATATGCAATGACAGAGTAGCCAACCTATACAATAATGAGCAATACAACTAGTCACTATGTATTGTAGAAGATACCATTTTTTGAAGATTCATTCCATTTTGAAAAGTTTTTGTTCAGAAGTGTTCTAAATATTCTAAAACAACTGAAGTTATTTATTCTCTTTTTTTTTTTTTTTTTTTTAACAGTGTCCTCTCTGAGGAGGAGTTTAGGGCACAAGGGGTCGTTTCTGCACCTCATGGCTCTACAGCAGGGCTTCTCTGATAAACTTTGTCCAAAGCTCCCACTGTCACCAGCAAAACACAACCACCATGCTTAACACTATTCAGGTCCTCAAGTGCCATATGCACATGATTTTTTGAACAGTTCCAGGGACAGTGACTCCACCACTTTCCTGAGAAGTCTGTTGCAATGCTTGATAACCCTTTTTGTGAAGAAACTTTTCCTAATATCTATCTAAACCTCCCCTGGTGCAACCTGAGACCATTTCCTCTCATCCTGTAAGGTGCATACACACTGTTCTTTTACCTGCAACTGCTACAGGTGTAGAACCAAAGTTGGGCTTTTCACTTTCCTTGGATGACCGAGCACAACTACTCCTCAAAACAATAAATTATTGATGGTATCAGGTTTTTAATCCAGACCCACAAGTCTGCAGTAACTCAAATGAGAAATCCACACTGAAATCTAAAATAGTGTCAGTCATTGCTGATTTATTTCAATGTGGAAGAGAGGTTGAAAAAACAGTCTTGAAGGCAAAATTCAGAGTGCGTTCTTCTGCGGCCTGAAGCCAAAATCTTCTTGTCACAAATCCTTGCAAAATAAAATAAAAAATTGTAAATAGGAATGAATGCTGTTTATGAAACTGATTAAGGAAAAGGTTAATGAAAAGTTGGTTTTGGTGACAGGAACTCCATTTATCTAACAGTGCAACACTTAGCTTTTCACTAAGTGTGAGGCAATTTCATGTGACCTTTTTCAAAAATGATTAAGAAATGCTGGTTTCACTTTGTGTCATATCCAAAATTAAAATTGAGATGGGGCTTTGACCTGTGAGACAAAAAAGAGCAACTATAAGTAAATAAGATAATATTCCAGTGATTTGTAATGGCTTCAATGCTGGAGACAAACACAGTACTCTACCCATTGGGATTTGAGTAAAGCAATTTGTAAGCAATGCTAATGTTGTCTTCCTTTCAAAATAGAAGTCAACAAAACATGCCAGAAGTTTAGGATTCTTAAGCATTTTAATGACTAATAATACAAAACTGTTAAGAAGATATCTCTCAGTTGCATTATGTATTTTGTTTCTTGGCCATATACCTCAGTTATGTTTCTCAAGTTAGGGCCTTTATTCTTGTTTTCTTCCTGTGAAAAAAGAGAAAGATCCTTACCATTCACTCGTCTCCCAGAACTCAGGATGGATGTAGAAAGTGGCAGCCAGGATTAGGCTCCTGAGAAAGCTCTGGGAAATCTGACATGAAAGCTTGGGGCTAATTTCCAAACAATTCTTTGGTTTGGGTCAGAGGACATAACAGTCCCCCCCAGGTTCCTGAAAACTGGATTTACGGTTTTCACTCTGAATGATGCACCAACATGATTTCCCTGCTGCAAGGCAGCAAAAGGGAAGGCAGATAAAAAAGAAGTTGTGTTTTGCAACAGTCCCCCAGTTTTATTCAGCATAGAATATTGTGGTGCAAACAAGTCTGGGGTACTGAAAAACTAAAGATCCTTAAAGTACTGCAACCCTCAAGATCTCATCAAGTGTCACATTATTAGGTGGTGGGAAGGGTTGAGTTAAACCATTTAAAAACAAAACAAGAAATATGTAATTCTTATTCTTTTACTTACGGAGAAAAGTTTAAAAATGTGATCTCTGATGGCTCACGAACATAAGGCAAAGAAAATATACCCTTTGAAGTTCATGGCATTTGTAAAGCCCTGAGTCATGATTTTGCATGCTTGAAGTTGACAGTAATTTATTTAGTCCATCATAAGTATGAGAAATTGTAGCATAAATAGAATACAGTTGTTTCACTGCTATCGTAATCAGTTTTAAAGGTATAATAAGTGACAGACAGTCTTGTGTTCTGTCTTTATATATCAAAGGCTTTTTTCACTTGGGAAAAAAACCTTTAATCAAGTCCCCATCTGGAGAACTAAGGGTGTATAGATATGTGTGTTTCACAATCTGTATACCAAAGAAAAATATTGTGATCTCACATAGTGCTGTGACATCATCACAGCTTTGGGCAAGGCCGAGTAGAGTCTGTGCCTCTTTTTAAATCAAGCTCTTTTCTGTTGGTTGCCTCCATCTCATGGAACAAGAAGCAACCTCCATGTCCTCAGAGGACACCTCCCAGGGTGCATGATGAAAGTGCAAGGTATCTCTGGGACTTGTCCTTTTCTCCTACTCCTCTAGAAATAGTTTGTCCAATTCACAGAGGAGCAGCATATTGCCAGTCCACCAGTGACCCTGCAGCATTTTTCTGGGGAATAGATTACTACCAATGGTGGGTGGGAGTGGAAAATGTGAGGTGGGCTTTGCACTGAACTTCTCTGCTTCCATGAAAACTCCAGAAATAATATACTCATTCTAACTTAAGAAGACATGGGGACAGTGTGTTGTAGGTGATCCAGAGTGGGGGGAAGCCATCAGCACAAAACACTAAAACAGCAGTCGGAGCAAGTTCATAGCACCAAACTAGGCAATGAATTTAGGGCTGCTTTACTGTCCATCTGTAAATAGTCCATTTACTTGCACTGTCTCCAGTCTTAGTAAAATTCCTGCAGATATTTGAGCTTTTGGATAGTTTTTCCTAAGGAAATTAGTAGTACCCCTCTCAAAAAATGCACATTTACTGACCATGGGTTTCTATCGAGGTGTTGCCATGTTTTTCAGCTGATTTCCCTTCTTTACATTAGGCAAAGTACTAGCCACAGTTAGTCCCCTGCCCAAATGGTCTTTATGCTCCTGCGGGCAGAGAGAAGTTACAAGTCCACCACTTATGGAACATTAACTTCTTTTTTTTTTTTTTTAATTGCACTATAACATGGTCACAAACCACCTGAAAGCTGCAGAATTAAAAGCAATACTAGAAATGTACAGTTTAAAACCAGTTCAAAGTCTACCTCGGTAAGCTCACAAATATTTTTAATGAATGAGATTATGATCAAAAAGGATAGGATTATGCTCAAACATGAACCCCAAAAGGCCATGCCTATTTGTACAACAGGAAGCAACAAATGCAATTCCCTGAATTATATCCACATCCATACAAAATTAAAAAGCCTGAGGCAGATATTTCTTACTGGGCTGAGATCTTCATGTGAACAGCCTAGTCATGTAAATGGCAGAAAAAAAATGCTTCTAATTCATTGCTCAAAATACTGGAATGTGTCTTGGATTCTAAAGAAAAGCCATTAGGCTAATTCAGAAAAATGCCCTCATTTTCATGTACACAGAACCATATTATTTGTAATTTGGGAGAATGCGGGGGATTTTTGAAAATTAAGGAAAAAAAAATTCAGGAACTGCAATATTAGGATATTTTTCCACATAAAATGCAACTTTTAGCAACCAGTAGCTTCTAAAAGTCAGCTCATGATCAAGGTACTCTTGAACCATACCTACAATCTGCCACAAGTGCTTGTCTATTAGCACTTCAGCTCATACCAAGAATACCCCCCATACAAATTGAATTTCCCAGTTGTTGCTGTTTACAATATTTTGGTTCACATTGCAGAGCAGACAAATTACAAGGAAGTAGATTCTTTTCAGGTGAAATTAAACTGGAGTGTGCACTCCAGGAGCAACCCAAATGCATTCCAACCACTAAGGGGCATTCAGTTCACAGGAAAAGAGGTAGACTGAAGTAGGCCTACCCGTAAAACAAAATTTTGGGTTATCAGCACAGTGTCCTTCTTAAAATTTGTGCTTATTGAGCTGTACCATCTATTAATGTGAAAATAAGCCTATGAACTACAGAGTCACTATACAACTTGAGGACAGTCCTCTAGACTCATTCCCGGCTGGAGAACTCTCGAGTACTAAAATCAGACATGATTATCATGAGATGGAACAAGTATATTCTGTTTGAAGAACAGGGGACATTATGTTTCTACTTAACCAAACAATAGATAATAGATAGTTTTTAAGGGAAAAACGTATTTTCAAATTCTAACAAAAAAAAGCAGCATGACATACCTCTTTCTGAGTAGAAAAATAGGATTCCCATGAGTATTTTTCATTGCAAATCAGTTAGAGGCTATCTGAAAGGAGATGTAACAGACACGTTTTATTCTGTAGCAGAAACGAAGGTGAGAATAGGAACATTTGTCTTGTCAAATTCATTTACTAACAAAGTACAAATTGGGGGCCTAAAAAAATTACAGCCTGCTTTTTTTTTATAACACCTGTAATTTTTATTTTCTTCTGCCTTCTGCTTTTGAGTCTTTAGATGGCATTTGCTTAGCATTTTCAGCTTTTCTATGTTTACATGAAGGAAGACTCTTTATTCAATTATTTATTTATTGTAAATGACAGTGGACATCATGTAATTAATCAATACTAGGAGCTGTAATTTCACAAAAGTACTGTTAGAGAGTCTCCTTATGCAAAGAGCAGGCACATGCTGAGGCAACCCAAAGCAGCCCAAGTGGAAATCTCAAAAACATGAGCTGGGTGTGTTGGCTCTTAGAAAACTTCACAGCACCCACTCATTTCATTCTGAAATGAAATTAGAACCTTATATGAGGTGTTTGTTATCAGGACATATTCTAAAAAAGGAATTGACTCACAGGTATCATAAAACAGAATACTGTCAACTGAACAGTATTTCACAGAATAATTTTAGTAAAGGTATGCAGAAGCAAATATTCAGCAAACAATTGCTTTGATGGCTCACTCACAACTTGGAAATAAGCAGCCTAGATCTGCATTTGACATCTCTATGCACAGCAGTAGGAATTCTAAAGGCAGCATCATTTTCAGCTTTTTGCAAAGAACAAGTACCAACATTAAAAGCTACAACCAGTCAAATTTAAGTGTAATAATCCACCATTGATTTTATTTTAAATTACTTGATTCCAGAAATTGACGCTTGATCTAATACAAATTGCAAGATCACAATACTCCCATGAACTGGGAAATCTCATCCTTCTTACACTCTGTTCAGCAAACTCCAGGGAACCCAGGAAATCAAATATTTCCTACTTAATGTAAAGAAATATTTGTTCCATAAGCAGAAAATATGAGCTGAATAAGGGGGTATTACTGCAAGATATTCCAGCCGTGAGCTCCACACCTAGACTGCAGCACCCCAGGAGTGCAACTGCATCCTGAGTTGAGAGAGATTGGTCTTATCACTGAGCAAGAAATAAGTGAACAAAAGACTGGGAAAAAAAGCCAAAATAAAACCCTTTGGGAACAGGACTGTATAAATAGGACTTGTAAGAGATCAATCACAAAAACAGTGCAAAGAGTGACTCTCCTGAAGAAAAAGTGTTACTTTGGTTTAGATCTGTTACAGCTACCAAAGTTTCAAAACTCATGGAATTTCAGAAGTGTTTCTTAAGTTCTTTGAAATGCGTCATCTGCACCTAAAAGGGAGAAGATTTCTTTGAGAAAATATGAGAAAGAAATTTCTTGTTGCCTTGGATGTCAACCTATGCTTGATATAACAGAGGTTTGCATTCTTGAAAAGCTCATACAGGATATTTTTGGTAACATAAGAAAATTTAATGAGAAGTTCTGGTATACATGTTGAGTAATTGTTCAATGGTCAGACAGTTATTAAGAGAGGTTAACCAGACTTAAAATATTTAATTTTTCTGACAAGTGTATTTATTGTTAAAGTTGAAATAAATTTAAAATCTCTTAAAATGACTGCTTAAGCACCTCAGGGTAATACAAGTATGCTCTTTTCAAAATCTGGTGAGGCAGTTTCTAGTGTTCTACTGTTTGAATTGGTAGGAAAACAAACTGCACATCCCAGAGGCAATTCATGCAAATATTCTGTGTGTCTGTTTCAAGTAAATTATTTTGTTACACTTTTCACTACTTATAGATTTTATCTTAGATTTCTAACTCCTACTCAAGCATTTTATACAGGTTTCCAATAGGACGTTTCAGTTTTTAAATTGCATTGTAAGCCTTTATGCCCCCATGTGGAACATATTAAATATGCTGACAGTGTAGTCTGCAAATGATTTCTTATTGTGTATTTTAATTGATAGTTAAAAATAATCAGTGAATAAAAAAGTTATGAATTCAGCATGTTTCATAGCCTAGCAATTGGGTAAATGAACGTCAGAGAGCTTCATCCGTCTCTTTTGGCCCCAACTACCAGACCGAGTGTGCTCTGTTCTCTCCTACCCAGGAGCACTGAGCACTTCTCTGTATCAAAGCCAAGCTTTGAAAGGACTTGTTTTGCTCTCAGAGTTTAGAATAAAGGCAAACCCAGTAAAACAGTAAGCTTGGAACAGGTAAATGTGAAACACTTGTTTAAAAATAGTCAGATTCAGAAAGGGATAACAGCAGTCTTTGTAAGAATTTAAGGGCCAGGGAAAGCCTGCATGCCTTTTGGGATCCTGACACTTGTTCAAGTACATTAGCAGCATGACATTAAAGAGCCATGTACGACAGTACTGTCATATTTAACATTTCAAAACATATATTTCAGAGATTTCTACATTTTTTCACAAATGTCAGATGACAGGACTTCTGAAATGCTCTTCCATAATTAGTTATTTTTCCTCCACCATCAGGGGAGGAGAATCAACTGGGCAATTACAAAAATACTGTATAGCCCTTGGTCCTGTCACATGGATATTTATCAACAATTTCATGCATTTGTTTCACTGAACCTGTTTCAGGAGGCTTCAGCGTCCTGGACATCACTGGGCTTCAGTTAACAAAGCAGGAAAATTTGCAAATGCATTCAGTTCATATATTCTGGAATGATACGTATTGTCACCGGATGTCAACTACAAAGGTACAAATGCTGTAACAGGTGTTGTAAATAAATTAGAGTGTTATTTTAGGTTTCAGACACTGCTCTATTCACTTAATATCATGTTTATCCCTTGAATGCTTCTTTTATTTCATGCTCTAAACAGTAGATAATGAAAACACTTCTCGTACCAAAACTGAACAAACATGTAAAGGTAACATATGAAAAGAAACAATAAATTTTAAGTTTCATGACATACCATCTTACCCATAGTTTTTAGGCAGTTTCCTCTCCAAACACTTGAAAACTTTTACTGTGAGAGTCTTTTCATTGAATATAGGCTTCAGTTTGCAGGAATATGTTTGTAAACTGGCCACTGGAGAAAGGCACTGGCAGGCTAAAAAGTTTGAAGGGAAAACACAGTGTTCTAGTGAGCAGCCCTGGGCTTAATTAAAAATATATTTAGAGCTTTGTTGGAAGCTATTTCAATGAACTGGTTTTTGGAGTTTGTACAAGAGGGATTCAGTTGTTCCACAACAAATTGAGAGAGGCATTTCTTCGTGTTCAACACTCGCCATATAAACACTGGATACAGTCAATATTTAACAGGAGCAATACACGTAACACTTGCCAAAATCTCTGTGTGCCAAGTTAGGCCTTCAGAAAATCCTACTTTTAGATATTAGGTCATCTGGGCAATGATGGGGGTGGAGCAGTGTTAATCTGGAGCATTTAATTTTCAAATTCATCTACTTGGGTCATGGTTTGGAAGACACAGTGTGCTACTCCAAATTTTCTCAATAGTAACTTGTTCCAATTCTTCCCTTTGAGCTCTAGTGAAATCAGTTACTGCAACCATTTTCAAACGAAACTGGTCAGGAGACAAGACCCCAGAAACCTCCTTGCTCATCAACCTTGCCAGCTGGTCGCAGTTCGAAAGCAACATGGTTCACACCTTCAATACTAATCAGCCTGTTTCCTAAGCCAAAATCATGTGGCAGTTGAAAAGAAGGGGTTGAGTTTAAGTGTAGTATTGCTCTCGTTGTTATTATTTAAGGTTGTAAAACTAAGTTTATATGGAGAGAGAGTATTTTTCATAGATTAGCTGGCCTGCCCTCTGGTCTTTGTGCCTTTATGATTGATTATCTTCAGTGTTTCTTTGCGAAACACAATTTGTTTCTTGTTTCTAAAGAAAGCTGAAATTCTCAAGTAATCAATATCCAAGGAAGTACATGACATTTAAGTTTAAAAATACATAATTGATTTGTAAGGGTTTTAAGATGATTTGCTTTGTTTTAATTTTTTTCTTTGTGTGTTTGCTTATATTTTGCTCCTCTTAATTTCTTCAGCTACAAAACTCATCTACCATCTTGAAGTTTCCGCTCTCATTCCATCATTCAGCTGCCAATCCAGGACAATCACGGTTTTGGTTTTCTGATATCACTATAAAATAACACTGATTCCTTTTCCACCAATGCCCTTAAGAGAGAAAATCAGAGAAAATCTCAAGCCATACATGGCTTTCTGTGATTTGGATTCTATTACTTAAAAAAATTTCAAAAGATAAATTCTTGTCCCTAAATTAACTGTCAAGAATGATTAGGATTGCAGTTTCCTAGGAGAAAAGTGCTGCCTAAAGTAGCATAATTCTATAAATGACACTAAATTACTGAAGTGACAATCAAACAAGAAGTCCAAGGGCCAAAAGTACATAAAAATGAAGATGAAATATTATCAAAAAATAAGGTGTAACACTTCTTGGGTCTGACGGAGCTGGAGTTGTTTAACCTGGAGAAAAGGAGGCTGAGGGATGACCTTGTTGCTCCCTACAACTACCTGAAAGGATGTTAATCAAGATGGGGGTTGGTCTCTTCTCCCAGGTAACAAGCATTAGGACGAGAGGAAATGGCCTCAAGCTGCACCAGTGGAGGTTTAGATTAGGAAAAAATTCTCAGAAAAGGTGGACAGGCATGGAAAGAGGTTACCCAGGGAAGTGGTGGGATCACCATCCTTGGAAATGTTCAAAAAATGTGTAAATGTGGTGCTTAAGGACGTGATTTAATGGTAGATGTGTCAGCATTAGGTTAATGGCTGTACTCGAGGATCTTAGAGATCTTTTCCAACCTTAATGATTTCATGATTCTATATTCTTCACAAGTGCAAAGTGAGATCTAGGAAAATAATGACAAAGGAGAGAATTAGTTAGCTAATATGACATAAGTATTGTCCGGATAGAGTAGGTAGGAGTATTACCAGGTATAAAATTTTGAAGTAGTTCGGAATTTTTTTTTTTAAAAATAAGTTCTTGTTAAAAGAAAGGACATTTTCTGAATGAGTGTGCAACATTTTTTCCAAACCAAACAAAATTGCACCTGTTGCAAGGAGACCATTTTAAATTATTACATGACATTGGATTTATAGAATATTTTTGGCACCCTCTTTCAAGTAGTCACCATCTCCAGGAATTTATTTCCTTCTGGTGTTTTTTTTTTCATTTGAAACACATATACAGCAATGGAAAAAAACTGTATAAATTAGGTCTCTGTATGAAACCTAGTACTGTGATGGAATTTCTATCACTCTGCACTGTATGGTTTATGATAACTACTGCACTGAAAATCGGGGTTCAACCCGTCCACGGGCTCTTGAAATTATTGTTCAAATTTTAATCGGAGGCAAAGTAACCTTTCACAGACCTTTTAAGTCTCTGACCATCTGAGGGGTATGCAGAGGGCATCTAAATCAATATTTCCCAATGACCTTTCCTTGTTCCATAAAAATAATCATATTCCTATGTAACTCAGAAATTTTCTCTGTCAAATAAGCTTTCCCAGTTCTGCCTTGGCCCTGTCTAGACTATTGTCCTTTCCTTCTCCCACCCCATTTCTTCTTTTTACAGCCATCAGGCTTTCCTGACTCCATGTCTCCCTGCAAAATGCAGCTGCTTCCTTCTCTCCCTCACACCAGTAAAATTTGCTGGCCTCTAATTTTATCAGTCAAATACCTTACTAAAATTAATGTGAAGAAGGTGAGCAAACTTTGAGAAAAGACTGATCTGAAATTACCACACCCGTATGACAGGAATTTTAATATGTGCTGAAAGGCTATGAACATAATGCTGATTCTGTGCTCCTGTTCTACCTTGATTTCTCATTACATTTACCATATAAGAATTCACGGAATTACTTGACTTTGCAGGTAAATCGTCATATTTGAATGATAACTCCAAAGAATAGAATTTAGGTAGATGTCTAAATATCACTGAATTTGTGACTGTGTATGATTTCATGAAAAATTAATAATTTTTTTAAAGATTTTCATTAATACGGAACTGAAGATTTTCTAAGTTTTTTGTAGCTAAATAGGTTTTTCACATTGCCTTTAGAGATAGACAACATTACAGGTACTTGTATCAGGACTGGCTGAAACGGTGCTAACTGATGAATTCAGTGGGACTTGCATCAAATTGTTTTGAATAGCTTAAGTTCAGATCTACATAATTAGGGCTATTTTGACTACTTTTCCGACTCTGGAATTCCAGGCATCTGCTGCATTGCATGATCTTTTCACACTACCGGCTGTAGACTGAAATGTCAGCATCAGTAATAAGACATGCAGAGTTTGTTGAGGAGCTGCAAAGTTTGGTTTGGCTCAATTTCTGACTGAGCAAGTTCACCAACTGCTCAAGAGACTCTCCAGTCAGCCATGCAGGCTTCTCTAACATCTCCTGATGCTTTGCACAGTCTGTATATCTTGCCACTGCCTCTTTTCCTAAGTTATATATGAAAATTATTATCCCTGAAACCCAGAATATTTTTCTGCAGTCATAAATGTGCATTTACTAAAAGCAACAGGTCCCCTTCATTGCAGACTCTTTCTAATCTTTGTGTTCTGATTAATGGTCCTCTCTAATCCATTTGTCTCCACCAGGAGGAAATGGAATGAAGCCACTTGTATTTTATTAGACAGTTAGCAGTAGACGAAAACAAAAAAGAACACTTAATGGTGTAGGCTAAGTTTTTATTTTCCCAACGGCTATTAATTGCCAACTGGAAAACTGTAAGTAATCCTTTACATCACTTTTAGAGTATACTTCTTGGGAAAACTGATTTAACCTCAAACATACACATAGGAAGATGTGCAACATGGAATTGGTTAAAAATTGCTGTTTGAGAATAGAAAGCAACTGTCTTTAGACTCTTCAAAACCTCATTGTACTCTTTGTTCTAGTGCACATCATACTTAAGCATTGGGTTTTTCCCTCAGTTCCTCATCTCATTTTATTGGAACATTTTTGTTGGCTTTGTTCTTTTTCCAAAATCCCCTTTGAATCTAATTTTTAGTAATTGTTTCAGTCAAAAATAGAATTGAAGGAAAATTATCTTCAGATTTCAGTACAGGCACAATTCTAAATGTTGAAGACTAGGTGCTTTCTTTTTTCAAAATTTAATATGGTCTGCTATGGAAACATTTAAATAATATTAATTTTACCCACAGAAGCAGATAGAAAAACAAATAAAAATTTTGCAAATTTAAATTCAGTGGTTTTTCTTGGTAGAAAACTCTTAGAGCATCTCTCAAAATAGTGTAGCTCAGAAGAGAATATCTGACAACACTGTGCCTTAGCTAAGTAATCTAAGTACTAGGTCTTTGTGAAGTTGGGATTTTAGACTATAATTTTAGATCTGAATTACTCCTTTGAGTTGCTCTGTATAGCAAGATGGTGAGTTTGGCTCTCATTCAGACTAATTTTAGAGGGAAAATTAGTTACTGCTCAATAATATATCAAAATATTTGAGACATGGGAAGTGTATTCATCAACTACTGAAATAGAACATCATAGCAACATACAAAATATCTGATCTTTCTGCAAGCTCACATGTGCTTCTTACAGCCTATAAAAGACCTGTTAAAATTTAAAATGTCCTACTTCATAATAATACACTTTTTAAAAATTACTTGCCTCTTGTCTTTGAAATTCAAAGAATTATAACATTTTTGAGATATAGTTGCAGCTTATGTTTGTAAATTACATTTTTACGGTGATATTTGCATCTATGCTATCCTTAAACAACGTCAGCTCAAAAGTAAAGACCAAAGCAGACATCACAGTAAGCCTTAATATTTAAAGTACACATGAGGAAAATAAAAACCCCAAAAAAGGAAAGCCAAAGCAACAGCAACAAAAACAAAAACAAAAACAAACCAACTCAATGAGTCATAATTCCACAAAATATGAGGGGTCACATCTCTCAGTGACTGTTTTTTCAGCAAATTTTTCAGAACAGCAATATTCTGAAAGGTGTTTCTGGCTGTAGTTCCAGAAAAAATTTGCAAACCATATGGACAAACACCATGCCACCTGGAATGCTCCTTGCTCTTCTTGTTCTACTGTCAAGCAATACTTTAAAGACAGTGAGGTCTGCTCAACATCTCACTGTCAATAATTTCTAATATTGCACTCACGCTGGTATTTAAAAGCAAGCTGTGCATTATTGCAGCCTAACCAGCCAAGTTTAAAGTCTCAGAAAAACTGACAGATCAGATAGATGAAGAGTTTTACCAAGGTGCGTTTAGATCAGTGATTACAAGCAGCAGACCGAATAATCCATGCAATGACCATAAATGTGGTCATGCAGCAGACTAGGCAAAAATATAATCTCACTGCTGGTCAACAGGGCTGTCTGTACTTATCAATGTGTCATGGATTTGGAGTACAGTTCTCTCCGTGGGACAACATGCCTTTGTTTCTACCTAGGTTGACATACACAAGCTTGATCTCAGAACTTCAGCTCACATTTCACAATCATGGTTAGGATCATCTAAAGATAATTTTGTTCTTCGGCCTTGTTCCTGATTATTGTATGAATTATCTATGTAAATACAATACAGTTGCTTCTGAAAAAAGCTGCAGTGTCCTAAGGTGTTTTTACGTCTTTGTTCAACTAAAAAAAAATGTTATTTCAAAACAAATTTTTTGTTATTTTTTCAGTACTAGTTTATTCAACATACCACACCCTACAAGTAGAGAAAAGCTTGATTTGAACATACAGTAAATTTATGGGGTTATGAATTTCCTTCCTGAAAATACTGGGTCATATTTCTCTAGCTGTATGACCTCCCTGAAAAGTCAGTGAACTCTCACTACTTTTGTTGCATTCAGTTAACATTTACAACACTGAGGAGTATGACTATAAACTTTTAAATGTGAGCTGATCATCTGCTCTGGCTACGCTAAGTACATGCATAAAATTGATCATGATGTTTTCACTTAGGTTTTTAAATAATGTCAAGTTTAAATAAATAAGAGATGAAGATACAAACCTGTGAAATACAATCAATTAAATCCAATAATATTTCATACACCATCAGTAGTCAAATTTTCAAGATAGGAGAAAGGAGGTTTTATTTTCTCATATGCTCCTTTAGAACCATATCCTTTGAAAATCTGTAAAAATTATAAGAACATCAGGGATTTTTATCTACAGGAAAGTATCCACAGATGAAGATGCACGGTAGAGAATGTCGTATCAGGAAGACATTCCAGTTGTAGCTGGAATAGCACTAGGTAAAAGAGAATCTTTCTCAGCAGTATGGGATTTAGTTAGAAGCAGTTCTCTGACTGTAATAACCTAACCTGTCTATTCAGTGATCAAATTGTCAGTTAGAAGTCTTTCTCTTACCCCATTCCATCAAGCAATGTTTAGGAGCTGATGTGCAGCCTTAGCAGATAAGGAAACAGAGATTATTTGGGTGAGTATTTTACTACAAAAATTTCCCCTTATTTTTTAACTAACTCAATTTTCCACATCAGAGATGTGAACTTCCAACAGAAGAGAGAATTAAGTTAAATGAACGAATATGTGCTATCTCAACTACAGTGTCAACACATTATTTTTGCTTCTTTGAAGCTCAGCACTTTTCTGCTACACTAGTTGAAACTGGCTTCTGGAGTTAATTGCTTTTGTAGAGCCAATGGACACTCCTTGGTTTCTCAGGCTGAAAAAAAGCATCTCAAGTCAGGGAAAGTGCTGCAACCTGATCGATTTCAGGCTGAGGGAGCTGGGGTTTAGCCGGAACAAGAGGAGGCTCAGGGCTGATCATCTATTGCTCTCTACAACTCGAGAGGAGACAACCTCAAAGGAGGTTTGTGACAAGGTAGGAGTCAGTCTCTTTTTCCAGGCAACCAGTGACCGGACAAGAGGACAAAGGCTCAAGACGCACCAGGAGGTGTTCAGACTGAACATCAGGAGGAATTTCTTCATGGAATAGGTTGTTAAGCATTGGAATGGACTGCCCAGAGAGGCGGTAGAGTCATCCTCTGGAGCTGTTAAAGAAACAACTGGAGGTAGCCACTTAATGCTGTGGCCTAGTTGACAAGATGGTGATCAAAGGTTGGACTTGATGATCTCAGAGGTCTTTCTCAAACAAAAAGATTCTGTGATTCTGAAATGCTTCATAGTCTAAAGAAACATACTTCATAGACCAAGACTTTTCAATTAGGATGTTCTCTTTAATGCAATATGGTTTATATCTACAAGCACAGAAGTTAATATAGGCAGCTGAGAATTAGGTTGAAAAATTAAAACAGTTCTAGAAGGTAATTATATTTATTTCTGCTGATCAAGAATGCACAGATTGCACTTTGGAAGGTACTTCATGCCAGACTAGCTAGATTAAAAGAGGCCTCTGCTGTTATAAAATTAATTACCTATTTCCTTAAAGCAAAAATTGATTCCAGAATGACAGCTTGTTTTTTAACCTAGTTTTATAACCAAGTATTCAGTGAACAATTATGCACACTGAATTATGAAATAATTAATGAAAGAAGGAAGCTCAAGGATTGAGTTAGTATGCAGCATAAATTTATGCTGAGCTTTAATGTTGAGGTTATCTAACATTGACCCAACCTAACATAATATCTGCATTATCCCAAATCAGGATGTCTGATTAAATTCTACCATAGGTATACTAGAGAGTTTTCGGGGACAGAAATATTTATTTCAGTTTTCTGATTACTACTAAGTATCTTTTCCAGGTGAAGATTCCATGTTTTGGAGAAATAGAAATTATTACCCATAGCAGAAGGCCAAGATAAGAAATCACAGTGACTGTGTTACATCCTCTTTAATTTCCTTCTTAATTATGTGGAGAGCTTTCCTTATCTTTTTCACCTCTCCATTAGCAGAAATTCTGAGATCATCTCTGGTGGAAAATTATGAAGGGTAGAATATGCTTCGGTTGCCCTCACCTACTACAGCTACTAGATAAGCCACCCTGTCAGATGTCATGAAGTCAATGAATCTTAAAATACCAGTATGGACATTATTAGAACAATAGGCGCCTCAGGCTACTTTAAAGAAAACCTTGTGGTGAGTCACAAATATGCTACATAGTCCCATGAAAACAGAAGCCAAGGAACTGACAAAGGAAAGGAAAGATGGTTTTATTTTAACAATTGTAGTGCAATTGAAGAAATAGCTCTGCTCTTTCCATGTCTGTATGCATATATATTTTATGTATCTTTATATAAAAAACATATTTCAATTCTTCATCACAAATGTTTCGTGATGAATACGAATTGAATAGAAAGCAGAGAAGTGATGAAATAGGCCTTCTTTTAGAGAACAGGATCTTGTACACATTTTGTTTTCATAGGTATGCCATATGCCAGCATCTGTGCAATATCTGGGTGTCACATAAGTATTCTTATGATTAAACTAGTTCCAGGACTGACAAATTCCTTCATTAGGAGAGCAAATCTTAAAAGTACATTTAGTACTTCATTTTGATTTTAGAAATTGTATGACTGCTTTTCCCAAGTCATTGAGAAAAGCATCTGTGTCCTTCGGGCATATATTTCTATTTATTTTTTAGGTCATATCTGCAATGACTTTTGCCTGTCCTTTTATCAGTTAGAACTTTCACAGATTTTTTCATGTTCTTCCAGACCTCTGGAATCCTGCTTAAAAATTGGTGCCATGTAGCCTAATTTCAAACTTTTGGTATGGAAGAGCTTTCGAAAGATTGCATAGCAAAATGAGTGGTCTGACTGCTCGATCCTTGATATCCTGTAGGACTCTTAAGTGGGCACCAGCTCAGCTTGCCAGTTTGTTCCTATTCCTATGGCCCATTTGCTCTGTCATTGTTTGTCCTACCTGTGCTCTAGGTTTGAGGGGCATCCACCCATGGGGAGGAGCTCCAGAAAACTCAAGATCCTCCACAGATGGATGGAAAAAATTACCCAATATCATTGTTATAAGCCTTATCTTCTCTGAATTTTTTTTTTGGTCCCTAAAGGCCTTCTTGAAAGCACCATGCTCTGCTGCATCTGTGAAAGGGATTTATTACTAGTTTTTAATGCTTTTCCTAAGTGACTCTTCAAACTCTTTCTGTCATGCTTTATATATTTGCATTTAATCTGTAATGGTTCATGATACCTTCTGCTCTTTTCATTTGGACTTATATTTAGCTTTTTGAGGGGTTCTTTTAAGTCTTTAATTCTGTACTCTCAGTTTAGCCATAGTTGCTCATTTTGGTCCCCCTAAATTTCCCCCCTTTCTCACCAATCATTACAGTATGACTGTAACAAATTTTTAGGAACTAAATGTTAGCGAATGCTAATACACTGTGCTATACAATTAACATAAACATGTTCTGTTTCCTTGGATTTCCACTTTGAAACACTCACAATTAAATTCTAACACATAATATTTTACTTTCAAAGAGGGGTCACAACATATTTACACTCCAGCATGAAAATGCTCAAAAATAAATTTGTTTATGAGCAAACAAGTCTTTATAAAAATAAGAATTTAATCCAAGTAATGAATTGTTAAATTACTTTTCATTAAATATGTTACTTCATAGTATAGGGAGCCAAAGCAAGCATGGCCTAAAATACAACCAAGGTGAAAATACTGTAAAAGCATAAAGATATGGAGGTATGGGTTTACAGGCAGATAGATATGAGCTAGGTAACAGAGCAAGTCTCCAAAATCAGTGTGTTAATCTTAGATCTAACAGCCTAAGAGGTTATAACCACCCTGGGTCAGACCATTCAGACTGCTCCAGTAGTGACCAGCAAGGGAGATAAGAAACTGTCTCATAGAAAGCCCTAGAGTTACTATAAAAGCAAAGCAATTCTTTTTTTTCATCCTGGAAGCAGCTCTTTTTTCAGACTGATGCTTCAAGCCACTGCACTGTCATTTACAATGCCAATATCTAGTTGCACTCACAGTCTGAATTAATCTCCTTGGTATGTACATGTGTATCCTTGGTATATCCCAGTTATACTTAAGTACTAGACTAATCCTACATAATACTGCAGAAACTGACATGGAGTATATACATGTGGGCATTTCATAGTATCGTAGAATGGCTTGGATTAGAAGGGACCTTAAAGATCATCTAGTTCTACCCCTACTGCCGTGGGTAGGAACACCTTCTACTACACCAGATTGCTCAGAGCCCCATCCAACCTGATCTTGAACACTTTCAGGGATGGGTTATCAGTAACTTCTCTGGGCAACCTGTTCCAGTGCCTCACCACCCTCACAATAAACAATTTCTTCCTGATGTCTAATCTAAGCCTACTCTCTTTTAGTTTGAAGCCATATATATGCACACATGTCTTCATAAACAGTCTCCATCTTTCTTGTAGGCTCCCTTCTGGTACCGGAATGTTGCCGTTAGGTCACCCCAAAGCTTTCTATTCTCCAGGCTGAAGAATCCCAACTCTTTCAGCCTTTCCTCCATGTCTAACCAACTTGGTGGCTCTCCTCTTGAAATGCTTCAACAGGTCCGTGTTCTTCTGTGCTGGGGACCCCAGAGGGATGCAGCACTGCAGGTGAGGTCTCCCTAGAGCAGAGCAGAAGGGCAGAATGCCCTCCCTTGAACTGCTGATCACGTTCCTTTTGATGCAGCCCAGGACACTTTGGCTGTCTGTGCTGTGAGTGGACATTGCTGGGTCATGTCCAGCCTCTCATCCTCCAGTGCCCCCAAGTCCTTCTCCTCAGGGCTCTTCCTGATCAGTTCACCCCTCAACCTGTATTGACATCGGGGGCTGCCCCAACCTAGGTGCGGCATTTGTACATCATGATCTAGTTAAAATTTTGCATTATGCTCTACAAGTTATCAGAATGTTTATTGAAAGGATTTGGTTTTGGACTACCCACCAGACAGACCATGGTGACACAGTTTGGATGCTACAGCTTTTATTATAATAAAAAAAGAAACAAACTTGGAAGAAGTCACGTATATTTTGTTAAAGAAGGGGCAAGCAGGAATTAATTTTTTTTCCTTCAAACTAAAAAATTCTAAACAGGAATGTAAAAAGTTTAACCTAAAATAACAGCAACTAAAATGTAACTTAAAGTTAAGTTACAATGACAGAGGGGAAAAAAGTAATTCTACTGACAAAGTCATGATGTTAAATTGCTTACAGCAGTGCAATCACTTTGCAGTCCTTTTATTTTTTGTTAAATGAAGATTGAAGAAATTATGCATAGATTTTAAAAACAACTACATTTAATATCATCAAAACGTGTAACAACAATTTAGATTTTAACTCTTCTGATTTAGTATCATTTGTCTTAGATATGCAAAACTATGTTGATCTGACAACAGCTAGTGATTTGAAGCTGGGGCTATTATTCTAGGAAGGAGCTCTGGTGACAGAGCAGATCTACTGAACATGGTCACTGCCTGCTGCACCTGTTGCCCCTCCAAATGATGAGAAATCCTCCCTGTTGACATACTGGTCTGTCTTCCTCCATCTTTCCCCCTGAGGGGAGGGTACAACCCCAAAAAATCTAGACAGTCTCTTGACACATCCTTTTTGGCACACCCAAACAGCTGAAGGAAGATACATAGCATTTAGACTCTGAGGACTTAACCCCGGGTGTCCTCAGAAGTGTGTCACGGTTAGGCAAGCAACCTGCATGGGAGAGCCTGAATATTGCTAATTTTGGCCATTCCCAGTCAAGATAAAAGTCCTTTCTTCTTTGTTCATAGAATCATAAAATCCTTTTCACTGGAATTTACTTTTAAGATCATAAAGTCTGACCATTAACCTAACACTGCAAGTCCACCACTACACCATGTCCCAAAGTGCCACATCTACACATCTTGTAATTACATCCAGGGATGGTGATTCCACCACTTCCCTGTGCAACCTGTTCCAGTGCTATATCCCTCTGGCAAATAAATTTTTCCTAATATCCAGTCCAAACCTCCAATGGTACAACCTGAGGTAATTTCCTCTTGTCCTATCTCTTATTATTGGTGGGAAGAGACTGACTCCCACCACAAGACAACATCCTTTCGGGTAGTTTTAGAAAATGATAAGGTCTTCCTTGAGGTTAATGGATGGACTTGAAGATCTTAAGGGTTTTTCTAATCTAAACAATTTTATGATTCTATCCAAGAACATTTGTTAAAGAAATATGTATAAGTCTTTCCCTGTTCCTTCTTTCCCTTTAACATGATTTTAATTTGTGTAATGCTATGAAAATGAACAGGGAAAAATTAAGTCCATTGGATGGCTTCATGCTGGCAAAAATATTAGTCAAAAGCAGAGTCAAACCCTTTAGAAGCCCAGCTGCTTTAAAAGACTACACAGAGCTACTCAGCTGACGTTGGGCAATTATGGGATAATCTTCTTTGCTCATAGCTAAAAATTAAATTAAACCCTAGAAGCATAAAAGAATAAATGAAAATCTGACACAGGTTATTACTGTATTCCATCTCACAGTTTTTTAAGAACTTCATCTAATGACTATTTAATGTGTGAGGACAGCTCAAAGTTATTTCTAAGGGATTGCTGTCATGTGGGGGCAGATGCTGGATCTTTGGCACAGATGTAACAAGAAGATGTGTATTTCCCCTTGTGCCCTGGAGACACAGTGCCTCTGACTTGATGCATCTCTATATCCATGCCTAAGCGCTTCAGCTTCTTATGTGCATTGTTCAAAACTGCTTGCTGAAGCAAAACTTCATATTTCATAGGCATATTTGTGGGTAAGCAAACCGTTTTACTGATATGGAGCTCCAAAGATTTGGATAGTCAAAACTGTATTCCTCTCTAGCCTTTTTTCCTCCCTGGCACATTAAAATATCAACATATTAAAAGCCCCTAAAATTTCTTAGGTATGAATGTAGCCATCATTTCAATATTACTATAAAAATAGGCAGGTGGCTTATTTCTTCTCAAATGACTTAATTTTGTGGAAAATATCCACTCCAATCAAAAGATTTGTGACTGGATTTCAAAACTGCCAGAAGCCAGAGTCCCAGAAATGTTCACGCACTGTCTTGTGTGACCACTTAAATCAGAGGTGTTTATACTCTTGTTGTTTACAAAATACATTCAACCATTTTGAGTAACTATTCAAATACTATTATAAGTTTGGCCTTTAGACATTACTCATGTTGGGAACTAACTCCTCATTTATAGACTTAAAATACATCTCTATAGTAAGCAACCCCAAAACTGACGCATCTTGGATGAAATTAATTTTGTTTTAAATCTAAGTTCTTGGTCATACCTCTGACCAGCAACAAAATGAGCTACAACCCAGGTGCAAGGAAATATAATGTCAGGTCCCTCTGAGTTTACAAAATTGTTCCCTTTTCCCCTCAATTTCATTACCCAAAAGTCAAACATCACAAAATGCAGAGTCACTCCCATCTTTGACAAAGATGGGAGTGACTCTACATTTATCACTCAGTCTACAATGATGCATATGCATTCCGATTACAAAATTTGCACTTTTAAAAAGAATTAGTTTAGCTATATTGCTCCTAAAAACATCATTGACAAGGCCATCTTAGGTCATAGGTTGGACTTGATGATCTCAAAGGTCTTTCCCAACCTGGTTAATTCTCTGATCCTGTTAAAATGCAAGCATATATGAAGTTCAGCAACACTAGAAATTTACCAAATTAACATCAGATGTTACTTATACAGAAGCACTATTTATGTAAATTGGTGGGATGTTATTTGCACAGTATTTCTACACCTTTTAAACACCAAGGAAATGAGCAAATGAGAGATCGGGGGTAAACAGCCTGCTAATAGATTCTCCTCCCTGAGAGATAAAGGACAGCTGTAGCTACAGGCAAAACTTCCTTTACTAATGTAATGTAGGTGGGAGATGTCAGCACATTTCCATAGACACACTAATTATCACCAGCTAATGATGTCTTCCTTGGAGATACTCATCAGTGTCTTTTTCTACTTAACAGCTCTAAATAATTTAAGGTAATCTTGATTTAGCACTATCTCCTGATAACTGATTTCTTAATTTATTCACAGCTAAATGAAGAATTAAATCATGTTAATAATTACTAATTTTTAATAATGTGACTTTATTGACAGACATATTCAAGTTTCATAATTTGCCCACTAGAACATTTAATAATTTTTTCAGTTTACATTCCCACTATATTCTTGATTATCAAAAATGGGAAGGGAGGAATTGTTACTAAAGTTTTAATTGTGGTATTGATATACACATTCCTTACTATACATTCCTTAAATAAAGCAAACAATCATATGCTTTTAACAGAAGCTCCCACATCTTTAAGACACTTATTTGTCTTGTTTGTTTTTCAATACATGCAGAATATTTTATTTAAATGTCAATTTATCTCATTTTTCAGTTTCACCTCGTGGAACAGTGTCACAGATCTTTCTCTTTTTAGGTCTGGTGTTTAATAAAGAAATATCTTGACATAGGTAAACTCAAAAAGTGTAACTGCAAATTTCTGTGGCAAAGATGATTGAGCTACATTTGCATGCAGGGAAAATGGGAGAACATAGACTACTTAGTAAGTATATCAATAGTTCTAGTCAAATATGAATGCAGCTTTAGATAAAAGTACCTATTTTTTGTTGCATTTGTGTTTTAGAAATATTAATTTCTGTGCCCCTTTGGTTTCTCATGAATATACAACACATAAGGAAATGAATACATAAGGCAACCCTTTGGATACTTTGGACTATATGTACTTACATTAATGCTAGTGTATAGTGTATGGAGAACCAGGATTCCAAAGACAAAATATTCTATGACCTTCAGATCAATAGCTCTGAGTGAGTGTTGCAGACAGGCCCATTATTCTTCCGGATACGAGCGATGAAAACAAACCAACAATTGACTAAGATAAACCCTTTAACTTATCAGTCCCACAAGCTTACAGGTAAAAACCTTTAAGACTGTGTCTTATAAACTTCTTCAAATAATTTTTTAATTTATTCCATTTGAAGATGTGCCTGAATCAAGACCACGGAAAAAACAGTGTCATTATACCTAAGTATTACACAGATCTCATTAAGCAAAGAAACTGAGCAGGGACCTAACAGAAAAACTATGGAATCTGTCCAAAGAGCCATGCTGCATGATGAAAGCTGAATAAAGTTCATAATTTGTGATTTAACATTTCAATGTTTAGGCTGGAGCAGAAAGAGCAACTTAATTAGTTAATAAATTACTCTTTATCAGTTTCTAAAATCTGAACAGCCAACCATCAGGGGAAATGCCAGATCCTGAGCTTCAAATTAGTGCAAAATAACATATTTTTAAGTCTTCCAAGCTGTTTTTATAGGGGGGTTTTTTGTCCTATTTACTGCCCTCAGTCACAATGTATTTGCTTTTTCATTAGGGTGCTGACAAAAGGCCAGATCTGTGAAGTCAGTGCAATTCTTTGTCCTACTTTGAACTTCTGAAGTTCAAACTTCGAATCATTCCATGCACAATGAAATAATAGTGTTCATGGAAACTTGTCTTTATTTCCTGTCCTTTTCCTCCTTAATCTTCAACAGTTATCTTCTTTTAATTTAGTCTTGCTTCTCAGCTTCTAAAAGTGTACTACATGAAAAAATTATTATTTACTTTCTTCAGAGAATGCACAGCATACCTGGGAAAAAAACTGAAAAAGGAAAGGAAAAACTGTAATATAGGCAAGAAATAATCAATAGTAGGTTAGCATTCGTACTTCTGAGCAGACCTACAAAAGTCAAAGAAAAGTCGTGATTTTCTATTTGCACCGTTTTCTTTTACTATGAATAAAAAATTATGTCCTGTTAATTTTTGTCATCAAGGACTATTTGGGTTTTCTGTTATGTTATGTGTGTTAATGGAAATAAATACTTCCCTACATAAGTTGTTGTAAAAACTAATTGTTCCAAACAAGCCTCATTTAAACACTTTTTTTTTTCTAAATAATTCAATATAGAATTAAAGGATTTAGTTCTTTCTCCTGAAAATACATCTTGTGAAAGAAATATAGGAAAAGTTAACTTGTAAGTTTGACAGCCAACAGACATATGTGCACAATGATCCTTCTGAACTAGCAGATTATGTAAGCAGTTAAAGTGCCAAAGGGTATATTCTTGCCCTGTTGTCATAACAACAAAAAAAGATAATTTGGAATGTGTGTAAAGAAAATTTCAAAATACTTGAAACAGAAAATTATCTGCCAGTCAGAAGAACAAGTGAACACTCTCCTTATGCACTTGGTCCCAGATGTAGGCAAAATTTTGTAAGTTAAAAGCAGCATGATATTCTTTGAATGGCAATTGGCTTGACTGATTATAAATTTATCAAGAAACCTTACTGTCCTCTCTGTAAAAGACAAGGATTTAACTTTCCAGATTGTCCCCAAGTCTGTTGTCAAGCACTGACTACAGGAACTCGGGTATAGACTATTTCTATTGATCAAGGTCTGGACAAACAAAGGAACTCCATGCAAACTTCAGCATTTTAAAATGTGATGAAATTGAGGTAACTCTGTAGCACCTTTTCTGGAAGTGAGTTTTGGTGAGGAGAGCCTTTCAGACCCAACCAGTTGTTTCACAACTCATCTTTGAAAGAGAAGGAAGCAGTTTCCAGAAAGATGAACAGAGACTATAAATGTTATTCTCACCAAGTATATATTTTTAAGATGTCAGTGATATTCCTGAAGTACCAGAATATAAGTAGGATACAATCAGGAACGCAAGAACAACAAAATATTTCCTAATATGCCTATACAAGCCTATGCAAAAAAACCATGGTTGGAAGAAAGACTTATTGTTGATCAAAGCAGTTTATTATAGATTATATTGTGCAATAGATTATATTTTAATGTCGTTTTCAGAATATCAACATCAATATATCCAGTAAATGTATCTGTGTATCTACATAGTATAGATATGGCTGATCATATGGAATTTCAAATTAGTTCAGTTCCACTGTGATTTTCTAACTAAATAAAATAAAAATAAATTAAACATACATGGCTTCACTAAACAACGTAACTGTCTCTAATCAATGTCTTCTCTAGCTGTCAGCACAGTTTTCATACATAAATAACAGCATCTCTGTACAACTGAGCTAGTCAGGTATGCAGTGATGGGTGGATTGCTTTGAGATCCAAGCTGCACTTCCGAACATAGAGCAAAGTACTGACTTCGCGGTTTTTGCAGTTGTTATGACAAATTATTCATAAGCTGATAGCTGTAGATTTAGGATGTATGGTATAAAAAAACCCTGCAATATCTAAAAAGATACTCAGACTTCTAACCTGTCTAAGGTCACCCTCTGGCGAGTATTTGAAAAAAAGACAAAATACACCATCAATTTGCCCACTGATTAAAAACATTCCATTGAGGAAATGATCAAGTTCAACTTTTGAACACACGATTTTCTTAAAATAGCTAAGAAGACCTCTATGTCAAAACAGCAACATGAAAGTTTTGCCTGAGGCTGGATATATTTTCCAGGATGAACATCTTATGCTTAATGAAACAAGTGATTCACAGAGGAAATAAAAGTTGAATATCAGAGTTGCTATTAGACATGATCACTACAGTTACTAGCAGAAAAAAAAAATAAAGAAAAGAAAGGCCTAATGCATTCTGAAAAGTCTTTTTCCTATTTCTTTTCAAGAGAAAAAAATGAAAAAGAAACAAAGAAATATTCATAGTTGTATTTCTGTTATACCTACACATACGAAAATGCACATAAAGAAAACTCTTCCCTGTAACTGTCAATGAAATGCTGCATCTGAGCGATAATACCACTCATAACTTCAGGTGTTGATTTAAGACAATGTGAATATCCCTTTAAAGTCCCTACATATTTTGAAAAATGTCACTGTGTATCTGTGCCTCACTAAGCATTGTATCAGTCCTGTCCCTGAAGGTGTGACTGCAGAGCCAACATAACTGGAAATATTCAGAATCTGTCACATTTTCTCAAAGTCTCTGAGGAAAAGATAGCTCTGATTTTGTTTTGCATAGACGAAGGAAAAAATCCCAAATTTCAATCAGTTATTTGGAAGATACCATTTTATTTAGGAAAAAAATAATAGAATATTCACTATTGGTAAAATTTCCGGACTAAAGTTTATCTATCCAATTTAGCACCAGCTGCTACAAAATGAAAGTAAAGCCAGCTTTCTGCAATTACTATAAATGCTTTAACCAGCCAAGTGTTAAGTAGTTACTTATAGAACAAATACCAAATCAAATTACGCAAAGCAGTATTACTGCTAAGTATTTGAAAATTAATGAATATTAATCTATTTTTGGCACATTGCAATAGGTGTAATTGTTCATGTACAAAACCCCTGCATGCCTAATTGCCCTTTCTAGAAGTATTTCAGTACTTCCACACTGACAGGAAAAAAATACTGAACTTTATGGGACCAAGTAAGTGCTGCAGACTCAGTCAGACTCTGTAGCCTGATTATATATGCCCTGAAGGATACCTGTAAACTCTTTATTTTCTCTGATGAGCACTAGGCTGTATCAAAACACCTACAATACAATTAATTACTTGGTTTTGTCTCTGAAGAAATCTTGAGCTTAAAAAAATTAACAAAGATTACTTTAATAAACATAACATTATTAAGCAAATCCTTACAACTAGTTGTTTTCTCCATTACAGAAACAGAATAAGGTATTCTGGACTTTAGCTTAATATTAGAATGTAGATAAGTTCATACTCCAGTTCTTCATGCACTGCAACATCTCAATTGACAATGGCACTAGAAAATACCTTCCCCTTAATTAGGACAAGACTTGCAAATACAAGGTTGAAGAGGCCAGCCTACATCTAATTACCAGTTTTTAACGTTCTCAGTGAACAAAAGGAGCAGTTCTTAAGCGCGCTGCAATGGCATTTTCCCTGTAAAATGGCGGAAGACATTGGAGAATGAATGGAGTCATTAAATACACCACTTTTTCACCTGTAATTTAAACAAAGGCAAAAATAAATGGAAAGGTCATCTGGAGAGGTGAGAGTTGATGTTCAAGCAGGCTCCTCAGTGACACCAGTGGAGTAGTAGTTGCATATAAGACAGAAAGGTGAGTCAGGGAAAAGACATTAAATGCAAGTTTAAAACATTTAATTTTAGAACAGGTTGCTGTAATAAACTCTAAAAGGAGTCTGAGAACACGTTTGTTGCTAACTTTATGCCTCTTACATATAATTTTCTGCTTAGCAACAATTACTGAAGGTATTGTCAGTTTTGGACCAAAATAAAACATCATAAGTATTTTAAGTATGAAACTATCATAATGGGGGGAGGAGGAATCTGAAATTCAAAGTATTTCCATGTAGGCACAATTTTCATGATGAAAAACATTAATTCTGAAGCATTTATCCTTACATTTTCTGGCCACAAAGGTCTCTATTCAACATATCCTGGAGCCTTTTCCCAATATAAATAGATAATAGCTGGACACAGGGTATTTTTCTCTAGCTAATACAGATCTCACACAATAAAGCCATTTGTAAATTATTCTCAGAAATTGAGAGCTTTGTAGCTTTTGTCAAAACAGGGTAGGACAAATAAAACTGTGTGCATTTTCATAGAGAAAGAGTAAAAGGAGTGGATGTGGAACATTCAGTATGTGCTGCTGACACTGTTTAATTGCAGGAGAGAGTTTTGGAGTCTGGTCATTGAGAATGTCTTGAATAAATTACTTCTATTAATCAATTGTTAAGAACTGGTATGTGAATTACTATGCAAACTTAATAAGCTGCTTCCCTCTTTTTAGTGTTTTTAAAAGAAACACTTTAATAATATATATCCTAATTTTTTTGGTACAGCAAATTAAAGGAATTATCTTTGTTAATACTTGATTTGGCATGAAAATATTAAGGTAACCATGACAACAGTGTCAGTAGCAATAAATCAGCTGAATTACAATAATGACAATATGTAAGCAACGGAATGTGAGCCTTCAAGGGAGCAGCCTGTTCTGACCCACCATAACTATTGTGAGCACTCCCTGGCTTATGCTTTCTTTCATTTGTGATAAAGGCCCTTATTCCCAGAGGTGCTGCATGTAATCGAGCTTTTAGCGGGGTAGGATGAGTCAGAGATATGTATAACAGCTATTCAAATTCATTTAGATAAGAAAGAACACACTGCTGTAAGCCAGAATTTTTTATTTACATTTTTTATGTAAGCCATTATGGAGTGAAGAATTCTATGTTGTAATAGTTGTAGTATTGGAGTAAATTCAGATTGGTCAGCCATTTTATTAAAATGTATTGTGCTCCATGAGAAATACACTTAATGGACAAACTTCCAAGTCTCAGGAAAGCAAACATTTGAGAAAGGTTCCTAACACTGAAAATAAAACATGTAGTGAGTCTCAGGCTCTTTGGTCTGCGTCCTACTTTTCCCCAGTCCATCGAATTCCCTGATCGTTTAGCTTGTTGAGCTTGGAGAAGAGGAGATTGAGGGCAGCGTGCAGCATCTTGAAGGGGGGCAGTGGAGGAAAGGTGGTGATCTCTTCTCTCTGGTGACCAGAAATAGGACACAAGGGAGTATAATGAAGCTGAATCAGGCAAAGTTCAGATTGGAATCTAGGAAAAGGTGGTTCACTGTATGGGTTCTCACAGCATCAAGCCCACCAGAGTTCAAGCAGCATCTGGACGATGCTGCCAGTCATATGGTTTAGTTCTAGGTAGGTCCGAGAGTGGTAGGGAGTTGGACTCTATGATCTTTATGAGTCCCTTTCCATCTTGAGAGATATGTCAGCATTCTATGATTGTTGCTTGCATAGGCTCAAGCAGGAAACTGCATGACAACCAGCCTTTTGTGGCTTTTAGTATTTTTATTTTTGACTGCTTTGAATGCAAGATTTCATTATCACTACAGGATAACAAAACAAAATTTATTAATTTTTTTTAGAAATTTCTCATTTTGTTTTAGATGAGGCATGGGGAAAATGTGCCCAGGTTAATATTGTCTTCAAATTTTTACAGCCATCTCTAAATGAGTTACAACACATTACCTAAGTCTGATTGTTCATTAATGTGGAAATAGCTTTCATAGCACATGATTCTTCTAAAGTTAGGGACTGATTGAGGAAAAAAAAATAAACTTTTTTTGTCATCTAGCTAGTCCAAATTCTGCACATAGATGAAGAGCGGTTTTGTCCTACCAACGTAATGGAACTCAATAGTCTGATAGACAAGAAGACATTATTCTGCAGGGGAGCAGAAAACCCTAATTTGCCTTCATCCCATGCTCTGATAGTCCTTGTTGTCAGTCACACAAACACTTATACATACCTATCTCTTCAACTTTCGGACAAGAGGAATCTTCTCCCTTTCCTGCATTAACATGGGCAACACACAGACAGCTGCACAGACCGACACTAGCTTCTACTTTTAGCTGCCCCGAAACAATTTGAAATCACTAAGATCACTGCTAGCTAGCAGGTCAGTTAAGTACTATACATCCAGCTTTTGACCTACAGCAAACCAAAATAAGAATGAAGGCACACCTAAGGACTGTATTATGGTTACTTTGCCATCCTGTTCAAGGCAGTTGCTGAATAAAATACACAATATTATCTAAAAATAATCCTATGTCAAACAAAAATTTCCTACTTTTCATAAGGGAAACCCAAAGCTTTAGCACATAAGAATATTTCTGGGTTAGAGAAAATTTATGGCCTTGCTTTTTATAAATATTTTCTCATCATGCTTTACCAGTTTATGTTTGAGTTTCATGACTTCTGCTATGTTTATAGCATGGACAGAGACTAAATGAATTAATTTGTTTTGTATTATAAAAATATTTCGCATATAAAAATAGAAAATTTGATAGGACCAAGCTAGTCACATTCTGAAAGAAAATCATGGATCTTCAGCTGCAGCTTGTATATGGAAGATTATACGCAGGGCTAATCTTTCTCTTACATTTTCAAGAAATTTCCGAAGTTATTTCCAGATTTTTTTTGCTATCTCACAATTGAATGCAAGCCATTCCTTCAGAAGAAATCTTTAGGGTTTAGATTACAATTCCTTCATACAACAGAAAAAAACAACCCACCACCAACAGCAACAAAAAAACCCCTATGACTCAAATCAAAGGGGTTTCTCAAGCTTTTATTTGACCAGTTTTCAACACTTTCTTTCAGCTTAAATGACATTATTGCTAGACTAACTTGAAGACCACCCCCTCTTCCATCTTCTACTTTCACCTCTTTTAGGCACTTAGGCCAATAAACAAGATGACTCAGAGCAGTTTTCTGCTTTCTTGGTGCAGGAGTGATTGTCTGTGGGAGTGTGCATTTATGCATGAGAAAGGGAAAAATGATCCCAGAAAAGGAGGAGGACGATAAAAGGGAGTAAAATACATCAAAATGGCATTACAGAGTTTCAGCTCTAAGAGAGTTTGCTGGAGACTGAAGTGTGGGTGATGTTATCCAGGCTTATTTGTACATAACAAAGCTTATAAATGTGCAATTCAGATCTTGTATTTAGTTAAAAAACATGGAACTTCCATGTTAATCCAATAAAACAGGATGGCTGAGAGGCCAAATCCTCCCAAAGAAGAAAACACACAAGTTTTAATTCTCTAATGAACTCCAGTGAAGTACAATATACATGACAAGAGTGCCTACCAACATTCGTGGCTCTGCATTTTTAGGCAGTGAAGGCAGTCAGTATTCCACACAACAGAGCAGAGGATAAATTTCCTACAACAACCAGAGCGATGATAACTGGAACTAGAAAAAATAGACATGGAGAAGCAGCACAACACAGTGTAAGGCTGTATTTGGTTTATTAGCCCTCCAAAGACGAATGTTCTTTGTCTCATGCTTCAGTAAGACATTTCTTTTCTTTTCCATTACCCTCCTCAGCTAAGACTGATAATTACTTTCCCACATTTAGTTCAAAGCACAGGTCAAAAGACTAACCTTTTTAGTTTAGCAAGTATGTCCAAACAGACCAGGCAAGTTAGTACACTGGAAAAGGAGAGCTATTTTTTCTAAGTCAATTGATTTTGCTGAAGGTAGCAGGGAGGAAAGAAAGGGTGGGGATTTAGCAACATATGACAATTAAAAAAAAAACCAGAAATACAAATCACAAAGGTGTTTTGCTAATTGGGTGAACACATCCAAGCACTTTAAAGTGCTTGTGAATAGCTCTTAGCCCTTCCCCCAGTCAGAGGTTTTTTAATGTTTAAGGGCATTAAGCGCCTTTTTTTGGTAAGAAATTTTAAGATTCATTCATACCATGTATCCATGATGCTTTGCAATGCGATATGCTTGCTTTTAATTTTTAACATTGAATTAATATTTTGATTATATTAGTAACAATTTATTACAAATTGTTTCCACTCAGTTGGATCCACTGTGAGCTGGTTTTAGTTTTGTTCTTTATATCATTTTTAATATTTTCTCCTTTCGCTTCACAGAATTTCACCATGTCTTTCTACTGTATCTAAAAGGTCAATTCTTATAAAAGCGTAACACTCACCTTTGTTTTGCTTTGTTTTTTTCTTTCACAAGAAATATCCAAAATATCTATTTGCATCAATATAAAATGATTTAAATAACTATTGCCAAGGAAAGGTTTTGGTTTTTTATACATGATTCACAGAGAAGAAATAATGTCAAACTATGGAAAAAGGACATGACATCTCGAGACAGTGTCACCGTGTTATGTTGTCCTCTAGACAGAATGACAAACTTTGTCTGTGACAAAGTGAGGTCAGTTGGAGAGAGAAAGAAAGGGGGTACCTCTTTATTCCAGATGTATCATCTTGTTCCACCTCATCTTTAATATCTACTTGCCCTCCAGTGTACAAAGGGAATATTTCACAGAGTGCTCATTGAAGGATTTTGATTTATCAGGAGCACTGCATAAACTCTGAGTGAGAACTACTACTGTGAGTAAGATGAGCAGAAGTTATCCCACACTGCAGCTCAAATGGGAATTAGGAGAATACATCAGGAACTGGATATTCTAAGTATGTGTTTTTCATAACATTTCATAATGTCTACTGGAACTAAACAATCATGTTTCTTGAGATTCTTGGTATTTAATATTTAGCACATAATGTAGTTTGATGTTTAAGAAATAAGATATTTCAAGGTGGAATAGATTTATCTAGAATTCTGTCTGAATGTATATTTTTACATGATAGATATTAACATTTATGCATCCTATTCACATACATTGCCTGATTGTGTATGTCTTGATTGGGTATGGAGTCAAGACTGATGCAACAATATTCTTTATGAGTATCTCCTTCAAGTTAAAATATTTGGTTTTTCCTAATCTGCTATTTATATGAAGCAATCCAGAAGAAGGAAAAAAATATCAAATCCATGAAATTATCAAATCAAATCTGTACATATGTGTATAAAACTTAGACAAAGTCTTCCTGATTGGAGAGGAATTTTTGGACATAGAAAAGTTTGTGAACTGAATGAGTTCTACAGAGCTACAACTCTAAACTGCAGAGGAACCAAGAATTATTTTAGCTACAGGAAACATTTGACATTCATTATTTCTGGCATATCCCTCCATTCTTGTCCTTTTCAAAGAGCTCAGAAGAATTTGTATTCATAATGATAGTCTGAATGACCCTACTTGTAAAAACAAAATCATAGAAGAAACAATAAAGCAAATATCATGTTTTCTATGCACAAGACTTCTGCAATACAGGAAGAAAAAAATTAACAACATGATGTAGGAAATGTCTCTGTGATACGAGTTACAAAAAAAGCTTTTGTTCTCTCTTTTTTGTAGTCATTCTGCAGTATATAGGTACAGAGTCATCTCCTTCAGGTTTAGATTGGTTGGGGGTTTTTTTAATCCAGTGATCATGAAAAGGTGCATATCATTAGGACTATCTTTCAAACTATAGGGCTATTTTATTTAAAGGGGAACTGGGTTTTAATAATGAAATAGTCAACATTTTTCTAATGCAACTCCGAAAAAGGTCTCCTAATGGAATATGTTTCTACAGAATTAGGTTTGTACTCATTTATTTCATAAAACTATCTCTATTTTTATGCCATTTTTAGAGTACTAGCTGTCCCAATTAATGAATTTCACTTATTAGGAAGTGCATGAATTACAGCCATTTATTTTAAAATTCTGTTTTAAACACTGTTTCCAGCCTTCTAACTAGGTTAGGAAATGAGTGAATTTATTCCCCTTTAGGGTGTGAAAATTTATAGCAGACTTCAAATGGAAAACATAAAGAAGTCTCAAAAAACAGGACATTACTTAAATAAAGCTACTCATATAAGAAGCATTACCTGGACTGAGGCTGGTCCTTCCACCTTACTCTTTAAAAAAAACAAAAAGCAAACAGACAAGTACCACCAACATGTAAGTATCTTTCTCTTTCACTTGTATTTTTGTCTGGTTCAATTGCTATATCACTAAACCTAGAGCATTTTACCTCTCTTCATTGGAATGACTCTGGCTGCATAAGAAACATTATAATGTTCTGATTAACCAATATTGTGTGCAGTTTCCAGACCACTGTAGCAACATTTACTTTGATGAAAATATTATTACATATAGCAGCTACAAATCAGACTCCGATCACAACTCAGTGACTTATTTTATAAGCAAAACACTCTGCAGTTAATATCTTTTCCATTGTGTCAATGTGTAAACTATTCCTTCCCGAGGAAGATTACATACTAAACTAGGTAATGTATTGTTCAGAAAATATGCCATTCCAGAATGTGTTTTTTCTAGATCAGCAGGAAAAAGTTTGCAGCTCTGCAGATCAAGAGCTTTATCTCAAAACAGGCTTTGAATCCCCTGCTGAATCAGGGGAAACTTGCAAGGAACCATCTTAGCGATTGATTTAAGCTCCCCCTCCTCCTCCCAGTCACAATGGGTAGAAATTGAGTGAAGATAGTCCTTTTAAATCACTGCCATTGAACACACACCCCTTAGTAACTCCTGAATATCACTGGAAGAAACCACAGTTATTAGCAACGACTTAGGGAGTTTGCTGGATGTGAACGCCATGCTGACAGCTGAGGGTTATTTTTATTTTATTTTCTGTTTCACCACAGAGACAAAAGCAGTAACCTCTGAGAACTTTCTAAAGGCAATTCAGAATTTTACACATCGACAGTAAAGCTTACCTAAGACTTAGTTTTTGAAGAAATATGCAGAAACAGAAACTCTTTAAAATGCCTTGTTAAAAGTTGAATTAGTCATCACTTCCATAGCGAGAGATGGGAAAGTTCTCTCCATTTAATCTGTGAAGTTATCAAAGAGAGTCTGGATAAACAGAATCCACTTACAGTGAGTTAAGGACGAGTTATGGTTTCATCCTTGTTTCCCGATTGCACTGTCTTCCTGCCTGTCCATCATTATCCCAGAATAAAATTTGTATTTGGTAGTTGCTTTCAAACCTAATTAAAACCAAATAACACCTACATTTTCATTAAAAACTATCAGACTGGAGAATAGGGTTCCAAATTAGTGACTCTTCCCCAGGTCAAGCAAAACGGCACTGTGTTAGTTTGTCTCTATGAGATATCACAAAACCAGCTTGAGAAAGAGCAGGTGTATGAAACAGGGAGATGCACTTTATGGTATTCCAGCCCCAGTAAACAGTCCAGTCATGACATAAAAGACCTTGGGAAATGAGGTGTTATTAATTCTGGTACTCATTAACTATTTGGAGAGTAATTATTTTCAGTGACCCTTAGTTTTAGCAGGTCTTATCACTTAGCCCTATTGATAAATGTGATATATTATAGATCCTAAGTTAGCTTAGACTTGAATACCTTAAGTGTTTCACCGACATTATCCTCAGTGACTTTCTGATTTAAAGACATATAAGAAAACTTGTTCAACAGGCATTATAGATTTACATTTATGGTGGAGAACCACACACACATTTATAACTACAAAAAGGGGAGCACATTGCATTGCCACAGCTAAATATACATATATATTATAAATGGGCCCCACAGAGCAACCACTGGGAAAATGAGCACAGCTACACTTCCATCAGAAAGACCTTCTTCATGGAACTGTATTGTTTCAAGAGATGGGCAAAGTGAATAATTACTCAGGCCAGACTTCTCATAGGAGCTCTCTACTGTCCACTGCAATGTGTCCAAACAACTTCATTACACTTTCTTTCTACCCAGCCTTCTAGTCTCCATTGTATATAAAGTTTCAGCCTTTCATTCCTTAAAAATGTCACCCTGAATTCTCCCCACAGACACTTCTATGCTCTCGTTGCAACTGCCACGCAAGGAGAAAACAACCTGTGGGCATCCACAACATCTCTGCTTTCTTTACTATCAAAATTCATGTGTACCTTGTGACCTACAAGCATACCTAGTCTGTTTCATAATCATAGCTGTCTTGCTGTTAATTTGCATTAATAATTGCCTTCCATCAGTGACAAAAATATCCTTGGATTCATTAATCCTTTAGCTCCCCATGAATACAACTTCTAGCATAACGAGGTCAGGGAAGATGAGCTGGCCAGGGTAAAAAAGAAAAAGAGTTCGAAAAAACCCAATGCTCTACTTGGTTTCACACCCAGATGACTGACAGATTGTATGTATATATACTCACATTACTGCACTGTTATATACATGTGAACAATTCCACCCAAAGCAACAAGATAATTTACTGTCTCAGAAATAAATGTTTGCATAGTGGCAAGCATTTTTGTTTGGCATTTAAGGTGCTATATTTTCCCAAAGTATCCACTGCCAAAATAATGGTGATGAAGGGAGGAAGGGAGGAAGGAAGGAAGGAAGGAAAGGAAGGAAGGAAGGAAAAGGATCAATCAGTCAACAGTCTTCTCTGTGGACTAAGTCTCTCAGCTGCTGAATATTTTACAGCAGCTACTCCAGAACAGGTGCATGACTGTAGTACTGACCTTTCCTTTAGGAGCAAGAACTCAGTCCTGCCAGATTCTCTGTATTCACTTTTCCCACTGAAATCAGTGACCAGTAATAATCATCTTAAAAGTTGCAAGCAAGACTGACAAGACAATTAGGCAGTAACACACATCCAGCTATTGCGTATTCTCATATGGTATCGAATTCTAGTAATCAGTAAACATTTTAAACATAATCTGGACCCAAAATCCAGTACATGATCTTTCAGCCCTACAAAAGAACTTAAAGAGGAACTTTTCTGATAGGGTCTTTCACCTTCAGTTTGTAGAACATATTATTAAACTCACTGTTATGAATTATCTAGATATAGATATCTTACCATAATTATATAAATATATATATAATAACACATTAGAAAAACACATCCTATTTTTTTTTAACTACTAAAGCGTAAATGGGTTGTTCTTTCTTCTCCCAAAAAGTCATACTTCTAAGCAATTATAACAACTTTTTTTTCCCGAGAGATTTCTATTTCTAGGGTTGTGGACTGCCTTAAAATAAACTTATGGGAAAGATGTCCTGAATTTTATGTGGCCTTATCCACCTTCAATAGCCAAGCATGATCTAGATAGCATAGTAACATAATCTTCTTTTTATGGCTATACTTATGAGGTATATTTTGGCATTTTAATAATGAAAATCTTGATTCTAACTAGATTTTCTGGACTAAAATCTAAGAACCTTTGTAAAGACTTTTTTTATTCTTGTATCCATTTTTTCAGATTAAATTTTTACTATAGTCATGCTGTGATTACACCCAAATATTACATTTTGAACATCTAGTACATCTTTTGTACTGACTGGTCTCACATTTAGAAATGCCATAAAATTTTGGACATAGATTCTAATTTTAGAGGTGATAAAAATAATCACTTATTGTAATGTTATCAGAACACAACATTCTTTGAAAAAAATGAAATCTGGGAACTGATATTATAAAAATGTAATTTGATTAAAATGTGACCTTTATTGTAATCTGAGAATTCACAAGAACTTAGACCAATCACCAGACATCCCAGATGAAGAAAAGAAGTCACGGAAGTCAAATTCTTAGACTCTGTGAGACACTGTAATCATTCACAAAGAGACTTCAAATTTTCATTACTGTCATCTCTGCGTAGAATATTCCCTCTGAACAACACTCTAGACTGCAAGAGCTCCAGCAGATGGAATTTCCAGATGAGAAGAGATCTGTGGCAGACACTTTCTGCAGAGCAGAACATGGGTTGCCTTTTCCTGTCCACCCATCTCACCCAGGAACACGCCCATGTGCTGATGGTGCGCTGACAGCCCTGGAGAGCCCACGACAGAAGAGAGGTTAGTGTCCAGGGAGGGTGTCCAATCGCAGCTTCTGACCAAGGAGACCACGTTGACATGTGCCTCCTCCAGAACTGGAGAGGGCTTTTCATCTTTTTTTTGTTTTCTCAACTGCCCAGTGCAAGCAGTATCCTGTAGTTTTGGAAAGCAAGGTCAGTCTCCCATTTTTCCAGATCTCCCTACTGATTGCAAGTAGCCTGCTCAGTCCGCTTCAGCAGCTGGCTCTCATAATTTTCTAAGCTCTCAGTAGTACTGGGTATCTATAGAACACTCTTGCAATATTAGCAAAGGCATGATATAGACTCCGCCTTTAAACAGCTTACTGGGTTCGGCATTTAGTTTGTTTGTTCACTATTTCTGGGTTACGTTTTTTTATTATTCTTATTTTCCAGGTAGCAAATTCTCATCAATAGTAGTAAAAGAAGTGGACATAACAATACCCAGCACTAAAACAATATTCATTTTCTATCATAAATCCCCATTTTCATTTCCTATATTTTGTAAAATTGTTTTGCCCTGAAAAATATTAGTGTCTCAGAAGAAAGAACAGAATTTCATTCTCATTTCTCTGTTAGTTTGTTTTACAGGCATTATAAAATCCCTTTTGTTCTGCTTCTGCATACAAGCACAGGTGTTCAGATAGATCTATGAGTTACTTCAAGCTAAAAAGACCTCATTATATCCAAAATAGCTTTTAACTAATCTGTCATCAGGGGTAGTCATCATGGATTCAGTAAAGGTAAATCATATTTGACCAACCTGATTGCCTTCTTTGATGAAAAAATCTACTGGAATGGATTAAGAAAAAGCAGTACATAGATATCGTCTGCCTCAACTTCAGCAAGGCTTTTGACACTGTCTCTTACATCATCCTCATAGGCAAACTCGGGAAGTCCACGTGGACTGGATGAGTGGACAGTGAGGTGGGTGAGCAGATCCCAGAGGGCTGGAATCAGTGGCAGAGGGTTTGGTTGGAGGCCTAGTGGTGTCCCACAACGTTCAAAACTGGGCACAGTGCTGTTTCATTTACTCATCAATGCCTTGGATGAAGGGGAGATGCCTCCTCAGCAAGTTCACTGATGACACAAAGCTGGGAGGAGCAGCCAATACTCCAGAGTGCTGTGCTGCCCTTCAGAAGAACCTCGATAGGGTGGAAAGTTGGGAAGAGAAGAACCTTCTGAAATTCAACAAAGGCAAATTCAGGGTCCTGCGTCTGGGGAGCAATAACCCCAGGCACCAGCACAGACTGAGGCTGACCTGCTGGGAAGCAGCTCTGCAGAGGAGGACCTAGGTGTTCTGATGGACAGCAAGCTGTCCATGAGCCAGCAAGTGCCTTTTTGGCCAAGAAGGCAATGATGTCCTGGGGTGCCTTAGGAAGAGCATTGCCAGCAGGTTGAGGGAGGTGATTCTGCCCCTCTACTCAGCCCTGGTGAGGCACATCTGGAGTGCTGTGTCCAGTTCTGAGCTCCCCTGGACAAGGGAGACATGGAGCTCCTGGAGTGGGTCCAGCGGAGAGCAACAGAGATGAGTAAAGGACTGGAGCATCTCTCTTACAAGGAAAGGCTGAGGGAACCCTGTTGAGCCTCAAGAAGAGACAACTGGGATGGGACCTCATCAACATCTGTCAGTATCTGAAGGGAAGGTGCCAAGAAGATGGGCCCAGGCTCTTCTCGATGATGCTGAGCAATAGGACAAGAGACAATGGGCAGAACTTGATGGACAGAAAGTTCCACCTGAACATGAGGAAGAGCTTTACTGTGCAGTGACCATGCAGTGGAACAGATTGTCCAGACACATTGTGGAATCTTCCTCACTGGGGATATTCAAGAACCATCTAGACACAGACCTGTGCTATGTGCTCTAGAACACCCCTGACTGAACAGGGAGGTTGGACCAAATGAACCACTGAGGTCCCTTCCAACGTCACCCATTCTGCGATTCCCCTTCTCCTTTTGTGGTTAATCTGTGTACAGTGATCACAAACTGGTAGTTTATACAAGCAAATACATTCTGACAGACACAATTCTTAACAACAGAAATAACAGAGCCCTCAAGAAACTGTCATTAAAAAGACAAAACCTGTGATTCACCACCACTGAGACTAATACAGGTAAAGCACACAGAGAAGGATGGAAACCACTTTTTTTACAGCTCCATTGTTATTCTTCATTAACCAGAGCATAAAGAGTCCAGATATGGAAAGAGAAGAGCAGTTCAGAAAATACTCAGTCATGCACATATGAAGTTCAAATCCATATATTTACAATGATGAGAGAGACTGGTTGTAATGGCAGAAATTTTTATACATTTTTTTCTGCAATAATATCAAGGTTGATACCAATGTTTTCTACTCTTATTGGATAGACAAAAATGTCTCTGCAGGCAACACCTCCTCCTAAATCCTTAGTTTCATCCTTACTTAAGAAAACAAGAATTTCAAGATGCAAATGTAATTGAAAGAGGTAAGAAACTGAAAAGAGATAAATTATTTGTTTACTTGTCTTGTTTTCTGAAATCTTTAATGCTGTTAAAATCCAGCAATTATTTATGTCATTAAATTCCAAGACATGGCTACAACCTCCATTTCAGGAAGTCCCTAAAATGTGAATTGGTAGTCTGGGCACATCTTTTCTGATGCTCTTAAATATCTGCTGTTGTCTGCCCACTCCCAGATATGTGAAATTTGCTGCATGTCCTTGTAGCATGATTCATTACAGACTTTATTATGAACTCAGCACCGAGAGATTTCACTAGTGACCTTGCTGCTTTACTTTCCTAATTCCCTCTGTCCCTATCCCTCACCAGCAGATACACAACACCTGCAGTTTTGTGTCAGCTTTCAGGAAGTACTAGAGGATGCTTTTCTCTCCCTGGCTCATAGCTATTTGCTTAAAGCCTACATGACTAGTACCATCTCTACAGGAAGGCAAATATATCTGCCAAAATCTGGCAATGAGTTAAGACTCAGAGTCTTGCATGAAAATTTTTCTTTATAAAGTTTTTAAAATACTTTATAAGCTTCTCTGTGATATGTACTCATTCTTTCTTTGACAAAAAAAAAAATCAGCAGTTTTACAAATAAAAACAAATTGTGGGGAAATTAATTGGAAAATTTGACATTTTAGTGGCTAAATATTATGACTTCCCTTTACATCATATATTTCATTTATGTTTTTATTTCATGAAAACTGAAGGGAGTCTTTTACATTAATTGTTTTCATTTCAACTCTAGGAAGCCCATGTTTTGCATATTTAAATCTTTGCATTCTTTAAGAATGCCTTTAGCTACTATTATGTTGCCATAACACAATTGAACTTCAATGACATTTTGAAAAAGAACCTCTGAAATTTAGGAAGCAAAAAGGCACACAGTCATTTGAACAGAAGATTGCAATAAAAATAATCCTGTCAAAGTACTTTGTTACAAAAAAAAATTGCATTGCTTCCTTTTTATTATATTAATTCACAGTAATTTTGGGGCAGCAGAAAGATGAAAACTCAATGAATCAAAACAAGGCCTCCCATCCCCCCCACACCAAAAAAAAAGTGTTGGAGTTAATTATGAGTCAAATCAGGCCACTCTGGGATCTTTGGTGAATTATTTAAGCAGAAACATACACACACGCACACATAAAGAAACAAACAAACAAACAAACAGAAAGCTTGTTAAATTCAGCCTAAAATATGAACTGTGTGTTCACCTTTTTTTCAGGTGAGCATTAATAGTTCTTAGAAATTTTTCAAACCTCACACTAATTTCTTTAATGAGGAAAATAAAAGAGACTGGGAATCCACATGAACAAGCAATATTTTTTGTAGTAGATTTGGCACATTATAAAGCTTTTAAAATATGTTATTAATCTTAACATAATTTCAGAATAACCAAGGTTAGAAGGGACCTCTAGAGGTCATCTGGCCCAACCCCTCTGCTCCTAAAGCCAATTGCCCAGGACCGTGACCAATAACATGCCTCAGGAAAACTTCTATCCAACTCTGTCTTGTAGCTGCCAGCCAGAAAGCATGGTCTATTCAGAACTGGGTTTAAAATCTGAGGGAAAAGGCATTATCTTAGTACGATGGATTCCATGGACCATATAGACATGGAACATTATAGAAAATATAGTTTGATTTTACTTTTTAAAAAATGGTCAAGAAAACATGCAGAAAAATATTACATTCAAAGAATGCTATTTAATTTGCCCTTACCCTCCCTGTATCGAAGAAACACCAGGTTTGTATTTGTTTCAACATCCCCTGCTATGCTTGCTCATGACACAAGCAGTTCATGTGATTATGTATTTTGGCAATAGGACCTTGTCTCATTCACTGCAATCAGTGGACAAAGAAGCAAAATTAAAGTTAAAAGCATAATCAAAAATCGACTGTGTCTCAGCTGTCAAGTACTTAACCTTACAAGCCAAATAATGCTCCTTAGAGATTTCATAGATAGAATAGGCTTGCATAATCTAAGAACTACAGATTAGGTACCTGACACTTAAAATTCTACTCTGTCTACTCTCTGTAGCTCTTTAGTCTTAAATAGAGCTTGAACTGAATATTGTGGTTTGAATTTAAAATGTCCTTAGGCTGAAGTGCCTAGAGCAGACACAAGGCCAGATGGGTTCATAAAAGCCATGCCAGCAATACCTGTAATCCTGTAGGTTTAGGAGCTGACATTTTATTCTTTAGTGTTTTTCTCATATACATAGGAGGCAAGAGTTCTCTAATAGAAAAATATTCTCTTGACCATTACTTTAAAACTTGTCAGAATATGCCTGAAAACCTTGTTTTGCAGAGACAAGGTGCATGGTAAAGTAGAAGTATTTGGAATACAAGAGAATCGTCAATTGATTATATTAAATGCTGTGACCCAATTACACAGGTGGTTTTGTAAAGTTTTTCCAGCTGGAGACATGAATTCCTGCATTACAATGGAGAGAGAATACCAATGACTAGTCTCAAAGCATAAAACTCCCTGGCCAAAATATTTTCAACAAGTCTCCCAAATCTACCGAAAGTTATAATTTAATAATATACCCATGAAAGGTCCTAGCCAACTATTCCTTTGACTTGTCTTTCATACAGCCACAGACCTTTGCTTTGTGGACAGTTCTTTGACATTAACTGGTGTTGAGTTACCTGGTGTTCTAAATTTTAATTATTTTGCAGAGAAGGTTTGACTCCAAATTTCTTATAACCAAGGAATGCTAAAAACTCATCTTTTGAGGTCTGTAACACCTGACACAAGCACAAGGCAGTCTTTAAATTTTTAGTAAAATGCATTATTTGTCTGAATTTCACCTCTCAATGTTTTCAGTTTTTATCAATAGATGAGCCTGAAGTATTTGAAAATATGTGCTGTGGGGCATCAAACATCCTCAAAGTTTGGAAAGCATTTTTCCACAGGTTGTTTTCACTTGATATAGTCTTTCTTTCTACAGTTCAGAAGTTTTAAAGCATTAAAGTCTTTGAGAATGAATTGGTAGGTTCACTATTCCCCTTAGGCTCAGATGCACATCTGTCTCACCACCCTTCACTGTAACATTTTATGGATAGACAGATAGTTGTGGGGCAGAAATTTTCCTTCCCTTTTTCCTTGTAAATCCTGATGTTGTTAATGATGTGCTGTGTGGAAGGCAGCCCCTTGGTTCATTATGAGTGCTGCAATCGCATCAGATTTCAAACTTAAGATGAAGAAATTATATAGGCTACAAAAAAAAATTAATAATATAAACTGAAAATAAAAATATTAAAAATCTAATTCTACAATTCTGTGATTGTAACACCCAGGTTCAACAGTTGTTGCATTTATTCAGCCAAAATAAACCTAGATCTCTAGTGATTTGAAATTTTACAAATGCTGTTGAATTGGAGACATCAATTTCGTATTCTTCTGCTATACTTACCCATGTAGGTAACTTTTAAAGTGGAGAAAAAGATCTAGTTCAGTATGAAATGTCTTTTCTAATGGGCTTTGGAAGGTTTCATACCACACAAATAGATTTTAATTGGCCGATTGATGAAATAGCCTTCCTCTATTTAAATCCTTTAATTTACTAAACATATCACAGAAGTCAATAATAGGTGTCCAAGTAAAACCGGGGAGTTCCATTAAAATATATTTGCTTTTCATAGCTTTAGCTAAAAATTATCTTTATTTATTTTCTACAATTACTATTGTACTGCATTATAAATTTCTTTGAGGCGTCTTGAATCTAAGGTTAATTTGAATATTTTCAGTTTTACCACAGTAATAGGTCACAAATAATTTCTCCTGGAAATTTTAAACAAAGTACCTATGCTTTTCTGTGTCATAACTGTTTGTATTGTGAAAGAGTAATTTCTCCCTTAAAGTATCTGATGATAGATAAACAAGTTACAAAATAATTAGCATATTTAATTAATAAGACATGAGCTTCCATCAGACTTTATGCTTTATGAGTAGCAAAATAATTCAGATGCAAACGTGGATTTCAGTGACAGTCTTATAGAGGTATGTTTAATGTAGTATTTAAACTGGCAATTGATGAACTGTTTAGTGAAGAAATTTAGACAGGAAAATATTTAATCAAGATATATATCAAATAGCTATTCAACTTTTCTGCACAAGTGCTGATTCACACAAATTTGTCAGGAAACAAAAAAGTCCATGAATTGTCTTTGTCCGAATTATAAACATCGAAGAAAAAGAAGTCAGAAGTCTCAGTTTCTAATTCAAATTTGTGGGCCCAGTTTATCCAACACTCTAGAGAACACTTCAGGTTATATGTGGCATTAAAAATCAGCAGACTCAGTGAGAACGTTGTTTCCAAACCTGAATGCAATCTCACCTGTGATCAGCCTGGAGACGCAGCAAAACACGGCCAGCATTTAACAAGCATTTCCCAGAGGAAGCACAAGGCTGTTAACAGTCTGAACACACAAAACTCCCCCAACCAGAGGTACTTGCTATACGATCTACTTCTGTGATTAATTGTGAGATCACCAGGCATTTTTCAGGAGGCCCAAGCATTTATTAGTGGATATTTCTTTTTATAGTGGGATCCACTACAAAAACATTATCTCCAGCTCTGCTGAGGAGGCATTTTGTACCTCTCTCACAGCTGAGAACTGCAGGGACCGACCACAGCTACCCACTAAAAGCATAGGAGAGTGGTGACAAATTTCCTACAGGAATGCCAGAAATTTATTGCCTCTGTGACTTGGCCAGATCTCATCAAAGTCTGCTTGTAGTTCATACCTGGATGAGACTAGGCATTGGGGTGAGGGGTTGTACTGGAGGGGAATTAAAACAGTCCAAAGATTTTCGTGTTTTTAAGATACTAGCATTTAACCAGATGTGTACAGAACAGTCCTTTAAGACAACAAAACAGTCATACCTGACAGTATCAGAACTGCTTGTGTCTAGTTTTGTTCTTCAGAGTTTTTTCTTTGATCGTCATTTTGTCTTTGTAGCTTCTTTCTGAACTGTAGTCCATGCTCCAGTAAAACCTGTTGTATTCAAGCACAAACTGCTATTTTAGCGAAAGTTATTGTTTCTAATGAATTCTTGTCCTCCTCACTACCTCTTCAATGCTTAGAAGGCACACAAGTCTCCTGCTCCTTTAATTAGATTCTCTAAAAAAAAACAAAAAAAAGAAAAAACCACCACAAATTAAAAACATCTCAAAACAGCTTGCAGCCTTTTTTTCTAATTTCTTTACTTTGCCCTCCTCCGCTGTTTTTTATTCATTGTGCTGAAGTTCACCCTTTAGATGTTCACTGCATGTCACTGCTGAAAGAGGCACAGCCAGCTGTTTCTAGGCAATATCAGCTGAAGACATGCCTGTATATGTTCACTTCATCTAGAGGTGGCCATCGTTTGATATTCAAAAGGGCTGAAGATATGACTACACCATTGTATGTCTGGTTTTTTAACTGTCTACAGGATGTGCCTCAGATTTTTCAGTCAAGTTGTTGCTGCTTTCTGCTGATTATCATCATCCTTTGCAACACACTCTGCACTGCAAAAGAAATGTACACAGAACATGTTAGAGAAGCTCTCAGAATGCAGAAGGAAAGGATGAAAGATTGCATTAATAATTTAAAAAACTATACTTATAGAGAAACTAGTGCCAAAGAAAATACGGTTTCAGGTGTTAACCTGTGGCATTCCTACAAAACCTTGTGCAATTCCAGTTCAGCTCCTGGAGCCATCTCTGTTTGCACTGTATTGTTCCTGCAAGGCCTCAGTGGATATAGGGACCATGATGAAATATGTTGCACAAAATCAGATTTTATTAGGACCCAAAGCAAACCAAGCAGTATTTCCAGAAGACACGGTAATTCTGAGATGTGTTGTAGTGTCTCACTGCTCATTTCTCCAGCAAAATGGAGAGATTAGATGCTTTACTTTTAAGGAAACCCATAACAGAACCAGAAAATGAACCTCCAGTTTCCAAATTACAGTTTTACGCTTTATCATAAAATAATTGTCTTTTCTTTCAATGCTTCTTCAAAGTCATAATGTAAATAGAGATGATATTTGCAATGTTAATCAAAGCCATACCCCTTTTCCCCAGAAAACACAGCAATGCCCAAGGCACCTGTAAAGATACTGTCAGACTGTATATTTCAATTACTCCTAAGAGTGGCAATAAAAGCAAGTGACATAATTAAAGATTATTGTTCTTCTTGATATCTTATCTATCTGTGTGTCCAACAGATAGACATGTCAATTAAACCTCATTACTTCCTCTCTGTCCATGAATATTTCAGCATAACTCACTATAAACAAATACTCTAGTGGTTATGTCACTCAAGTTGAAGTGCCTTATATTACTGTAGACACAACATTAAGATTCATGTAAAGCACATTTAATATCAAAACCCACATTTGATCTTGTAAAAAAAATAATTTACTCTTAAACTATTTCCTGCTTTTTACTCAGCTATTTATTTCCTGCAAAGTGTGATGCTTAGCCCTATAGATATTTTGTGTATAGGCTACAGTCTTATTTTTTTCTTTTATTTTTAGTTGGCTAAATCTAAGATATTTTAGTACAGGAAGAAGGGTCTTTGAACATAAATACACCTATTTTGCTGAAGTATTTGTTTTGAAAGAGATGATCCATAAAACAGTAAGAAATGTACTTTGCTAAATTACTATTCTTGAATAGCTCACCTGCTGGGCACTAAAAAGTCAAGGTGTAAATTAACAGAGATCAAGACAATGTACAGAACAAACCAAATTTTCAGTTTTCCCAGGGGACTGGGGAAAAAGTGGAGGAGATAACATCTAAAGTTTAAAAAGTAATAAAAAAATTAGAAGTCTCTAGAGACCATGGTAACTGTTTTGTTCTGCTCCCAAGGACCTTGCTAAGAGTCCCCTGATGCAACTCAGGAATTTCAGAGAATCTGCTCTGCTCCTTCCAACAGGTCTCAAAGGGCTGACCCTTACTTTCATCCCACAAGAAAAAGGAACATGGCTGAGATATTCACATACAAGGGTGTTTTGCTAATAGAATTATTTAATTAATTCATGTATTATTATAAATACTTAATTAACACAATTGCTAATAAACATGTATGACCCCATATGAGCATTAGACTTGCATCTGCCTAAACAACTATAGGCCAGTTTGTCAAATGTAAACTCATTAAGACCCATTTTCTGTACATATCTATTATAGTCCATGCCTAGCAGAAAAAATAAATCATCATTTGGTATGAAGCATTCTTTTTTATGGTGAAAATGCTTTTGCTCATTAGATAGTGGATATACAACCTTTCAAAGCCCTGAGGATATGCCTACATATATGTGCACTAGAACCAGTTGGAAGATGTGAGTTTGGTCAGTGGAAAAGCTAGTAATATCTCAGTTTCACCTTCTAATGCTTGGATTTAGTTATGTGCTATAGTTATCCTCAATGCAGTTGTTCCAGAATTGCCTTTGCCACAGTGGGGTACATGACACTGACCTTTCCTACTCAGCAGGAGGAGCTGGCTCAGCTGGACAAAATGTCAGTACTGGCTTTGTACATCTTTATTATAAAAACCTATGCTACCTCTAAAGAAGACCAAAGAGCATGGGTATAAGGCAGGGATTCAGCAAGAGTGGCTTATGCTCTGGCAGGCTGGGAGTTCCCAAAATGCTGGCATGTGTCCTTGCAGATATGCCTGTTGAAGTTAATGGTGCCAGAGAAGTTTGCTTAGTAGATGACAGAGGTCACATAAATTTGGGGGCATTAAAAATAGGAAAAGTTATCATTTTAGCATACCACTTTTGCCTTGCATGGCTCTAGGGAATAGGAACAGGATAATTCTACAGGCACAGAGAAACAGGTCTTCAGTTAAACATTTTATCATGAGTAATGAATAAGGATATTATTTCAGAATGACAGAGATAGCAGTGTGTGTGTCACATCTGCACCACAAATGGTCTGTGAGAATCAAAACCTGTGCTGGATAAGCTTAGCAGCTAGAATAACATGATGAAAGTGTAAGAACTGGAGAGGTAGTAACCATGCTTAGGGTCCGCTGCACACTGAGAAGACAGCTTTGAAATTACCCTAGCAGTTTCCTACTTGAAAAGGTCAATGAGATGAAGGGCCATTTCAGGGATGGTGTGAAAGGTTAATAGCAGGACCTTAGTGGCATCAAATGTGCTATTACGCACAGTTGCAGTGAGCAGCTGCAGGAGAGTTTAAAGTTTCTAATTTTCAAAAGCTCCTAAAGCCATTCTACTTCTAACCTGATTAGTACCCATTATCTCATTCATTAAGCCTGCAATTCATGTCCTAAATATAATCTCTTAAGTCTTGGATGCAATTTAGGTCTACATTCTCATTGCAATTAGACAGCAATGGCAAAGCTGAAAACTGGGGACTGCTTGTTATTTATTAGTTCAGAGTTAGACATTCTTTTTACAGCCCAGTGATAGAAAGAAGACCAAGTATTTTGTTGGTACACTTATTTGTTGAGGGAGTGGTATGAAATAGAGAGACAGAAAGGAACCTGCTCGTCAACAAGTGACAGGTATTTATCTTATAAAAGTAGTCACAAGGATGGCAAATACAAAACAGAAGTGTAGAAGTACATACCTCAAAAATAGCACTCCATTTTGAAACTTCCAAGTGGCTTTAGCTGTAACAATAAGGTCTGGTGTTGTGGGCACTGTCAAATTGTCAGTACAGCCTAGAGCTCAAAACATGAATTCTTTGTGAATTAACAATGTCACTTTTTTCCAAGAGAGGTGTGGGTGGACTTTCAACGACTTGGAAAGCGAGAACAGTCAGTTGCATGGAGTGCAGCATTTGATCTATTTCTAAACTGTTAAAAATATTCTTTTTTCCATGGACATTGCACAGTTTCTAAGTAGGTCTTTTCCTCAAAGGAACTGCAAGATCAGAACAAGGAGACCACAAACCATTCTAGAAATTCCACAGTCTTGGCTATGCATTTGGGCACAATGTGAATAAATTAAATGTAGAAATGTCATTTTGAAAGAGAAAATATAAATTTATGCCACCTTTAAAGTCAGAATCCATTTCAGAACATTGTTCGTAGGGGGACTGATTCTCTTCTCTACTATTTTTATGCAAGTCCTTCTATTTGGTTGACCTCAGTCTATATTTTATAAGATCACTAATCCTTCAAAAATGTAATAAGCGCTTACTACGAGAATTCTTGTAAGACTTACTTAAACAAACTTGTTCTACTTTTAAACAAAGGATTAGAAACCAATTACAGAATACAGATTCTTAGTTCTAAAAGAAATCTAACATTAGCTCAGGCATATGTCTTTCTGTCTGTATGGTTTACTTTAAATCTACAATAACTGTCAAATTTAAAATTTACTACTGCACTTTCTCCCATGTTTCTATTTTATAACAAAAGCAGTAGTCAAAACTCCAGCTGATGGTCAGTGAAGGCCCCGATGGCAGTATTAGGACCATATTTGGTTGCACTTGATAACTCCAGTGAGATAGGTTTGCCCAAAGGATGTTGAACTAACAGCAGAATAGGATAAATTTAAGTAATAACTATTTTTTGCTATAAACGGGAGAAAGAAGCACATCAAATTAACAAAGAACCACTGAAGAAATTAAGAATAGTCACTGCTTCCTGTGTTTCACTGGAAGTTTGTGCAGCATCTGAAATGAAAATGTGTTTACACAATATGTGCACAAAATTTTCTTCCTTTCAGTCACAGTATTCGTCTTCTACTGAATGTGCCCCATAGATCACAGATTATTTTAGGTTCTTCCTCACACACCTCTGTGAGGTGTTAATATAGGTACACAAAAATATTATGACAATTAAAAAAATGTTGCTCTCCCATTTGATGACATCTCAAAACTTAGGGCAAGAAATCAAAAGCACAAAAAGGTTTATTATTATGGAATATGGTCTAATAGAACACATGTATTATTCTTATCATGGGTTTGGTATGTTCATTGTAATGGCTGATCAGAATATATTCCCCTCTCTTTTAAATTTATTAATTTATTAATTTATTAATAAAATAAATAAATAAAATATTAACAAATTAAATAAATTTATAAATTTATTATTTATAAATAAATGTGTTTATCATCACCAGAAATAAATTTTATTATGTAATACTTTTTGAAGTAGAGTAGCTTTACTATTATTCCAAATATCAGAGGCTACAAAGAACACCTGAAAATACCATTAATGTGTTAAAAACCAGTAATTTTCGCAGTGCCATTACAGATAGATCACAGAAATGAATGTTAAGAATGTTAAACTGATTTTCATAAGATGGACTTGTCAAGTTTAAATTCTCTACTGAGATTACACTATCCTAACTGCACACAACCGCTCAGGTTGGGGTTATTTTGTATTTCCTCTTTCAAGAATTGTAGCCTCAATTCAGGTAATTTACTACCCTGTCTTATGTAAACAGCTTAGCTTTGTAATAATATCAGAAAATCACATCAGAAAGAACAAAAATTTGAATACACGCCATGCTCTGCTGTGTACTACTTCCAAAGAAAACTTTATCTCCTCTCATTCTTCAGCTAAGCAGCATATGTACTGTTAAAAAGGCAAACTTTGGAAACAGGTAGTTTCTGTGCTTTTGTGTGGGTTGCATTTTCAATGGAGAAAAGAGCATAAAACTACAATTGAAAATGTTGCAAACAAGCATCTTTCAAATGATTCATATTCAAATGAAACTATCATCTTTGCAAAATTTATTCTTTTATTCCCTCCTGCTGTTCTATGGTTCAGCAATAAATCTTCAGAATTGCCAATTGCCCTTTGAATAATTTGTAGATGCTGTGATAAGAACCATGCACGCATTCAGAGCTAGTTTAATTCTCTGCATAATATCTTTACTATAACATCGTATCTCCTGTTACACTTTTAAAAAAAATCTTAATTCAAAATTTTGCGCATATAAGTCCTTTTTCAACAGCTTTACATAAGAGAACATGCTCTGCATGTATATATATATGATATCTCCTTAAGCTAAATTAGCGCTTCACTGACTAGTGTAATTCCAATGATAGTTTGCCTGTGTGCACAAACAGCTCTCAGTTCATACACTTAAACCAAAAGGTCACCATGTTCAAAAGTTCCAATAACTTGTCTTCAGTGACATATTCATGGAAATGAGCCAGAGACTAAGACATTCCTTCCATGGTTGCCCCTAATCTTCTTCTAAGTATTAGGATTAAGAGTGATGGAGACCTCCCTCTCCTCCCCTTGGCCAATGGAATTTTAATTATAACATGTAAAGGTGAAAAGGAAAGATAATATGTTCAAAGGCCTGGCTTGTGCATGTAAGGTAAATATGTGACAAATTTAAGAAGATGGGTGCATTAGTCATTTACCCAGGGTCATGGAAGGGCTTGTCACAAAGCGTGGTGACTACCCTGACCTGATGTTCTACAAAACAGTGGTAATTCGGCACGATAAAACAGGCTGGAATCTCAAGAGAGAAGAATATTTTTAGTTTTTTAATTGAGATGGCTATTCTCTGTATTATTTATAATAATCTATCAAATTTCAGAAACACAACTCTGATATTAACCCACCAGTATAAAAACAATTCAGCATGAGTTTCTGTAGTCTCGATCTAATCTGAGAGCACACCAGAATATATGAATCTCATTTAAAATTCTATTCCCCTTCAGTCATTCTGGAGATGGAAGAACATGGGGACAAATGTTGCCAGACCCTTGGGGGACAGTTTTACAAATTAACTTCCTAAAGATGAAGTAAGTATTTGTGGGTAAACTGCTTCAGGAACCCGTGCCCACAGCATGGATAACTCACTGAGAACATAGTAGCTGTAGAGTATAACATAGCTGTACACACAAATAATTTCAATCACAAAACTCACAGTAGATTTTTGGATAAGCTTGAAGAAAGCTGTATATCTGGCAATCTAGTTTAATTCTTGACCACTACATTAATAGATATGGATTAAAAAAAAAAAAAAAAAATTTCTACCATTATCTGTGCTAAATCCTCTTCTCTTGAAAAATTCAATATTTCTAAAGGGATTGTTCAAGGACACAGCAAGACCAAACCAATTGATGGAACTGTTATTTCTGAATAAAGGTAGACAGAAAGATAGAGAGGCTGTGTTAAAACCATACTTATTCTTCAAAAAAACCCTGGTCCTTGAGCAATGCAAGACATAACAGAATCCCTCTCCTAGTCCTGATGGTAAAATATGCTTACTCCTAAGAAAACAAATGCATGTTTAAACCCCCCAAGTATTTGCATATATTTTACAATGTGGAGTTGAAGTTTGCTGAGGATCAGGCAAAAAGATCTGGTTCTGAGAACAGCAATGACCCATCTATACAGAATACATCAGTCTGAGCCCCTAGCCTAAAATCTAACCTTGTGTCCTACCTCTGAAAGGTAGGAACAGCAGAAGGTGTCCTAAAATAGTATCAGAAACAGGAGATGCACTGAGATTCTTCCATATTTTCCATCTTCCCTCTGTTATTGCAATCACACTTCAGGTACTTTTGGAGCCATCCTACCTGCTGACACTTCTATTTATTCTCTTTTTTGTAATTTTGACCCATATGAACTGGGAAATTATTTAACAGAACGCCTTCATTTCTGCATTGTATGAAAAAGTGCTGCTTTACTTTTTAAACCTTCTACTTTTTGCCAAATCTAAAGTCCTGTGCTAGAAGCAGATAAATTAGTAATTCCCTACAGATTTTCTTCACATGGTACAAAATTATGTAAACCTGCATTGTGCTCCTTCTGCTTGCATCCTCTTTGAAAGCTGTGTGTCAGTCAGTCTAGCTTTCCTGATGTGGAAATTTCTCTCTATTTCTGACCATCCTTCTTAGAAAACTCACTGCCTCAGAGTTCTACTGCATCTTTTTTGAGAAATTATGTCCTGCAATTCATTCAGCATTTAAGCCGCAAAAGCATTATGAATTCACAGCATCATACTGATACCCTGTTTTGTATTCTGTTCTTTCCTGATAATTCCCATGTGCTCTTTGGATGGCTGCAACGCACCAAGTTGATATCCTCAGACAGCTACCCACAGTGACTCCAAGGTCTTGTTCAACCCAACCTCCTGGGCATTTGCCGTTTTTAAATTTCAGCTGAAATTTTTCCTTCATTCTTTTGAGCTTTTTGAGAGTGTTTTTCAACAGCTTGTACCCTGAGCAATTTTCTATTACCCAGAAATTATGTTATCTTACCTGAAGTTATGCAATTTATGATACCAGGTTTATTGCATGATGCCGACCTCACCTTAGATCTCCATCCCATTCCACAGGTAAAACCCTTGCATTGGGAGCACTGGCCTTTCAATCCTCGTCTTTATTTCTGGTAGGCAGAGAAAAATCATGCTCTTATTTCTTGACAGTTTTAATGTCTTTGAAAGTTGTCTTTATAATCTTTGCCAAAGCTCTTTGGAAGGACTTATCAAATGGATCACCCTCAATTGCATACTTATCTGTCTAGTGACTCCATTGCATTTCTTCTTCAATAGCTCAAGTTAGGATTGTTAATTGTACCTAAAGCATGACAAAATGAGTCCCTGGCAGCCTGTACAAGCAGCTTTTGCAGTCAGTCAGATTTAGACACTCTGCAAGTATACTTGTACATGCATTTCATACAACAGAAAGCACTGTGGACAATGGATATTTCAATCTTACATGCAGATGCCTCTGATAGTTGTACCCAAATTTCTTCTTTAAAGCTGAATCAATAGGCACATAAGTTTCACTTCATTATGGACCTTTTGAGCTCAGATTTACATATGCATGCTTACACATTTACATATGTCCTTTTTTTACATTTAAGAGAAGAAGCAGTGGCTACCCTCCAGTACCCTGCCTTTTAGAGGAAGAGCAATGTCTGACATATAATGTCTGCAAAAAAAAGGTAATGAGATAGAATTATAAAATGAAACATTTTGGTATTTTCTAAATACAGATGATACTTTCTCAATACATCTATTTCAATTAAATTGTGTTAAGCAAAAAAGAAAATGTTATCCAGACTGAAAACAGCACAGCTGGTGACATGGTGAAGCATTTCAAAGTATCATTATTACAGAAAGAACAGAGATATAAGAATGGAAAATGCATAATAAAGAGTAAGAGAGGATAGTAAACAATGGCTGCTTTAAAGTTAAAATTTCCTGAGGTCCTGAACTAATGAAGAAAGCAACCCTTTGAATACCTGCACCAATGGACTCTTCTTATTCACAGACCGTATTACAGTCACATACAGCAGAGATTTTAGGTCATTGTTCAACAGTGTCTATTGTTTTTCCACAGTTAACAAAAATGGAAAGAAAGAGCCATTCCTTCCTTTTTGTTAGTGACAGCTCATCGCTTGCACTTCGCATTTAGTAGGTATGTGATATTGGTATTTTGTGTAACAAGAGTGCATATGCGACACAATGGTAGCTCCTGACAATGCATAGTAACACACAGGCTTGTCATGACCACAATATATGACCCTTCACACCAGAGAATAAAGTTTATGATACAATATAAAAAATGTTGATTGAATATGCAGAACTGTGAGCACCATCTGTTTGCCTTGTTTGTCTAACCTTGTGGGTTTGTCACTACAGCTGCTAATTGCATTATTGTATTTTCATGATAGGCCACTTCTGCTTCAGAATTCATAAGGGCATATTCCAGTTTATATCTACTTAAGGTTCAGAATTACAATTGACTCAAATTTTTATCTTTCTGTATTGTTTTTTGTAGTGTTCCCAAAACTGTCCATTTTTTCTAGGACAGTCATTACCTGCTCAAAACACTTTTAAATTGAAAATCTGCAAATAGCGTAATTAAAATATGTTCTATCATGCATGCCAGAAACAATACAGGCTCAACATAAAAGCAATTGTAAGTACAGACTTGGTTCTCATTCACACAAATATGAGTTAATCAAGTGAGACACAACCCTCATTCAGACACTATATCAACACAAAGAAGAAACCCATGTCATTTTCTTTTGTGGGTTGTTTTCTTATTCCTCCCATTTTTGACATACCATTGTTGGTGTTTGTAGGATGTAAATTGAACTATGCAAATTTTTTTCAACATGCAAATGCCTAGGTGCAGATGTTTACTCCCAGAACAGCAGGCTGTCACGCCAAAAAGGAAATGACAATTTGAACTGACCATTCTTTTTCCAACTAAACCATATAAATGCATCATTTTAAAATGACAGAAAGACTCCAACACTCTCATGAAGGAATCTCAGACACCAGATTGAAAGAATTACCAGGGAAAAAAAATTAAAAATAACACTAGTGAAAAGCCACTGACCGTCCTCCTGCAAATGGATTCACATAAGTAGGAATGCATGTAGCTGTTTTCCAAAACGTACACAGGCCATGATCTAAGCTGCAAGGAGCAAATATGAGAAAAATGTTCTTTGTCATTCATAACGGACAAATTCAACCTCTATTCACACAGATAACAGGAAGCAGAGCCTCAGCTCTGCGTTCTTTTCCTTTATAAGTGTAATTGAATATTCTATCTATTTCCACTGTGTCTAAGTATGGAGCTAAAAAACAACACTGCCTCTGCATACAGAAAAGCTCCTGGGTATATTAGGAGTTCCTCTAGATCAAGTGCTGCATATCGCTGCACTTGAACTCTTTATTATGCTGAAAAAATATATTGTCTGCAGCAGGCAAGAATGATTTTGGTTTTAATTTGTTTCAAATTAATATTCATTTACTCCACCAGAGATCTAAAAGAAACCAGGAGAAAATAATATTCTCTTTCCTTCTAAAATTTAGTCGTTTACAAATGAGTAATACATTGAACATTCTGAAGATGTTCTTCTTTATAAACATGCAACTCTGTTTGGTCACCCTTGGAGTCATGATACTTAATCAGATGAGATAGCTTAACCGATTTGTCCAGGAAACAATTGCTTTTATTTACTACACATTATCTTTTGCTTTGAATGAGAGTTCTCTGATTTGCAGAAGCCCAGACCACAAAGGGTCTGTGACACCTGCATATGTTCAGACCATCTTGCTCTCTTGTGCATTGAATGCCCCTGCTAAAGCAAATGCTGGAACTGAATATGCTGGCAGCTACAAGAATCAGTAAATTCAAGCCATCCTGAGTTACCTACTGGGCTTCCACAACTGATTGACACATGCATCCAACAACTCGATTTGGTGTAGGGATGTCTGTTTTGTATGCTTTTTTTCACTACAAGGAATTATTAAGATTTTTGCTACATGTTCAAGGCACCATTACCACAGTTGTCTTTGCTTTCCAGGTTTTTACTTCTGATCAACATGTGTGTGAAATAAACTTTCAAGATAAGTAGTTCAACAGGCAGCAGGGAACGTAGTCATTTACGACTTGGATACTTTTGCATCTACCATGTCCATCTGAATGGATGTCTGCAGGAGTTTTGTATCACACTGACTTCAGTGACTCCAGCCCACAGCCTCTTACAGTTAGTTTTTTCAAAGCTCCCTACATGTTTCTAGAGGGAAAAGAAAAATAAAGAGCGACCACAAATATCAAGTAGCACATTGCGATAAATCAAACTTAAATTTGTTCATATTTTTTAAACATAAAAGGGGTTGTTGTTACTGTTCACTCATCCAAGACCAGAGGAATTGAAGCCTGAATATTTTATAAAATAACGAAAGTTCTAAAAATAAAAGAAGTTCCTTTAGAGTTTATCAGAAAGAGCAGAAATGTTTTCCTTTTAATTACCACTCCTGCAGAAATGAACAGACCAGAGCTCTCATGGGAAGAAGGTTATCAAGCTGTACACGAGAAGTGAAACATCTGCCCAAGCTTAGGAACATATAAGGTGCCTGAACTTAGTGACAGAAGAATTCTGCAAGCAACAAATATTCTTGCTTTGAATCAAATATATAACCAGACCTGATGTTCTAAGGATGAGGTGTGTGTAGACTATGGAGGAGAAGTCCAGGAGAGCGAAGGATTGACTTTTGCCTCACAATGCAGAGCATTAAGCCCAGAGTTTTTTTCCCAAGATATTTATTTTAGGCTCAGTTATTATTTTTACAGAAATAAATTCTAAATTCAGCTATTTTTAAAGAGTTTAAGAAAAAATAGTTTTGCTGAAGAAAATTAAAAAAGCAATGGACAATATTGTGTTCTCGACTTTTTACAGATTCGTCAGGGTTCTCTGGAGATCATCTGGTCCAATCCCCACTCCTACAGCAAGGTCACCTAGAGCAGGAGACACAGTAATGTTTCCAGGTTGGTTTTTAATGTCTCCAGAGAGGAAGACTCCACAACCTCCCCAGGCAGCCTGTTCCAGTGCTCTGCCACCCTCAACATAAAGTTCATCGTCATGCTGAGGTGAAACTCCTTGTGCTTTAGTTTATGGCCATTGCTCCTCATCCTGAAAATACAGGAAAAAAAAATTGGACAGATCTGAAAAAGAATTATATTTAAAAAATAGATTGTAATTTATGATGGGGAATTTTATTTCTTCCTTTTTATCTCTGAGTTTCGAAAAACAACACAATCCTGTTTTACGCTCCTCCACTATCTAAACAGCAGAACGAATACCTGTAGTCTCAAAACATCTGACACTCTATGCCTTCAATGCAGACCAGAAGATTCACTGTTAAATGTAACAAGAAGATATCAAAATTTCAGATGCATTAAAAAGCAAACTATCATGGACCAGCTAGAAAACAAGCATGGGAACTATTAGTTTAAGAACATTTACAGAGACATTTCAATATCATGACCTTCTCTTAGAAAACTGCCAGTTTCCCAGAACCAGAACTTTTCATAGGAAAATTCTAACATTCATCAACCTTTCATTAAGTCCCCTGGTTCCAGTAAGGAATTTCTGCTTGACTATCAAAAACAAAATGGCAACAGGATAAGCTTTTCTAAAGCTAAAAGAAAGGTTACTCACTTCTTGGTAAGAGCCTTGGTCAGGGTAGCTCACAGATACACTCTTTACTATTCTCACCTGATACAGAATCAAAACATTTCACCTCCTGAGACAACACATCCTCTGATAGGAACAGATACCTTTGACTGAAGCCTAGAGACAATGACAAAAACAGCCTGTCAGGAACTATAACTCAAACCACATTCACTGTATTCCCCTATTAAACAATTTGCATTTAAAAGGGATTTTGGTGTAAAAATCTACTTTTCAAAATGTTTTTACAGGGATTCCAAAACAGAACGGTGAACACCATTAACTACAGTTTGGAAAACAATTAACATTATTTACCAAATTAATTATTTTTCAGATCCAAAGTGAAACATAAATAATAATATTTTAAGCTAAAGGTTCTAGAGCATTAAGAAGAGCATATCTAAGGATATCATCCAAATTGTCCTCAGTCGTTTCATCTCCATGACACAGTCCAGAACACCACAGTCAAAAGAAGTTCAGTCTGGAACAAATTAGGCTCCCTCTTGTTTTCCAGCCCTTCAAATTCTGTTCCTCAGGCACTCTTTCATCATCGAGGTGAAGGGCAGAGAGGACGCAAGGAAAAGATTTCCAAATTTTTCCTTTACAGTTTCACAAAAAAGAAGCCACTCTTTATGTCAAAACAGTCTCTGATCTGTGTAGAACCAGGAATATCATGTATGGACAAGGAATGTCATATGCAACTTCTTCACTCATATATCAGCGAAATCCCATTGACTTTAGCCAAGGTGCTGCATTTGAAGGAAAAGGATTTTTCAAGTCATTCAATAGGCACACAGCATATGTTGGTATTTCTGCTCACCTCCAGGAGGAATATTTTCCCTTTTTAATGTAGCTGCACAGCATGAAATAAGCCTTCTCTGCACTGCTTTGCAGAGGTACACCATTCCAGCTTACATAAACCAGGACTTCTTGTACTCTTGACTGTGTGTGTCCTAACAGCCTTTCATGTCTAACGTTGACGCGCTGAAATCGCAAGGTAGGTATGGTTTTTTGAAAATGAAAGGGTGTTCAGTTATTTAAAAATTACAGACCTTGTACTTCTGTTAAAAAAAAAAAAACCACAACAAAAAACAACAAAAACCTTTAAAAAGTTTTAAGGCACTTCTGCTTGCAGTATGGGTAAAAATCCCTAATTTTTTTTCCCCAAAACACCTTATCTTTCACTCATCTATTCTCAAATGTGCATGAAAGAACCTTTTCTCTTTTTCTCCTCCCATTGAAAAACAAAAGAAAAAATGTGAAAGGATGAAAGACAAAGAACACTGCACCAACTATTTTGTTTCTACATTCATAGAAGTGATCCTTTTTAAAGAAATCAGCTTTCAAGTTTTTACCCTAAGAGTTGCTACCCATTCTAGTTGCTACCCAGAACTTATATCACACAATTTTTGAAGTGACATTGGAGTGTCCTCACAGATGAAAATTCACCTTGCCATTACACTATTTAGAAAATAATACAGTCCAGCATGTTATAGAATTATTTCCCAAATAACTGAACTGTGTGGACATTTTTAGACACTTGAAGATCAAGTGAGTTTATCCGCATTCAATTTATGATGTTTGTGTGTAGTAGCTACCATCTTTTCCCAGGATTCTGTAAGTTACAAACATTTCCAGACCATCCAGTTCACTACAGAAGATAAGTTGGGCAAATAAATATTTCTTCCTGTTCTCACAAGACTTTTTGGTGTTACATTAAAAAAAAAAAAAAAAGTTAAAAGCTTTAATTAAAACCTAAGCTTTAAAACCAAACGTAGTCAATAATCCAAGAACCTCTGGTGTTTGTGGCAGCAGTACTATGACACCAGATAAAGTATAAGTATTAATTAATTCCCCATCATATTCACAAAATTATACACTCCCCAACCAGAAAGATTTACAAAGATGCATTGAGCTATGTATAAATCTGCCTACATTCATAAACATCCTACCATTCTGTAAAGTATTGGTTCATATTCTTTACTGATTTGAAGCTTAACAAGTCTACCAAGAGGGTACAGGTATTGCTCATTTGTGTCATCTCTACTATCTTTTTCTATCAGGAATAAAATAGAAAACAAACAAACAAACAAACAAAGGGCTTGTAACATTCCAGGAATAACTAAAACCATTGGACATTATCTTCTATACAACAGGATTCCTTGAGGCTTTTCAACATTAACAAAAGATAAGTACTTTTCCAGTCAAATGACTGAATATTAATCCCGGTAACAACTGCGTTCTATTACATGGGGAACACCATATGGTAAGTATTTATAAACGATATTCAGCCAGATGTATACCAAAACTCACTAATAAAACCTAAATTAACACAGCATCTGCTGAGAACTTTGCCCAGCGTGCCCGAATTTTGCCAGGCAGAATCTGAGGTAGTATTGTCGGATCCGAGCTAATCCACCATCTACTCATCCATACATTGGTCCCAGCTTCCAAAACAGCAGTTAGTTGAAACGGCAAATACAACCCAGGATCAGAGAGCAGCTTAAAAGACGCTGAGGTCTGATATCACAGACAAGAAATGTACTTAAGATGCAAATTTGCACTAGCAAAGCAACTAAAACCAGGGTGTGGTAGTTTTGTCTGGTCCAGTTTTTGCTTGTGAACAGGGTGGGGTACAAAGATGGCTCTTGCATGTCTTGAGTAAAGATTCTGGAAATTTTCCACCATGTCCAGCAGAGCCAGTCTCTGATGGCTGTAAAATGATGGACATGCTGTTGGTAAAACCTGGGCCAATTAGAGATGTTAGTTACGCCTCTGTGAAAACATATTTAAGAAGAAATCAAAACAATGTGAGCACGCACTTTTTTTTAGTTAGGGAAGGAAGAGGAAGAGGTAAAAATATGTGAGGGAGAACAACATGGAGGCACCAAGGTCAGTGGAAAGGCGGGGGAGGAGGTGCTCTAGGCGCCAGAGCTGAAAACCCTCTGCCAGCCGCGGTGAAGACCATGGGGGAGCAGGTGGTCCCCCTGCAGCCCATGGAGTCCAGGGGATGCAGAGAACCCCCCACAGCCGTGGGGAGGTGCCCACGCCAGAGGAGCAGATGATGCCTGCAGGAAGCTGTGATCCAGTGGGAGTCCCAGAGACTGAGAGTTGCAAAGGCCTTGCAGGAGAGAGAAAGGCCTTGCTCCCGGGATGGAAACAGCCTGGCCTCGGCTTGGAATTCTGCAGCCTGGAGAGAATCTCGGACAGCAGCAATCGGGCGGGGCTGCTCGTGAGATTGGACCCACGCCAAAGAAGTTCGCACAGGACTGTCTCTCGTGGGAGGGACCCCCATGGCTAAGTAGAGGATTCTTCCCCCTGATGGACTGACCCTGACCAAAGGAAACCCCCACACCCTGCCCCCACCCCGGAGCTGTTGGTTAGAAGGAAGGAGGGAGGGGGTGAGCTGAGAAATGGCCTTAATAGGGAGAGGGGTGAGTAGAGAAGCAGTGATTGTAGCAGACGAATTGTGGCCTTGGACTGATTAAGAAACCCCACATGCCTTGCCCTAGCCCAGATCTGTTGGTTGAATAGAGAGAGAGGGCAAATAGAGAAACAGTGTCTGCAGTAGAAGAATTGCGATGGACTGACCTAAGAAAAACCCCACACCCTGCCCCTGCCTGGGAGTTGTTAGTTAGTTAGAAAGGAGGGAGGGGGTGAGCTGAGAAGTGGTGCCTTAAGAGGGAAAAGAGGGGTGAGTGAAGAAATGGTGTCTTAAGAACTTATTTTTATCTCCAATTTATCCTCTGACTCTGTTAGATTAATAAATCACTTTTTTTTGAACTTTAAGTTTCCCGCCTGCTCTTGCCCTGAATCTCGTGCGGCCCTTATCAGTGATCTTATCTCAACTCATAAGTCCAGTGTTTTGTGTTAGTTTTTCCTCTCCTCTGCATAGCTGCAGCAGGAGAGAGCATAAAAAGCAAACGTTTAAGTGCCTGGCATTTAGCCAGGGTCAAACCCACGACACAGGGCATGGCCTAGCTCATTGTAAAAGTTATTTCCCGCCTAAGGAGAGGATGTTGATAATTAGGGCTTGACTAGGTATTTCAAAGTCTCTACCACAAAAATATATGCAAAAATATGAAAATGTGAAAAGAAGTTTGATGAGGTTTTTTGGTTGTTTTTTTTTTTAATGAAAAACAGGAAGAATGAGCTTTAGATACCTACAGTCTCCGAAAAACATCACTTAATAAACATAGTGCTTTGGCCTATAATGATTTTTTACGAGCAGTTTTGTGTAAAAATTTAGACCTTAAATGATTTTTTAGTTAATAAATATGTCCTAAAACCATACAATCATAGTATATCACCGTTTGGAAGGACCCACAAGAGTTGTGCAGCTCAACAACTTGCTCAAGGCAGGGGCAGCTATATGATCAAGTTAAGATGCTCAGGACCTTATCTAGTCTGGTCTTGAAAATCTCAAGAATGAAGACTGCACAAACCTTCTGGGCACCTGATTGACTAGGGGAAGATCCTAACTCCAGCTTCTTGTAAATTCCTCCTCCATAGCATCTCCCTACCTCCTTTGTATGCTGTTTAGTCTCAAAGATATCCTGGTAAATCTAACTTGCTTGCTTCAGTACCAGGATGGAATTATTCTTGAGCCTGAAGGAAACTGCCTTTAGAAGTCTCCTACCTTTTTCTAAATCCTTTTCGCTTCAGAAGTGACTTCCACGGGATTCCATCCGTCAGGTCCCTGATTAAGCTAAAGTCTGTTCTCCTGAAATCCAGGGTAAGTAGTCTGCTACCCTTCTACCTCATTCCCATCAGGATCTTTTACTCCACTATTTCAGGGTCAATACAGCCAAAGCTAACATTGATTAACACATCCCCAACAGGTTCTTCCTTATTAGTAAATACAGCCTCAAGATATGCATCAGCTCTGGTTGGTGCAGGAGCTGCCAAGAGCAAAGAGATGTTCCAGGAGCATCCCCAGTCTCCTGTGTGCCCCCCACCCTGTGAACCAATCTGTGGACAAACAAATGCCTCTTGCAGAACATTCTCATACATCTTTAGGTCATGGCAGCTGTTTGCCCCGGCAAAGAGCAAACAGAAGCCACACACAGGATGAATCCCTTCTTGCAAGCCTACAGTCCTGTCAGCATTCTTTCCAAGAATGAGTGGCTTAGCTTAGGAGCACTGTCTACCTCACATTCACAGCAAGAGCACTTCACTGAAATACAGAAGGGGGCTGTACCACCATTACAGGGAGAAGGGCTTTGACATTTGCAAGGCCATTCTTAGTAGGTGTCACTGCTGACATCCCAGAAACATTGGTTTGGATTTTCTGCGTATAGATTAGCTTGACACTGTAAAACTGCTTCTGTGTAAAACTAAATCTAAAAGAACAGAAGTGCATGAACTTTTCTATTTCTTGTGTTGGAACACTGCAGGTTACTTTTTGGGAACAGTCATGAGAAATTCAGCAAATGACCAGTACCTATCTAGCCATTTGTCCAAATTTATAACAATGGGTACAGCTTGCAGCTCTTTGCCAAATTCAGTTGAGTAATAAAAATAAGTAATTTAAGGCTGTTACCACAATCCTGAATATCTTGTACTGTGAGCTTCTCTTGAAAACTGCTTCATCAGGGAGGTATCTTCATGGGCTGTGCTTCTGAGGAAACAAAACAAGTTTTGTTTCCATTAACTAGCTACCTACATTTCCCAAAACACTTGCTTTCCTCTTCCAAACACTTCTCTGTTATTCTGACTATTAATCCTCTATGGCTTCTCTCAAAGAAACTAGTCACAAACTCACCACCACATCTCACTAAAGTCCCAGTCCCAGTTTGCATGCTGATTTTGCAGTTAGACACCATACAGTTCTGTTCTGCCCACATTTACTTTCTTTTTTTTTTCCTTTTTTTTTTTTTTTTTTTTTGTGGTTTCCAGCTCGTTGCATTCATGTTCACAAAATAAATAAACAACAGATATGTGGTATTCAAAAACTTTTTGGACCACAAGAAAAGGACAGGATCTTTCCTCAGGGAAGGAGACAATACTCAGTGTTAAAAGACGAGTAACGTGAAAAATATATTAGACATTTTGTGTTAGGACATTATGTAGGGGTAAGAGAAAATGATTGAAGAATGAAAGCCTTAAAATTTGAATTTCAGTTGCTAACTTCTACTGTATGCATTTTACTTTTAGTTAAACAAAGAGATGAGGAGGCATATGAGGCCATGAGAATACATGGAAACCATTTGAGCAGCCATGACAGTTCAATTATTGAAGCCTCATTTCATGCCATAGAAATTAAACTTTACACAACTTATCTGAAATTCAGCTATTTTACAACAGTGGTAGATAGCAGATCAAACTCATGCTGATAAATTCAGTGCTTTGGGATATGATCTAATTTATAACAAATTGCTTAATTCAACAGAAATTCCAATAGATATTCAGCAAAAAGAAACAATAATTATAAAGTATCACAGCAATCTGTCTTATAAAATTTGGATTCTGCTGCAAATAACAAATACATAAAACCATTCTTTGAGCAGGAATGGAAATGAAGAATAGACCAGTTTGGATCAATAGCAGAACTAATAAATTGAGAAAAACTTCCAAAATCTGCAAGGAACTCTATTGGGTTACCCCCAAAGCAGCAAAAAAAATCCATTATTGACAGTGCTTGCTGGGAATAATGTCTCTTGGCTCCACAAAATGCCTGAGAACTTCTTTGCCAGGAAACACACAGGCTTCGATAATCTCTCTGGGGTTCTGCTGCTGGAGAAGCAGTACCTTAATAGGGACCTTTCTGTCTGAAAAAGAACAGTTTTTATTAGATTCTGAAGGAAAAGATTTGGGTCATTCCTGAGAGACTTGTTGTCTGGGGGAAGCAAGTGAACTATTTAAAGCTTCTCTGGTAAGAAAAAGAAAAACTTATTTCCTGAAGATTCCCTCTCTCTCAGCTTAAAAAAATATCTTGTACTACTAAGAATTATACAAGTCTTTTGTGCAATTCAGAAATGAAAGAAAATATAGTCATAGTTTGAACAACAAATACTGGGGTTTTTAATACTAAACTTTCAGTTATTTTAATCTCATGAACAGCTTTTAGATAGAAATTTTCTGGTTAACATTATGTTTACTCTATATTCCAGTGTCAATGTAAACTACTAATGTGACTTGTAATGTACTTGTTTACACTGTACATTTTTGGTGAAAAATTGTAATTAAAGAAAATGGCTGGATGTTCTTAAAGCAATTACTGAAATTTTTACTTTATATTACCAAAAAGAATGCAAATCAATCTGATGGAATTCATGCAGTAACTACAGATGTATATTAATTATAACTTCCATCTTTATGTAATTTGTATCTACCATCCACATTGCTATAGAAAAAATATGGTGTTTCTTTACAATGGTTATTATCAAATTAGAAGAGCCAAAACCTTTACATAAATGTATATGAAATAGTACTAGGTGTAGAAAAATAAACAAATTCTGTCTCTAATATCCTTGACAATTATTGCTATGTAACAATCTCCTCATTGGACGTTTCTGAGTTGACAAGAGACAGTGGAACACATCAGACATGTGCCTGTGACTCCCTTCAGGCTGAGGACAACAGAAAGCTAATCAAGCTGGCAGGTTCATGCTGCATGGAAACAGGTGAGAACTTGCACATACACTGTGCACTTTAGTCATGCAGGACTCTTCTCCCAGCACTTTCAACTCTTTCTCTAATAATAATCAGTCCAAAGTTTCAGTCTTTTTCCAGCATCGAACTGATTCACATATAAAGTGGTATTTTAATTTCTTGTGGCCTTTCATATAAGACTGACACAAAGTAAGAAATAAACACAATCTGAATGTTGAAGAAGCTCAGTTCCAAAAACCATGGCTTCTTGTTTCCAGAATCGTTTTTCTCTCACAGTGTTCAAGGTCAAAAATAAACCAAGGTTTTCACCTCACAGTAAAATTAATACAAAAATATACTGTACTAGATCTGGCTCATATGGAGATAATTTTCTTAGTAGTATATTGTGTGATTCTGTGGTTTGGGTTTGTGACTGAGTTTTGATAACACACAGGCATTTTGGCTGCTGTTGAGCAGTGCTTGTGTTCATGACACACAAAATCCTCAGGCTGTCACAGAAGCCTTTAGGCTCATGGCCCAAAACATCTTGGGATCTGCCATGACAACTAGTGTGCTTTTATAAAATACAGTGATATCTGTAACAAATATTCTGCTTCAGACACATCCTGAAGTTATTCAGATTTCTTTCTGCTGGTTCCATTGCCAGTTCATTCCTCAGATGACAAAATGATACTGACCTTCCTATCATTAAAGCAGAAGAAAGGGAAAAGAAAACCTGACCAGATGTCTTGGATTAGACAAATACCCTAGGTGGAAAGCACTCCGAGCAGGTGCCTCCCCCCCCAGCAGAGGTTTCTGGCGCCCCTCCCCCCACAACACAGAATATCTCAGCCTAAAGTGGAAAGAACTGTTTAATTAACAGACCACACAGTGGAAAGGGAAAAGGGGAAAAGGGGTCAGAAAACCTGAACAAACAGCTGATGAACTTAGTGTCCTTTTCCTCCGGCGTAGCTTCCCCTTTCCGGGGGGCCCTGAAGGGGCTAGGTGAAGTTCCTCCGGTGGCTCCCTGGACGATTCTCGTCCGCTGTCCCCCGGGGCTCCTCAGGTTCTCGGATAAAAAAGCAAGTCGAAGAAAAGGGTCCAGAACGATGAAAAACAATCCCAGGGAGGAAAAAAAAAACAGTGTCCCTTCCTTCTCACTCCCCCATAAGAGAGCTGGGGAAAGTTTCAAAACATCCCGCGCTGGCGGCAGAGCTCCCAGCTGCGGGACACAGTTAAAGCTACAGGACCATATTTCTGGTCAAGCATACAAAACGATAGGGAATACAAGATGTCATTATGCCACCCCAGGACACCAGATTGCATGTTAATTTAGGATTTCTCTTTCTCCAAAGTAGTAAAGATTAATCAGCTTATTCTTTCTGCCTATACATTCTCATGAATAATTATTAAATATTTGATATTGTGAATCACCCATAAAAAGAGGATGTAAAAATTACTGGAGTATTTTTAAACTTTGAAAGTTCATCAAGTGATTATATGTCTTTCACAAAATTATGCCACATCAGAAGGGTTTTTTTGAAGTTGTTTGAAACCTCCTAGCTTTACAGAAACAAGAGATTTACTTCTCTCATTTTAAAATAACTTCATTAAGGAAATGATTTGTGAGCAGGTCAGTATTATCTGACCTAAAGAATTCACAAACTTGACTAGCACAATAAATTACATAGAAGGAAAGACTTCAGAAGTTATAAATAAAATTTCAATTCCCACAAGAAAATGTTTCTTTTTAAGTTAGCTAAGAACTCTTACCCCTCTTTCTCCTACCCAATTCAACTAATTATGTACTTTGCAGTGCATTATCTAATAGATGTTTTCAGAATTTTTGCTTTTTCTACTGCCTAACCCATAAAATTTATCATACTGTGCATTTGGAGTACTGATTTTCTGGGCTGTTTGAGATATGAAACAGATTAGAAAATGCAACTTGTGTCAGCTGAAATACAAGAACCAATGTAGTCCTCTTGTCAGCTACATTAAGAAAATTATTAAGAAAAAAATAGAGGGTTTAGAATATTTATCTCTGTCACATTCAGTGACTTAACTCTTGCAAGTTAGTCTTGATTAAATTAAATATTCCTTTCTGAGCCTAGGCATTTGGGAAATGTCTGAGGGAATAAAAAGGAAGGAGAAAGAACTGGCAACAAAATACATCACCATTAACGTCTGTATTTCTCATTTCTCATGTACTCTGCTTAGCAAGTACTTAACCTACAAATCCATGGCTTTTGGGGAGTTGCTATGAGGTAACTTATGTTCCAGTTTCAGGATTTGTATGGAAAACAACATTTAGACACAATGGAGTCTCTCTTTTTCTGGAGTATATTCTTGTGTTCATATTGCAGCAGTCAGAGAGGAGACAACATGACATGAGAAGAAGGTGGCACAACCAAAGATTCTGTGATCCTGAAGTCAATAATATTAACCAAAATACATTTTTCACACTTGGATATATCACACATCAAAATCAAAGGACTTAAAATAAAACATTCCTCTACCAGCTGCACCTAAAGCAATGATTTTGGCAATTTTGCTTCAATTACATTGGCCATCAAATCTGATGTTTAGGTCTTTTGGTGAGGTTTAGCTTAGTTTTAGGAAAACATTTTGTAGCATTGCTTAAGATAAACTTTTCGTAGATCAGTGATCTGCCCTATATGTTCACTTTAGTTTCTTGTAATTATAACACGATCTTTGGGGACTTTTTTTCTCAGAAGAGATAACTACACCTTTTTATTCTTAACTTTGAACCAGTTAGAATTTTGCTTAATACATCAGTTCTAAAAATTACATGCATATATCTTAACTACATACTGTACAGAGCTGGTGAAATGGTGCACTGTATCTTATAGAGCTAGATGAAAAGTAAATGATGCAATTTTAACGAGGGCTCAGGGAGCTTCGTTACTTGCCTGAACATCCAGACCTCTGCTAGCTGTTGCTATCAAGACTCTGGATGGCTCTGAGGAAGGTGTTACTGGATGAAATTTTATGACTTTTGCTCTAAAGAAGGTTCAAATCAGAGAGGAAGATCAGTTCCTAACCCAACATTTATGAAGACAGAAACAATTTCTTCATTTCAGGTACTTTTATGTACATCCACTGAAGAGAGCAGATTGGATGCAAAGGTATAAGAACATCTTTACTTTGTCGGTAGAACAGAGAAGTCATTCTAATGTACCAATAATATCCATTAAATTGGCAGAATGACAAATATTGCAAGACTAAAAAATAGTCACATTCAAACAAAGCCTTCCCCAGTCATGTTTTTTCCTCCTAGATCACTGTAAAAAGCCCATGATACAGACAGACCCTTGGGCCAAAATGTATATAATACAGCAAGTTCATGAAATGTGTAGAACTTTAAACAAGGGTAAACAGAGTGGTGTTTATGAAATATTAAAATCATTTTCTTAGGAGAATGGTCCCACAGAGGGTGATTCAATATGACACAGGCTTCTAAGTTTGTCTAAAATTTAGCTGCAAAATAGTGAAATACTTCAAATTTTGCTTGTTAGGTAACATCTCTGGCAAATTTTTATTCCTAAAATGTAACTCAGCATACCAAACATGAGATTGGTTATTTGCATGTTTCAATTAATCCCACTCAACACAATTTTCCGTCAACAAAGCAAAATGTATAGTGTTCACTTAACTAATTTGCCTACAAGTCAGCTTTTATTCAAATGAAAGGAAGGAATAGAGAATGGAGATGATAGTAAAGATACTAGTATTGCTAAGTGAAAGGTTCAAAAAATCATGTACTTAGATCTCACATGATGTCTCCAGACTTCTAGAAAAACTCTGTTCCTTTTAAAAAAAGTGGTAATCTAATAAATGATCTAATGAATGATCTTATCAAATATAAGGAGCAGTACTAAATTCCTTAGGAAGCCTTCTCTTTTCATGATATTTCCACATTTACAGAGCCATCAGAGTAATTCAGTGTTTTCCACTCAAATACATCCAGGAGTAATTAATTAAAATCCAGCTATGATAACTATGTACTATATCAGTTAATCTAATATGATTTTTTAAATCCAGGTATTGTCTTTTTTTCAGAGGAAATGCTGAACTGCATTGATTCATATTTATGAAGTAGAGGAATTCTGATAATCAAATTTGAATTTCATTCTATATAAGATTCCTAAGTCTTCACTCCTGTTTTGATCTAAATACAGCATTTCCAAAGTTAGCAAAGATAAACATGAATAACAGTGAATACAATAATGAAGCCATTTAATGTAATTAAATATTTAAACAATATCAAACCAACAAGGATAATGAAAAGTTCTTCTAATAATTTTTAATAGATATTGGAATCTTATATAAATACCAAACTTGGTGTGAAATGGCACTGTGAACCTGCAAGAAGAGTGCTGTTCTGAAGCAACAAATTTTAATGTTTTTATTTTAGAATTCTTTCAAGGTAAAACTTTTCTGAGACATAATACTTTACCATGGAAATCTTGGTGTATCTTGCTTTCTGCCTCAGTTGAAACCCAGACTCCGCAAGCAGAAAATGCATTGTTTTGTATATTACTACAGGAAGACATTGATTACAAAAGTCTTTCATTCTGAAATACTTTTATGTTTCATATAAATTTACTTACAATTATCATCATGCAACAGAAGTTTAACATAATGAAACTAAAATTACAACACAGAAATATATAGATTGCCTCAACAGCTGCAAACTCCTCAACTTATTACATATACATCCTAGAAGTATCTCTTAGCAATGAAGTTGAATGAAAATATAATTTGTCACTAAAAAAGTTCAGCTGATAAATATGTCCACCCACAAAATCATATAAAAACCTATTGAAATATAAGACAAGAAGAAGTAAAACGAGACAATGTAGGACTTATAATGAGTTTAACTGCCAGTTAAGTTATAGAGCTGCAAAGCACAGAAATACCAAACTGCTTTGCGAGCAATGATTTGGGGGGTTTTGTGTGATCCTCCAATAAGAAATATTAAAATCTTTCCATTTGGATATAGTTTCACATATAGTTAATATTATCTACTGGTCTAGCAAAACAGATACTCACATTTATTTTACAAAGAGAAAGAACTAAACAGAATAAAAGGAAAGAAAGCAGAAGACACAGTATAAGCCATGACTGGCTCCAAGTTCAGAATTTAAGGGACATTCGGATTAACTCAACAACAGGGCTCAGATTAACTGTATTGCCTCAGGATAAAAGTCTATTTTTACTAAAATTACAGAAGCAGTAAGTGAATGATGTGCAAGGGAAGAAACATGGGTTTGTTCATCAAACTTCAGCTATCAAAAAGTTTTGGTTTACATAAAGTTAATCTAATTGCTAGGATTCCCTCTGCTGCCCCAAGACAGGCATCTGCAAAGTAAGATTCATCTCATCTTGTCCTGTTGCTAAAAACTCTGTGTGAACACAGCTGTTCATTTTTAAAGTGATTTAAGATGAATGTCATCTTATAAGGTAGCAGTAGAAGTTTCTGAGATATTGATTAAAAAGTAATAAATTCATACTTGAATAATTCATTTTTTTGCTATAGGCACCTAGAGAGATAGAGAACCAATGCAAAATAAATGCTACAAACCAGAACACTGAGTAGTCATTCAGTGATATATTTGAAGAATGGCCAGTATGTCTTGAACTCTGCTTCCCATAATCCTATGTTGCACTTCAAAGCAGGGATCTAAAGCACTGGGATTACTCTTGTCTGAATTGTGATCGGGTGAGAAGCTGAGTTAAAAAAATATCTACGTCTATGTCATATTTATAGAGAAAAAGAAGTTTCCATCTCTTTGTTGTGGTAACACGGGATTTGTTAGGCATTCCAGCAAAAAAAAAGCTTCTCTCTAGGGTTCAGAAAGAGAAATTAGAACTAGAATAATTTACCTTTTTTTTTGTCCTCCTTAACTAGAGGCAAGTTGTTGACTCAAGTCCCAGAGGCTAGAAGCAACTTCAAACATTACTTAATTAAAGAAGGTCTGATGCAAAGACATTTGAAAAATATAAAGCCGTATATAAGTGCACTTTATAAAGTATTTTGACTACTGAGGTAATATATTACAAAGTTAATAAGTTGGCTTACTGAGCATTTGCTCGTGTAACATTACTATATCAAAACTATGATGACACATAGATATGTTGCAATTGGAAATTGAAATACAATGTCCAGGGCACTTTCTTTACAGCAGTGATGTTACTTTTTCCTTTGAAATTTGTCTGGTCTCATAATTCACTCCATTAATCACTTACAGTATTTAAAAACATGGTTGTTCACATTTTTAAAATTTGCTAGCTGTGATATTAATGTTAAAATTTATCAAATGACAAGACTATTTTCCCAAAACACTGATTTTAAAGAAAATCATAGGAGGTTGTGAAAGCAACAACAAAATTTTCATATGCAAGGTAATCAGATTTGAGAATAATTCATTGTCAGTGGTGATTTAAACTAATATGATATTTGGTCTTTGAGAAGTCATGAAGATCAGGGAGGCACCCCAGAAGACTGGAAGAAGGCAAATATGACCCCCATCCACAAAGGAATCAAGGTAATTAGAGACCCATCAGTCAAATGAAGCCTGTGATTAGGAAAAGCCGGCACAGATTGACCAAGGCCAAACTGTGCTTGACAAACCTGATTGCCTCTTATAACAAATTAATCTGCTTGGTTGATGGCGGGGGAGAGGTGTGGGTGAACGTTGTCTACCTGGATATCTCCAAGGCCTTTGATATGGTTTCCCGCAGCCTCCTCCTACCGAAATGTGTGTGTGATGGTCTGGATGTGGGATCCATGCAGTGGGTGGGGAATTGGCTGACCGGCCACACCTGGAGGGTGGTGGTAAATTGCTCCCTTTCCCACTGCCAGCTGTCACAAGCGGAGTCCCCCAGGGAACGATACTGGGCCCAGTGCTGTTTAGTATCTTCATCAGTGGTTCTGGTTATGGGATCAAGTGCACCTGATTAAGTTTGTCAGTGATACCAAACTAAGTGGGGAGGTGAACACATTGGAAGGGAGAACCACCCTGCAGGAAGACCTGGACAGGCAGAAAAATTAGGCAAACACGAAATTTATGAACTTCAATAAGGACAAATGTAATGTCTTGCACAGAGAAAAACATAATCCAGAACAGTAGCGTGGGCTGGGGATCTACCTGGCTAGGGAGCAGCTCTATGGAAAGGGACTTTGGGGTCCTGGAGGACAAGCTGCTCAGTGTGAGTGAACAGTCTGCTGCTGCAACAAAGAAAACCAACACAAATGCTGGGTTGCATCAACAAGTGTGTCACCAACAGAGCCAACAAAATCACTATTGCACTCTACACACAGAGCTGGTCACGCCATACCTTGAATGCTGTATTCAGTTTTGGTCCCTGCTGTACAAGGAATATATGGACAAGGTGGAGAAGGTGCAGTAAAGGGAAAAAAAGATGACCAAAGGACTGGGAAGCCCATCATGTGAGGAAAGACTGAGAAAACTGGGTTTGTCCAGCTTGGAGAAAAGAAACTTAAAGGGCACCTTACCATGTTCCAGCATGTAAAGTGTGTCTACCAAGAAGATGAAGACTTGCATTTTTCAAGAAGTCATATAGAAAAGGCAATAGGAGATCTGTACCAGTTCCTCCTGAAAAGATTCTGATTGAACATAAGGAAAATTTTTACAGTGAGAACAATCATTGAATAATGACAATCATTTGAATAATCTCTCCATAGTGTGGGAAGGGGTGGATTCCCCAAAGCTGGCCACTTTTAAGATTCAGCTGGACAGGATGCTGGACCATCTTGTCTACACTGTGCTTTTGCCAACAAAGGTTGGACCAAATTATAAATGAGGTCCCTTCAACCTATAGCATACAATACTATAATTCTATGATTCATTGAAACCAATTAAAAATATGGTTTGGGCTTTCTATGTGTAGGGGCAAAAATAATAATTATTTCATACTGTGGACTGCAACTCACAATTATATGGGTAAGGTATCTTTATATAAACAATATATCTATTGACACATAGGAACATTGACATTTATACAGAGTCTTCCACATTGCTCCCCAAATGTTATGCTATAATTGAATAAATTAATTTAAAAATTTGCTGGCTTGCTGAGTTTTATAAAATATTATCAGTGTATGAAATACAGGTAAGTTTAAAAACTGTAATGTGGGATATTCTTTGCAACAGAAAGGAAAATCTAGGTTTTCTTTTCCCACACAGGTTTAACAAGTCTACACACTGTAAAAAAATGAGCTGAACAAGAAAGATTTGGCATCTGTGATTCCCAGCAATGCTGCCTAGCCTACGTCTCACTGCTCTTTGAAAACTCCATGGTTGTCAGTTTTGTCATGAGCCTTCTGACAGTTTTCTGCTAGATATCATCCATTTTTCTCCTCTCCATAGTCTTTGCCATGATCAGTTTGTAAAACTGAAGATGACACAGACTGTTTTGATGAGACCTTTGCCTGAGTTGGGAAAACTCAAATAATTAGGCTTCAGATGAGGAAGAAATCATTCATGAGGAACAGGTACCTGATATAAATATGAAAAGAAGCTATATTTCACCCTGACAAGGTATTTCATTTGAAAGCATCATACTTTGTGAAATATTGGCATAATCCTGGCATTCTGGGAGTCAGATTTTCCATCTGTGATAGTACTGGGCTTACAAAAAATGTAAGGCCCTGTTCAAGCAGGAAATAACAGCTCTACAGGCACCACTAAATCTAGAAAACCTAAAAGGAAACCAATCCCTGACTTAGTCTGCTGGGAGAAGAGAGGAGGACAGAGAAAAGGAGTTAGAAGAAAACCATTGGCTCCTTCTAGCCATGACACCAAAGGAGAGAGGAAATATCTGTTCCCAATCGCTTCTGATGTGCCTCACCCCTTCCTGAAGGACATGGATGACAACACAAGACGTAATTTCCCAGCTCCAATCTTTTCATGTATTTCTGGCATTTCTTTCTCATTCCCTGCCCATTTGGATGGCTGCCTCCTCCTTTACGCATTTTGTTGCATGAAGCAATTGCACATTTCTTTCTCCCCAGGGTTCATCTCATCTCCTTTCATCTCAGCTGCGCAAGGACCGTGAGTCCTACTTTAACCTGAAGTAAACTCTTTTGCAGTTCCCACCTGTGACACATTTTTCCAGCCTGTCCTGGCCTTCCCTTTATTGCTGCTCCTAACTTAGCTCTAGTCAGGAATTTTTCGGGTTAGTATCTCCCTACACCACCATGTAAATGGCCATTGCACATCCTTCTTCCCTACAGGCAACACTAGATCACAGGAGCAATTTCTCCTTTTTTTTTTTTTCCATGTTTTTTTACCTACAAATTTCCTGCCCATTTCTGTTCCAAAGAACTTCGCACCATTGTAAACTTTGTCTTCTCTGACCTACAGTCAGGCAGTTTCTGCTTTCTCTCTGCCAGTTTTCTTTCCTATTGGGAGTTTCCACTGCAGCACAGCCCTTGGATTGAAGCATGTTCAGTTTCTCTTCAAAGCTGGCCCATGACTGATGTTCAAGAGGTATTCAGAATAGTGAAGAACAAGCACAGACACTGAGGAATGGCTCTTCAGAGATATCAGCTACTAAACCCACTGCAGATTGTATACAAACCATGGTAATTTGAAAGCCAATTTTATAAATGCTTGCACAGGAAGAGGTAATGCCTTTCCTTGACACGAAACGCTGACTGTGTGAAGAAATTCAATCCACGTACTTGAAGTCTGACAGAATTACAAGCTTTTTAAATTGGGCTGTAAAATGGGAAATTTCAGATGTTCCTATTTACACGGTAGGACAGGGGAGAAAAGGGGAAAGGAAAGAGGCAGTGTCAGCCCTGTCTGGGGTATCCAGAGCTTTAACTTCAGTGTCTATTACCTGTGAACTTACAATGAAATACCATTGTATAAAATACAATAAGCCTGTGAAGCAGTCATGAGGTTTCAGGTTTCCCTACTGCTTTAAACTGGGCTTAGTCTGACTCTCCTCTGAGCCCAGAGAAGTCTTTGTAGTGTGTGTCTGCTACAGCAGGGAAGGCAGTAAGTTATTCTGGTTGCTCCAGTTTCAAATAGCATCGGATGTTCTGCAGAGAAGGACAGTGGTTGAAGTCTCCTCAGGCGGAGAAAGCAGAGCACAGACCTCACACATTTAAGAGGAGTGTGCCTTTAAAGAAAAGCATTCCTGCATGCTGCTCCTTGGCACACTCTCTGAAAAATATTAATTTTCTCTGAAGGAAGAGATCTTGCTACAATTTGCCAGACACCAAACCCTACATACATGAGTCAGCTATGTGGATTCTCTTAACAATTCTTTTACCATCAGATTCCCCACCAGCTTAGTCCAGGTGGCTCCTCTAGCGTACTAATCATTCTGGTAGATAACAATAAGTTTTGGGTTTCATTCTTCTAAGAGGAAGCTAAAATATCAGATATTGCAAATGTTCTTCAGTCTCATGGAGTACCACATGCACCAGTGAAAATAGGACTGAAACAGTTTTGCTGAGTTACTGCCTGAAGATTGTATTCATCTCACCTATGTCACACATGCATGCCTGTGCTAAGAGGCAGGCTCCAAGCACCAGACATATTTATTAAGTAAAACTGGGCTAAAGATCTAGCAGGAATGACATAAACTTGGCTTTCAGTACTTTTGGTCAAAAAGGGCATGGTATAATCATCATACTTTTAAAAAACCCAACAAAAATAGAAGAAGAACTGGCGTAAGTAATTTCTATGAAGCCTAACTCCTATTTATACAACAGATATTTTCTGTTGCTTGAAAACTATTCTACCTTTGCCCTGGTTATATTCCCTTTGAAAACGAAAAAGTGTTTTTTATCTAACCCAGTAGATTACCTAAACTTTCTATTTATTCAACCTTATTTTCTTAGACCAGTCTTGAAGTTACATTTTCTTTTTTTGCTATATTAATATGTAGAGAATACCAAGTCATCTAACACTGCATTAATGTATTTCAATATCATACCAATACACTCCCTTTGGATTAATTAAGAAAGAAATATGAATTTTCAATTGTATAGGAATTATACACAACCTTGGCTTTATAAAAAAGACTGATATAATTGTTGAACCATTAATTTTGCAGTTCTTTGATAAAGTTAAATATATCTGTGGCAAAGTGGAATTGTTTTCCTACAAAGTCTATATTAAGATATCAGCCTACAAGAAAATAATACAACAAACACCAGGGACTTTGCCAGACTGAATCCCACTAGTCAATTGTGGTTAAGAAAGAAAATTATAAAGACTTCATCTAAAATCAAGCATGATTTGATTAGAAGCATGTAAACCACAGCATAGCCACATCTGAATACTGAATGGTTTAATTAACATTAATTCAGGTCGCTTGTTCTCTCCCATGGCACAGTGTTTATCTTTCTGAATAGTTCACATAAAATCACAGAAATACACAAACACAGAATCACAGAGTATTCTGAGTTGGAAGGGACCCACAAGGATCATCTACTCCAACTCCTGGGCCTGCATAGGCGCATTCCCAAGAGTCACACCATGTGCCCAAGAACATTGCCCAAACACTTCTTGAACTCTGTCAGGTTTGGTGCTGTGACCACTTCCCTGGGGAGCCTGTTCCAGTACCCAACCACCCTCTGGGTGAAGAACCTTTTACTAATACCCAAACTAAACCTCCCCTGACACAGTTTCACACCATTCCCTTGGGCCCTGTCGCTGGGCACCACAGAGAAGAGATCAGTGTCTGCCCCTCCTCTTCCCCTCACAAGGAAGTTGAGACCACAATGAGGTCTCCCCCCAGTCTCCTCTTCTCCAGGCTGAACAGAACAAGTGACATTTTGTCCAGAAGGATACTAAGGGAGACCGTATCAAAAGCTTTACTGAAATCCAAAAATATTTCATCAGCTGGCTTCCCTTGATCAACTGGTGGGTTACCTTTTCATATAAGGAAATCAGGTTTGACAAGCAGGACTTTCCTGTCATGAAGTCATGCTGGCTGTGACCAATGACTGCACTGTCTTTGTTTTTCAAAGTGATTTTCAATACCTCCCAGAATGTTCTCCATAATTTTGCCAGGCTCTGAAGTGAGACTGACATGACTGCAGTTTCCAGGGTTCTGGCCCTTGAAAATCGGGACAAAATTCACCAGCTTCTAGCCATCTGGCATCTCTCTGGATTCCCAAGACCACTCAGAAAACTTAGGTTTTGCAATGACATCAGCCAGCTCCTTGAGGATTCTCAGAGGAATCCCATCAGGCCCCATAGGTTTATAGGGATCCAGCTGAAGCAGCAGATCCCACAGTTTCAGGGTTAACTGGGAGCTGAACATTTCCGCAGCCCTGGTCCTCCAGCTCAGGACACTGAAGCCCCCTTGGTCTGTCATCTGTGTTGAAGACAGAGGCAACGAATGTGTTGAACACCTCTGCCTTGTTCCCTGTCCCTGTCTGTGAGGTGACCATCCTCATCCTGTAACAGGACAATGTTATTTTTACACTGCCTTTTGCCATTAATATTTTTGTAACAGCTCTTTCTATTGTCCCCCACAGTTCTGGCCAGCTTCATCTCCAACTGAACTTTGGCCACACAAATTTTCTCCCTACAGCAGCATCTCATATTCTTCCCATGTCACCTGACCTTGCTTTCACTGGGCATAGACCTTCCCTTTTTGCCTGATTTCCCAGATAAGATCCCTGTTCCGTCAAGGTGGCCTTCTCCCTTGTCTGCTTGACTTCTGAAATTTTGGAATTGCTGTTCCTGTGCCCTTAAGGAGGTAATGTTCAAAATGTGACCAGCACTGGTGGACCCCACCACCTGCAAATATATTCCCCCAGGGGACTTTACTTACTAATTCCCTGAACAGGCTGATGTCTGTTCTCCTCACATCCAGAGTTGATGTTTTGCTGGCACTTTTCCTCCTGTCAACAGAGATTTTAAACTTGATTGCTTTGTGGTCAGAAGCATCTTCAAAAGAGGGGATCTGTTGACAAGCAGTAGATAAAGGAGGGCGTCTTTCCATGTCGGCTCCCACAGGACCTGTTCCATAAAGTTTTGTCAAGGTTTTTTAGGAACCTTCTGGCCCAGGCTGTACCAGCTGTGTGAGGCTCCCAGTTAATTTCTGGCATGTTGAAGTCCCCCATAAGGGCAAGGGCAGTTGTCCCTTAGTTCCTCAAAGAATCATTTGTTGGCATCACCTGGCTAGAAGGGCTATTGTAGACTCCCACAGTGACACCGGCATTATTTGTTTGCCCCTTGATTTTTATCCAGAGGCTCTCAACTGTGCCAGTGCCAGCTGTGAGCTCCATACATTCTAGAAAATACCAGTAGACACCAAGGATCTCAAAAGCTTTTTTTAAATGAAGCATTTTCCAAGCAAAACAGATCATGTATTAGAAGAATGACATAGGCATCACTAAAAGCACCAATCAAATAAATTCCACATGCAGTCTTCTATCAGACATTTAGAACAGGATCAAGGAGGTGATAAATGTGGTCTTTGTATAAACAGAATATCAATAAAAGCAAAGAAACTTAAGTTCCCACCTTCAATGACCAATTTTGATAGATTTCTAGTCATGTCTTTCCCCTATTTATTGTTCCACTGAAAAAAATACTATATTATTTGAATATAATTTAAAAAAACAAAATAAAGGTCATCTAAATATATATTTACTCTTTTTTGGTAAAAGGGTAAATGCATAAAAGATCTCCTTGCTTTTTCAATTTAAGATATATAACTTCATAGGAGATTTGAAAGAAAGCAGTTCAGTGGGTAGCACAACTTGTATGGTAAATATACATGGGTTCAATACAATAAAATAAGTCACAGCACACAGATAATTTCAAAATTCAATATAAGATCCTGGATAATATCTTATAGTTTAGTTAATTTCTGATCTGTACCTAGACTTTTACTTAAAGCACAAATGAAAAGTTAGAGACATATCCTTCATTTTGTTTTCAACAAAAAAATTTTTGACCTGCTGCACTCATATCAGAAAAAATTTGTTATTAAATTGAACAGGGTTCCAAAAGATACTTGGCTGCATTGCTCTCATTTTGCCCCCTTAACAATATTACACTGTGCAATAAAAAATTGAATCTTAATGCATATGTGTAATCAGATTGAAATGCAGTTCATAGGCCAAGTTAGGCCTTGGTTTCCTTGATCTTACTGCTTTATAGTACAATCAGCATTGCATTAATACAACCACCACATAAAAACTGTGGTTGTATGGCACATAAATATTTAAAATTCTAAGGTTGCAAAGTCAAAGCTTTAAATCCTGGGAAAAGACAGAGATAGAGCTACCTCTGTATGAAAACACATTAGGGAATTGTGCTGCACTATTTTTAAAAAATGATCCGAAGTTAAAAAAGTCCCTACAAGGAAGTTCAGAGTTACGTTGACATTTCAGTTTTGTCACCTGGACATGCTGATGACTATGACCAAGTGAATTTGCATTAAAATATAAAAGCCATAGCTCAAATCAAGGGCGCACATTCTAATTAAGTACAGTACATCAGGGAGAAGAAATTAAGAATTACATTGTGCCCAGCTGTTACAAGGAATGCATGAAGTTCAAAACGGGTTTCTACCATTCATGCAATTATCGAGAACTACCACTGACTCCTGTGCCCAGGGGAATGCAGAAATTGCTTGGTTCAATTATTCACTGTTCTGAAGAGCCGAGGCATGGAAAGTATTACAGCCTCTGATGCTGATACCAGAGCTCAGTAACCTGGGAAACTCTGAGGTACAAGGATGTAACACAGGAACATACTGAAAAGAATAATGTCTGCTAAGCTTCAAATTAGTTCCAGGGAGAACTTAGTTGTTCCTGCAAAAGAATGGTATTTAAATTTATGGATCTGTGTCAGGAATTTATTAGCTAATAAGACAAGGTCTGTTGAGGGAAAGGAGATGGAGTCAAGGAAAAAAGGAAGGCAAGAGAAAAGATTATTTGGTGGCAGAGGAATATGTGAAAATGTAAAAGAAACTTAGAGGAAGTCTGCAGAGGAGAAAAGAGTCTTCAGAGAGAAGACTCTAAAACCTACTTTGTTACTACCACTTGAATCCAGCAGATCTCTGTCTGAATTGCCTCAGGTCCTGAGCAGCTCAGCTATGAAAAGGGAAAACAACTGTGCTTCTATCTACAGAGCAGGTCCAATGCACTCTCACCTCTCTTGTCCTTTGGAGATCCACCACTTTTGGAGGGTGCCCACAAGCTTCTGCAGCCCTACACAAGGCACAAAATTCCCAGGAAGTTTTAAGGTTATGATTTCAGCATAGAGAAACTCTATGACTGTTTTTTCAATGCAAGCATATTAAGGCCAGTCAGAAAAGTTTAGAGCATGACACTTGCCAAAGCCAGTTCACCAGAATGAAAGACATACAGTGCAGATAATCTTAAGTTAGAAGACCAAGCAAACCAAAATTCAGATATTGGATTCATCTTCTTGTCATATGTGACTAGATATGTATATTACAGAAATTAATTAATCAAGTTGCCACGATATGGGACAAGGATAAGAGACAAAAGTAGGTACAATCCAGTTAAAACTACTGTTAAAAAACTCTAAAACATGCAAAAGTATTTTTTGTCCAGGATTTTAGTAGTTTTTAGCTAAAAACTCTATTAAGAGAAAGGAGAGGGGAGAGAGAGAGAGAGAGAGAGAGATGGAATTTGACATTCACAAGGAAAGAACTCAGCTTCCTCCATGTCTTCAACATCAGGCTGTCCAGAAAACCTGTCTATCAGCACTGACTTAAATGTGAAGACACATTTAGACAGAACAGCTAAAATTGATGCTGCCTCCAATTTTTGGTTCCAGCACTTTTCTGAAGGTTCCCACTCCCAAAGCAGAGAGAGCAGAAAGAGCAAGGTGTCTGTTTTTGACCTGCCGCAGCCAGCGTCCAGACATGTGAACATAACCTGAAATCAGTCATCCTACCAATTTCAGCTTGGCTGTACAAACTAAGCAGAAGGTTAATCAGAATTCAATCCTCATTGATAACAGAGCATCAGCCCTCAGGTTCCAGTAATCTGGCATGTCTGCCTATACCACCTCCGGTAAGTCAGTCCAAGATACAGTCCTTCCACTCTTTGAACCCAGACATGAACATAGAGCACCCCAGATTTCTAGACAAGTTTTTTTCTGAAGCTCTTCCTGTAGACAGAATCTCACACTTTAGCTTTTCATCTAGCCCAGGTCAGAGGCAGCTGCAGGGCTGGACATTGCCTTGGAGCCTGCCTACATTGAGCGATCAAATCCTTACTGAAGCCTTTCTCAGAGTACACTTTGACCCAGTTTTCCTTCCTGCAGAGAACTGGGCGTGGGAGATCACTGGCGTGTCACAGGTCTTCGTCCCAGTGTAGGATTAAGATGCAGTCAAGGCATGCACTCAAGTCCTGGGTCCTCCCATATTTCTGGCATATCCTTAAGCATTCTGGTTGCTCATTCAGTGAAACATAGCTGAAATATAAAGCTACTTTAAAAGTGAAATGAAGAAGAATGCAAAATTTAGCTCAAACTCTAGTGTGGGACAGCAATACTTTTCATTCTTGATGCATCACCAGAGTTTCCATTGGATGTTGATTTAGAGTATATAATAAGTCATATTTAATTTTGATTTGTCAAATTGTTAGTGAATATGGGAAAATACATGCCAAAAATATTAAATATTTTTCACTGTTAGAAAATAAAATATATTTTTGAAATAATCAAACTTATTTTAATTGAAATAAATATTGATTTTTCTTATCTTAGCACAGTCTTGCCAAGATAATAAAATTCAATTTTTTACTTTAATGAGTTTTATTTGTCACACTAGCAAACATTAGTTGACCAAGAAATTGATTTTTTACAGTGGAATTAGGTCATATTCAAACACTCCCAGTGTATTTAATTTTCTGCCCCTATTGAAATCCAGCTGTAAAAATATTTGCACTGCCTTTGTATGCTCTATAAGCAAGACAGATACAATAATTACATCTCTTTCCCAATTTACTCTGTGCAATAAGAAGGTGAAGACTTTTTTGCTGTTTTTATAAGGTGAACTTGTTATATTCTCTATGGTCCTAGAAACCAGCTCTTCCCCACATTGTTCTAAATAAAGGCCATGTGTGTGGGTGACCAGACCTATAAAAAGTAGTCTAGTGTAGTTTTACCTCTTGTTGTGGTTTAACTCCAGCTGGCAGCTAAGTCCCACACATCTGCTCACTGATCCCACCCTCATTCTGGTTACAATGGCGAGAAGAATTGAAAAAAAGGAGGAGAAACCTTATCTCTGGATTGAGATAAGAACAGTTTAATAATTGAAATAAAATACAAATTATAATGAAAATAACAATAATAACAACAACAATAACAATGCAATTAAATGAGAGACAACAAAAAGAGATGGAGAGGAATACAACCCGAGATGCACAGTACAACTGCTCCTCACCCACTGACCAATGCCAAGCCCATTCTGAGCCACCATTGGCATCTCCCAGCCAATTCCTCCCAGTTTATGCCCTGAGCGCGACATTCTGTGGTGTGGAATATCCCTTTGGCCACTTCAGGTCAGCTGTCCTGGCCATGCTCCCTCACAGCTTTTTGTGCACTGCCTCCCTGGCAGAGCCTGGGACACTGAAAAGTCCTTGACTTGGGGTAAGCACTGCTTAGCAACACCCAAACATCAGTATGTTATCAACTTCATTCTCATACTGAATCCAAAACACAGCACCACACCAGCTACTAGGAAACAGATTAACTCCATCCCAGCTGAGACCAGGACACTGCCATCATAAATGCTGGCACTGGTAATTGTCATTACAACTAAAATATGCAACACGGAAAATGGAAAGCCTAAATATTTCGCTTGTCCATCAGAAGTGATGTGGTATTTGAGAGTGTGACTAATAAGAAGGTAAATAGATTAATTGCGTGTCTAGCCCATGAAAGGACTGATGAAAGTCTGGCTAACAAAACTCTCACAATGCTTTTTAAATCCATGCTCACAAATTTATGTGTTATGGAGAAAGTATTAAAATATTCTAAGTAGAAAGCACACACAGTTTATTCATTTATAAACTAATAAAGGGTATCAACTTCTGCCTCTGAAAATGAAGTTGAAAACCATTGTTCCAAGAAAGATTTGAATAATTTATTCAAAGGAAAATTTATATTTGTATTCCACTATGTCCCTGTGTGAATCATTTGGGGTAAGAAGGATGCTTCAGAAATTTATATTTGATGCTAAATCTCAATGACCAGTTCTGCAAAGTACAAGAATTGCAGAAGACAACAGACGCCCTGTCTGAAATTCTCTCTGCTATGTCTTTTCTCCCCTCTCAAACACTGACAACAGCAAGGCTCTGGAGAGAAGCTTAATCCCTGGAGCAAAAAGAAACGCTTCCCATCACTTCCATGACTACACAGGGTTGTGTACATGCACACAGACTCAAATATAAAGATGAAGCACCATTCTCAAAACTAAAACCTGAAATTAATTGGAACAGTTATACCATCGAAAAATTATGAATAATGGGGCAGACAATGACATTATTCACTTTGAGGTTTTATCATTCCTTCAGAAACTACTTTTTAATGATCAAATAAAGAAATGAGCTAATATCAGTTATAATATAGATTATGGTGTTGAGACAAAAGTTCTCCAACTATCATTTGTTTTATTGAACCAGCAAAGTAATGTTTTATCTTTTGACTTTTTATGCAGGGCTTTTGTATTGTATGAATAGCTGAGAGGTCATAAGTATAAAATGACTCATAAGGAGAATTATTAATGCTGGTAAATTGGATAGCACTCCATATGATATGACGAAGTAATTACTTTCTCAAAAACTCCCTCTTCTCAATATGCACTGATAATATGCTCTGTACATTTATTTATTAAGTCTATGGTATAATGTATAGATGCTTCTGATTTTTCAAATTAATCCTGTATAAACATCCCGTTTTCCTTCCTATGTAAAAATATATTTTTCCTACTGCACACACTTCAAAGATCTATAAATAAATAAGAAGATGAAACAACATTTCCTAATGAGTGTGGAGATCTCTCCACTGCATGCCAATAAACATGAGATCAGGCATTTCTCAGTGGAAGCAGTGGATTGTTTGGCTGTTGGCTGCCAAGGCTGAAACTGTTGCAGATCTGAGGTAGGTCACAGATGCAGGAGCTGTAAACACTGCTAGCTTATCTATTGCATACCCTTTGTTTGCCTCTCCTCCTTTAGTGCTTATTATTACCTTAAATTGCATTGCGTAATTTTATCTATTTTCTCCTCGAAGCCTGGTTCTCCTCTTAACTATCCATTAAGTGTCCTTAAAGGTTCAACAAGCTATATGTCCTGTGGCTCATGTTTTAGTGACAAAAAATACATCTCATAATGCCAGAATTTCCTAGGTCCTATTGGAATATGCAACCTATGATATATTATAATTCTGAATTAAACTGCATATAGAAAAGAACTTCAATTTGGTGAACAAAAACTTAATTATTTCAGCTTTTTTTTTTCTAGTCTCTTCCTTCTTCCGTGTTGGACATAGCTTACATTATGAGGAATACTAATGCAAACTGAAAAAATTATGCAGCAGTGTATTTGATTGTCAGTGTTTTTCAAGGTAGGTTGGATGCACACAAGCAATAAAATAGAATAAAAGTGAGAAAAATTTCCTGGTTTTGAAGGCTGATCATGCTCATGGTCTTAATATATACAAGGTGCTTCAAACCCCAAGCAGCAATGCCAGAAACTTAAAAATCAGTGCAATAGTCACTGGAGTCCATGCATTCTAGAGAGTAAATGTTTATTGTGGGAGGTAAGAACTCAAAAAACACATGAAAAAATTGGTTTTCTACCAGTAAGAAAATTGTATTAGTTTAGAATATTCAGTTTGGAGTATTTTCTGAAGATATTGGATATTGGATACAAATGGGCTCCTTTGCCCAAATTGTACACTTAGAGGAGCCGAGGCTCTGCCATAAAAAAAAGGATCTGCCATAGCTGATCTATTGTTTCAGCAGAAAATAAAGGATGTGGAATTCAAGAGCTCTGAGCTCTAATGCAGACACAAGAGAGACCCTGCTCCAGGTACATAGTGTACTAAATTTAAAGGAGTGCAATTTGAATTTAGAGTATAAAACTTCTGTTTTAGGGACCAAACAGGTCTCTAATGCTTTCAGATATGTTAATTAAAAAAAAAAAAGGAAAGTGAAATGGTATTAAAAAAAACCCAGATATGGCAATATTCATAGTCTAACCTATAGTTCAACAAAAAATGTTAATTGGGCCCTAAAGGAAGCGCATGTGCCCTCAAAGGAGAAGAAATACCCACACATAAATATCAAAAGATAAACAGTAAGTCAAGTTTTACAGAAAATAGAAAAAACAAAACTAAAATATATCCAAACAGGCATAAATAAGATCACCAGCACAGCTGTTTTTATGAGGACCAATTCTGGCCATTTGGTAAAAGCATCAGACAATTAGGAAAAAAAATAAAATTGCAGGTGCTGGAATTTTGTGCATCACCTCAAAAATGTTTTAACCTCCCTATCTAAGAGAATTATTATAACATTTAAGAAAGTGCAAACCCTATAACAAAATATTTTAAATATTCTAAGCCTGACATACAAAATACACACAGTACTATACACAAAAGTTGCAAAATAGTCTGAACAGGGCAAAAAGCCCTTTGCTAATTCAACCATAGGTGAAACTGAAATCCTAATATGTAGGCAAACAGACAGCCAGAGATGACTGGGAAAAACTACTGAGATACAAAGAAAAGCAGCAGGAAAAGAGGTTGGAACTGAGCTCATTTGGATGGAAAGTGCTGGGTCTTGGCAAGAGAGAAATGCTCCAGTAAAGCAGCAATGGCTCAGTAAGGCAAAAAGACTATCTAGAATTTAATTTAAATAGAATTTAATGTTAAACGTTTTCAAGTGGAAGGTTTTCACTGATTTTTTTCTCCTCACACACTGTTTTAATAGAAAGCAAGGGGTTTTTTCCATTTTTAAAATTTTCCCTCTCTCCCTAACATTTTCCACGGTCTCTCTTCATCCAAGATATACTCTTTGGGTAGCAAACTAGGGGACAGGAATAGAAAAAAGGAAAGGAGAAAAAAATCAGAATTCCGGACAACATAAAGAGAAATAAAAATAGAAGTGGCATATTCTAACTTTTTTAAGATATGCTTAATTCGTAATAAAACAGAGAAAAATCAAGTCTCAAAACCAAATTACATGTGAAAGCTCTTAATTAAACTATGTGTTAATTTTTCAGTTCTTAACCTAAAACTTCGGTTAAAAAACTGAATCTTCAGGCAAAGAGAGTAGCCTGTTGGGTCAGTAGGAAGGAGTGCACAGGATACATGCTGATAATAGCTATGTTTTTACATAATTCCAGATTATACTTTCTTAGTTAATTTAGAAAATATAGTGAACAAAAAACATCCTAGGGTAAGCTCACAGATGAACAAAAAATTTTTGGAGGACCAGTTAAACATAATTTACTGTCAGAATCATCCAGTTTTTCAAAAAAGGAGTCTTAAGTTCTATCCTGGTTTACCTCTGCTCAATATTTTTTTAGAGGTTTGAATGATGAAACAGCAGAAGGCTTGCAAATATTTTGTCACAGATTTCAAGACAATAAGGAAGGAGATATGCCAGTAGCAAATCAAACCCCAGCAATCATTAGAAGGTGTTAAAGTTTGCAATATTTTAGTCAGACCAAGTCAATCCCGTTTCAAAACATTGTTACAGTATATCTAAAAGAGAAGTTTTCTAACTGTTCCACCATTGAAGAAGTCCTGAACAAGAACAACAACAAAAAAAGAGGCATCCTAAATGAAAAGTGACTGTAGAAGTTGCAATTAATAAGTTTCAGAAGATTATGAGAACTGCAGCTTCAGCACAGGAGGGTAACTGCTCCCACCTGCCCCTAGCAGGGACGAGCCCAAACCTGAAGCCCTGACTGCCATGCACAGTGGCCTCAGCACGAAACTGCTGAACACTGAAAAACCTTGGATATTCCCTCAGAGCAGGACTAAAGGCTGTCCATTCAAGAAAAGCAGGTCAGGGGGGTCTTTGACCCAGTCAAGCTGTTAATTTATTTAATAATACGGAATGAAAGCGTGGTATTTAAGAGGACAAGCTAAAGTTGAAAACTAGATATTTTCACAGCCTGTGTTGCACTGTGTGACATCCCAGTTCCTAACTCACACACACACACACACACACACTCTCACAAGAGCAAACACCAGGCTTGGGGACCAACAGCTGAGGGAAGCACCACCAGCCCTTTATGACTTCTATCTTAAGCAAAATACCTCTACCATTTCAATAGAGAAACTGAAAAGGGCAAGAGGGTCTGCACCATACAAATGGACCATACAAGGTCCATTTAAAATTTAAAATATGTCATAACAACACAGAGATATGTTATTTACTCTGCTTCTCTAGTCCAGTGCTGTTTTGGAGCTGGAAAGGCCAGCCTTGCTACAAAGTCTGCACAAGGTCACTGAAACCAACAAGGACACACTTAGCTGACTTCTGCTGATGTTTAAACCCCCTCAGGTAAAGGCTCCAAAGACTCCTCTTTGAAGCCTTTTCTTGCATTAGTCTAGAAGCCATAGGTAGCAACAAAAACACTTTCTGGCAGAGAGTCTTCAAGCATACATAATGCACAAGATACACTTTACAGGTTCCAACAGCTTTTTGCAGGACTTTTCCCTAAGCCATTCAGGCCTTCAGCTAGCTCTGCAGAGGGGGACAGGGTTAATTAAAGCAATTATGGAATGCTTTCTACTTATACTCTCATAATGGCTATTTTTGTCATTAAAACTTAAATCCAAAACTCACAGAGATTAATGATGAGCTCATTTCCATTTCAATAGGGTTATCATGGCTGTAGCTGTTGACAATTTGTAGTGTTATATTATTCACAGAAAACAAAGTTCTATTGAAAATGTTCTATCCTTCCACTTACTAGCAAGAAAAACTTTCTTCTTTTTTCAATCTTAAAATAAAACATATCTGTGCTTTCAAATTATAACTGGTTAGACTCCAGCTTCCAAAATCTAGACAAATACGTACTGCTCCAGCAGCATTTGTATTGTTTCAGTGTTGTGAATGAAGTCTTTTACATATATTGTAATTAGTAAAACACTTAAAAGTCAAATTCCCTGGAGCAGTCTTTTGCACCAAGTATGGTCCTCACTCCCCTCACAGCTCTGAGAGTGCAATGGACAATGCTCCTTGCAGAATGAACAGAATTTTGCTGGAGCCCAGTTTTGCTCTTACCAAACAGGAGCTTCTGTGACACCAGGCTGAAGGTCCTGTGCGCACCTGCTCAGCTGTGTGTATGGAAATAACTCACCCCACTTACACAAGGGAAGGCAAAGGCAGGGGTGCCTACAGAACAAAAATGGGAAAACAGGAGTCAGAGAGAGAAATAAAAGAAAAGCTGGAGGAGAAAAGGAAGAAGCAAGGTCCTTATTATAACAACGCCTTGAATAAAAGCTCTTTAAGACACTTGCTTTGAACCAGGACACCTGAGATTCCACATTTTTCCACATCCAAATAAAAATCTGTAACTTGAGTCTAAAGCATATGCTTGTGCGTGTCAGAATGAAAGCGCAGATCTAGACCAAACAACAAAAACCAAAAGGCACACAGAAAAAATCAAAGAACAAACCCAAATAGAGGAAAAATTTACAAACTCCAGTGCACCTCAAAAGACCTTAGGCAGACAGTGCTAGCTGCTGAGATAAATTCTTCAGATGTCCTGGAAACAAGGGAGCAGAAGGAGGCAGTAAGTCTCCTTCACTGCCGCGTGAGTTCATGTTGCTGGCGTTGCAGGTGGAAAATTTGGTAAGAAACATCTGTAGCTCTGTGAAACCATGTTAAGCTTTGAACAGAGAAGCCTGTGTAGGAGGAAGAGAAGGCAAGCCTTCTCTATAATAGTTCAGAAAAAATCTGTGCAGACAGTTCTAGTCTGCAGCAGCACCCCACAGACCACTAAATATAGGACTCTATCTTGGAAAAGAAAAACATTTCTCAACAATTTGAGCAGCATTATATCACTAATATCTACAGAAACTGCCTGACTACAGAGTGTTTTATACCCATGAGAAGTCAGAAAGCAACTTAATCTCCTTGAGAATACAGAGTGTAAGCTTCTACAATGGCCAACACACCTCAAGTGGCCAAGCAGAGTGATTTCAATTAAATCCCTTTTCCAAAATTTATAAGGGAACTCCACTACTTATGCTTTTTCCATCGCTCTGCATTTCCTATGTTCTAATAATCTCTAATCTTAAGTCTCCATAACTTTGCACATGCCATAAGAGCAATGTGACTGAGGTACATGAAATAGTGAACAAGATGCAGGAGATGAATGGGCAAAAGATTTACTATTTCTTACAATGTGAGAACTGGAGAATAATCAGATGAAAGCAGTATTCTCCATACAGCAATAAATAAACCATGGGCCTCATTGCCACAGGATGCTGTGAAAGCTTAAAGAATTTTTTAAAAAAAACTCAAAAAACACACCCCAAACCCAATGCTTAAATTAAAGGAAGAGAAATCCACTAAGAACAAAACACACTTGTTGATACAACCTCACAGTCATGACCCTCACAGATGATCAGAGGATGGATCACATTCAAGAGGTGACCTGCTGTAATCTTGTCCAAAACATCTATTGTTACACACACACACACACACAGAGCAGCCACAAGATACCTGGTTAAGCTGATGAATGTTTTCACTTAGTACAATAATCCTTCCTATGCTGCCACCTCCTCCCCTCTGCCAGTTGCCAACACCCTTCCCTTCAGCTCTGGTTGTACCAGCCAGGTTTAACTCCTTGTGGAGGGACACTTTCCCAGGTGGGAGCCAGTGATAGGAATGGTACAACATGAAGATGCCAGTGTTGTGTTTGAAAGCACTGATGATCAATTCATCAAATCCCGTTCTAAATAATCTTGTATCAAATGTACAGCCCTGCTTAACTCTATAGAAAGCACACAGTAATTGTATACACTTGCACTACCTGTGTTAATTCACCACTATTTCTGCAAGGTCAGGGTGTTCATTAACTCATCATTTCAGCACAAAATGGAGGAGAGAGACATATAAACTAGCTTCATCTACAAAATTAGAGAAGTAAAATCTAGTATCTCCCAAAAAGCTCAGTATGCAACACTGTAGGTCTCCTATGCCTGACAGGTAACATTAGATCAGCTCTGACACTAAGCTTTCCTTCATTGTCACAGCTGTGCACATTTCACAGAGCACTCTGAGGCTAAAGGACAGGTTTGTGCCTGCCTTCAGTAGCTGAAGGAACAGAATGGTTCCTTCGCTGACTGTTTACAAATTGTCCCTATAAATTAATCATTTTTTAGAAATAAGCAACAAGAAACAACAACTTAAGCTGTAAAGACGAAGTGGGATCTTACTAAAGAGATCCCAAAACTGTGACTATAAGTAAGCAACATCTGAAAGCTGTTACTGAAAAGGCTGTTTATATTTTTATTTCCTGTATGCTGTGAATACACAAATACAGTGTAAAACTTAGAGCTTTGCATAATTGGAAATACAAGGAAGTACAAGATATAGTATCTACTTAGTTCCATGGTGTAGTAGACATTAAATTAATGTTATTAAGTTCCTCTTTTTGTCTTAGGTCATTCAGGAAAGTAATGTCTGCACACAAACACATCTATGCATCATCTAAATAATATTCATGCTTATCTAAATTCAGAAGTGGATTACTGATAATAAAATGTACATCAGATTAAATTATACCCAAATTAGTTTTCATTTAAAACAGATTACAAGGGAAACGTTTGCTTTGATGGAAAGCTACAGATTGGAAAGCACAAATGTCATCCTATCCTCAAGCAACCTTGTACAAGAATAGTATTCTTAATCATAAAATACACTCCCTGCTGTCCAAATCAGAACAGAATATATTGCTTTCCTTTCATAATACAAAACTTAGAGAATGCTGCCCTCATTGTGGTTGCCTACCTCCATCTAGTGACAAGAAGAGGTATATAAATTAACTCCACAACAATAATTAATTGTTTGCCACTGAATAAAACTATTAGATCCCAAAACTCTGTCCCTATTCATTTACAAGTGGTGGAGAAAGTTTATGTATTCCAAAACAAGAAGAACAGATTGTCTCCAGTGTGCTGAAAGGTATGTTAGTGCATTTATGCAAGGCTTGTACGATGTGTACCTTGTACAGAGACCTGGACAGGCTGGAAGGGTGGGATGTCAAGAACAGCATGAAGTTTAACAATAAAAAGTGCAAGGTTCTGCACCTCGGGTAAAATAATCAAAGAGCCCAGTATAGGCTAAGATGTGTGGGCTGAGGAGCTGAAAGGGACCCAGGGATCCTGATGGAATATCAGTCAACAGAGCACCACTGCAGCAAGGAAGGCAAAGCAGATCCTGGAGTGCCGCCACAGGGGGATTTCTAGCAGAGGTAGAGGCATGATCATATCACTCTCCTCAGAGCTCACCAGGCTGCACCTGGAGTGCTGTGTCCTGTTCTGGTCCCTACAATCTAAAAAAAGACACAGGGAGAATAGAGAGGGTCTAAAGAAGAGCCATGGATATAACCAAAATTCTGGAGAACTTGCTGTGTGAGGAAAGACTGAAGGAGTTAGGTCTTGTCTTCCTGGAGAACAGAAAACTCAAGGAGGATGTCATCCCAGTATTCGAGTGCTTAATGGGTGCTTACAAAAAGGACAGAGACACAAACAAGTCAAAGGGCAAAGGGTGCAAGTTGCATCAGAGGAAGATTTATCTTTGTACGAGAAAAAAGATTTTCACAGTAAGAACATCTGATCACTGGAACAACCACCTCAGGGACATAGTGGAGTCCCCATCCCTGGAGGTTTTCAAGATATGACTGGACAGAATGCTAGATAATATCATCTAGGCTCCCTTTTTCAGTAATTGTTGGACCAGATCCCTTTCTATGGAAACCAATGACCCTGTGCCAAGAAGGCACTGGCAGAATTCAGTATTCTGCAGTCCTGCAGTCAGCAAGAAGGAGATGCAGGAGAGTGAGAAGAAAAAAAAAAAAGGAGTAGATGGATTGAATTAATAACATGAGTTCTATTTAAAACAAGAAAAAGCACTGCTCCTTTGGAGTCAAGTATAGTATTCTAAAAAGAGGCAATCATTTCAGAACCTAAAATGTTACAGAGAACTTCTTGGTTTAGACAGATACAAATGTCATCAGGGGTCAGCAATAAGCCTTGCTGAAAAGTAATACCCCTCTCTTGCTGGGGACATGGACAATGAATATTTAATATTCAGAGCACCATCTACAATACAACTTTTACTCACAGCAAGACAAGAGCACAAGTACTACTCAAGACACAAAGCCTTTAACATAGTAGGCTTTTATGCATATTTCTCCCAAATTGTGGGGGGCTTCTATGTACAACACTAAAAGATTTTTGAGCCATGGCTCAAATATTACATGCTCAGAAATCTGTCTACTAATTCTTGTACAGTAAAATTTTATTTCAGTGGAAGTTTTAATTTAATTATCTGTAGATAATATTTAGAAATTTCTGCGTAAGTTATAATTTACTCACACCTTTCCTTTTTACTCCCTTCTGCCACCTAGAAATATTGATATATTTCTTTAGCATCTATTTATTTCTTCAGTAGAGCTACCAAATGACCACTGGGCACAGATAAGCATTTGAAAGAAGTGTTTCTTTGGGGAAAAAAAGGAAAAAAGGAAAAGGAAAAGAAAAAGAAAAAGAAAAAGAAAAAGAAAAAGAAAAAGAAAAAGAAAAAGAAAAAGAAAAAGAAAAAGAAAAAGAAAAAGAAAAAGAAAAAGAAAAAGAAAAAGAAAAAGGAAAAGGAAAAAGGAAGAGGAAGAGGAAGAGGAAGAGGAGGAAAAGGAAGAATAAGGAAAAGGATGTGGAGAAAAAATATATAATCAGCTCTTACTTTGTTTATATCCATAAGCCAAAATCACCCTTTAAACAGTCTGCCTGAATGGGCACGCAGGCAGCCTTTGAGAAAGAAAATTTGCTTCATTTGCACAGCATGGAATGGCAACAGACCCATTTCACTACTGCTACAGCATCTGAGGGGTTAGAGTAGCTCCCTGTGCTAGGGATATCAAAGGCAGAAGATATCCCCCTACAGAACATGCCCCAAAGCTTGCACAGCACACATCATGCAAGAAAAGGCCCAAGGCTAATAACTGTGTTTTATATTTATCCCTGTGGTCTTATGCTTTGCTCTGTCACCCTAAGAAAACCATGTGAAGCCCTGCCCTGTGACTCAGATATAGCTGACTGATAGAGCTCCTTGTTGTTATTCCTCACTTTTAGAAACATGCTGTTTATTTGGTATACAAAGGCTACACAAGGCAGACTCACATGAACAGAGCAAAATCAACAGGCTTCTACCCTTCTTCTTCCTTTGCCATGGCATTCACAAACTGTTTTCAAACAAACATCTCTGCAATAAGAAGTGAGTAATTAAATCCAGTTAAAAAGTTCATTTGGAAATTATTGCCTCAGGTCCCCATGCACAGTCACATAAATCTAAATTCAGATGTCGCCCTTAGGTAAAATTTGTGCCTGAAGGTCTTGACTGATCGACTCACAAAAAGATATGGTTTGTTACTGCATTAAGGTGTTTAAGGATTTTTTTACTGACAAGGAATTTAAGAACACGCCTTGTTCTCTACTTTCCCTACAGGAACTCAGACAATTGTCCCTCTCCATAAATTTCATTCATTTAAGAAAGCAAAAGGTGTGACAAACGTGTGACAGTCAACTCTGTCTTGCATGTAACACAAAGTTATTTATAGAGAGCTACTGCAATCAGATGGTTCTGCAAGTTTTACTACCAAGGTGAATTCCTGGCCTGCTCCAGATACAGTGTAAATTCTAACCAGCATCACTTAACCAATAATACCAGCTCAAGGAAAGATAGTGAATACTTTCCTTTAACCATTTAATGTTCTCTGTAACATCTCAAAATGTGATTGAATGGGCAGACAGACAGGAAACAAATACCAGAACCATATCTCTTAGCAGCAAAAACCTCTCTGAGAGTGTCCATTTGGAGGAATTCTGCTGATGGGTCAAACCTGCCAACAACACAAAAAAAGGACAACAAAAAGTATCTAACCTCTGTCAATTACAGAAATTCCTTTTCATTTTTATTTAGAATAACCAGATATTTGTCTCAAGGTACATACTTTCATCACATAATATTTTTTTAATCGACATTCTCAACAAAATTCTCAGTTACTGCTCATTTATGCAACAAAAACAACTTAACCATTTAATTCCACATTAAATGGTCCATCTGCACACCATAAAACAAAGGACTAGCTGGACTGTTCTTGTGAGACCACCTTTTGCCTACACAGACTTCTCCAGGTTGTTCTTCCAAAATTCCAGCCACTGCTTACCTCCTCTGGGGTGATGGGATGATAGCCTAGTCTCTAAATCCTCACAGCCAATCTCCAGGTTTGGACCCTACACTGTCTTCTTTTTCCTTATCCCATACCTCATTGCCATCTCCACAGGTAATTTTGGAGTACTAACTCTGCTTATGGCACCTTAGCCCACTAACTCAGGAGTTTCCAGAATTTTGGCACCTTGTTTTTTTGGAAATATGGGATTTCAGAGCCAGATGTTGACCTGTGGAATTTCATACTACAGATTTCATGTTAAGATATATGAAGAATGAAGTTGTATATTGGCACTGCATATCAAGATTCTGAAAAATAGGAACTGTTAGAGGTGAGACTGAACAGGCCAAATACCAGGTGTCTCTGGTGTCTAAAGTTCAGCTTTGGAGTGTCTGTGCTACCTTAGATCTATTCTAGCCCAGGGCTAGCGGTAATGTTCATAAGAAGAGGTGCAGCAGAGCGCATTCAGTAGAATGAGTGCTGTGAATAAAAACACTGATCTTAAAACTAAATTTTCTGGGCATTTTGTTTATACATTTAAAGAATATGACACCAGCTGAAGTACTTCAGCTGGGTGAAGCTTGGGTAAGATGTTACTATTTGATACAAAAAAATGACCATTCGTTGAAGCAGCTGCTTTTGCCATCAATTTCAAATTAATATATGATTAATGCCAATGAATTGTAGCACTTCCACTTTTACTACTTATAGTCTCTTTAGTGAAGTAATCACAGTTTATATTGATCTATCCTGTCACTGAATGATATCAGTAAGGATAATCCTTACTTGATTAGTCTCTCTTACTGGAACAGATTTGTGTTTCAATCACATATGACTCTGATAGAGGGAGTCTTTAAAAATAGATCTAAAAATTTGTACCTCATTTGCATTCTTTAAAATCTGTTGCATGTAATAAATTTTCTTCCTATTTCTGCCAGTTTATCTTTTGTGCTATTAAAAACAGAGTTTTTTTTTAAATGAGGATTACGTATTTTCCTCCTCTTCTAACCAAGTGATTTTTTAAATTAGATTTCTCTGTCAAATAGAAAAATCACAGGCAACCTAGACAAAAATGTCTAAGAGAAAAATGCAAGATTTAAACTATTTCATTAGTTTAAAATATATCAGGAATTAAAATCAGCTTATTCTACTCTTACCTATACCGCACATTATTGCTCAGATTCCCCTTAAAATCCCCTTAAGACATAGATGTTCTTATTGAATTCAATGTTAAACAACAGGATCACAGAAATTAGTTCACTTGCAGGGAAATCTTAAAAGTTAATGAAGATTTATGTTCCAAAATGGGAAAAATATTCATATGATTAATAGTCTTAACTACTGAAAAACACATCCTTTAGTATTCTGAATTACTATGTACCCGTAAGTTTCCTTTGATGGAGAAAGAAAATCCTAAATGTAATTCAGACTACATTTGCAACAAAATTTCTGTAAGAACCACCCACTTCTAAAAAGTTGGTCATGCTCATGAAGAATTGCAGACGTCCCAAAAAGGACAAACTGTAGTGTTGTAGGATTCTTAAGACCTTACATTTTAGCCACAAACTGCAGAATTATGTTAGAGGTCTGCTGAACAGGTCAGACTTTGAGAAATCCATGGAGATCAGTATCTGGAGGCGCACCAGCTCCAGTCTTAATCCTCCAAACCAGCAACTCTTCAACAGCCTACTTGGACTTTTTCCATCAAGGTGCTAAGGAATTTCATCAAGCACAGTCACCAACATCACGCATGAAACTTGCGTGCCAAACTACTTCAAAACAATCAATCTCACTTAGATTTCTCTACCAGCTGCATTTACAGAGGCCATGTGCTGTCCCAGACAGGTTGCTACTCTTCCCTTTCTTCTCCACAGCTTGCCAGAGCCTTGCGCTTTAGCTGCTATTTATAGCTGCAACTTCTCTCCTGTCTCCTTAAGGAAGCTGCGAGTTCTTCGATAGTTAATGAAAATCAATCAGACAATCAGACTGTTACCTCTTTCGTGTACACAGAAAGCAGTCCTTTAGCTAAAAAAACAAAAAATGGGGGAAATGATCTGACAGCTCTTAAAACACATTTCCTAGAAAAATCAAATTCTAATTATAATTCAACCTCCTTCCAAAGTATAAAAGTAGCTGCTTCAAAGCACCAACCCCTTAATACAGAGTTTCTACAAAAAATACAGAGCCCAGTGAAAACTGTTCTTGTTATTAATGTCAAACTTAAAGCAGGATCAGGCCTGTGGTATACTATTGAGGTTTATTATGGTATGTTTTGACATACCTTCTCATTCTGAGTAATTCTGTAAGATGAGCATAGGAAATTTGTGTATTTTCCTATTCCTCCTTCGAGCTTTTGGACTTCAGATATTCCTATTCCTAAGGTTTGTTTGCCCTCCAAGGAATAACAGATTCAGGATCCCACAGTTCAATCCAAATATAGTTAACACCTGGAGAAAGGACTTAGAAGTAAAATCCCAAAGTGAGTTAGCCACAAACACAAACCAAATGCACTAGTGGATGATATTGCCTCATTCCATGGCTCTGTCTCACCCTCATCTAGACACTGAAATGACTGAGCATGGTAAATGCCTTAAAAACAAAAGATAAGATTGATTTAGCCAAATAAAGTTTTATGTATTTCCCCACAGTACTGGTTTCTCTGGAATTTTCTACATGGCAGAATTATCTATGAGGACTGAGCCTCTCTAGTTTTCTGACCATTTTCTACCTCGTGGTGCATTTTAAGAAGGGGGAAAGAGGCAAAGGGATGTGTGATTAAAATCAGAATACTTTTCTTCGCTTCAGAAATATTGCCATTTCTTTCTTTTGATGCCTCAGTTTAAAGGAAGGAAAAAGACAAGTGGGTGCCTGCTGTTGCACTGCTTTTGTTATCACCACAGTCGCTGCCATAATTGCACTTTCAACGTCCGTGTCTGCCTCCACTGCTGAGACTGTTACTAAAATAATTATAGCAGCATTGACTCTTCTACCCTTTTTCCCAGCCTTGTCTGTGACATGCATTTAAAGTGTTTTATTCTACCTGCTTTCAGGCAAGACCAGGCACTTTCCTTGCAGGAGAATATGAGGCCTGAGACAGCTCTTGATTCCTACACAACATTTCCAGCCTGAGTGAGGAGCAAGGCAGGGTGCAGGCATTACCTGTGCTCTTGTCTTCTTCCCTGCTTATAAACTGGGCAGGGCACAGCTGAGTCAACACATTCGGTCACTGGTTACTGCTGGTGGCAGTGGAGAAACGCCTCTGCTGAGCAAGGGGAGAGCTAAGGGATCAGTCTCGGGTTCAGCATGTGATGAATTGCTGGGTGGAACTCAACTCTATCACTTGTCACTTAAGTTATGTAATGCCAAAGGGCTGTTTGGGCCCCTAATGTGCAGAAACATGAATTTCAGTAGTTAAAGGCAATGCAGGAAATAACACACTGGAAACATATTCAGCTTTCTCTGGCTCTTCAGTACATGTAAGACTTTATCTCTGTGCCATACTGCAGTAGCCTTGGGTATATGTCCTAAGAAAATTCGAAGTTACATTTAACTCTGCAATAAAAGATCCCTAATCTTCTGTTAGGAACCTTCATTAAATAAACAGGTACGACTCATATTTAGAACATGTAAATATGAGTTATAGTTCCTCTTCCAAAGTTCACATGCCTTAGACTTCTACTTTTTCCAGCACATGTAGGTGTGGAACTTTAAGTACTTGGTTTAGTGGTGGACTCAGCTGGAATCAATTATCTTAATGGCCTTTTCCAACCTAAATGGTGCTGTGATTCTATGGTCCTATGAATGAATTCACAGATAAGAGAGAATAAACTGTCGAACAAGGTGAAATCTTTCTGCTTTGCCTTAGTTGAGCTAATAGTTAGGGACCCATGAAAGAGAACAGTTTTGTTAATATTATCCCATAAACAGACAACCATAATATTTTGCGATTTTATTGTCCAGAGGTACCAGTCAATAAATTGTGAAAATTAATGAAATTGGTAGTTTGAGCTGAAAGTAAATGAAAAAGCCTTCTAATGTGTTAATGTTCTGATGCTTGTTTAGGACAAACTAAAATTACCCAAGTAATTTGAAATGTTTTGAAAACTAAAGCTTTTTCACTCGATATAAGAAAGAGTAACCTTTAAATAACATGAATACACTTCAGTATTTGTGTGGGTCAGTTTTTACCTCAGCCCACATAACTAATCATAAAATTCTGAGACTGAGATACTAGTTTGACTACTAGTGCGGAGACCACAGGGTTTTTTGTTTGCCTTGTTGGCTGTTTTTTGCCAAATCAGGTTAAGCAGAGCAAAGGAAAAGCGCTTTTTTTTTTTTTTGTCCAGAAAATGGAAATGCAGAGCATGCCATGAAATAGGTTATATATCAATGGCTCACAAAAATTCTACTTACTGTGAGAGCAGTACATCTGTAGAGGTTATCATACACAGTCGACATATGCTAAGAAGAAATAATCTTTGTAAGTGATGTTACTTTGGAGGCCATTTATTCTATTTTACATAAGAACAGCTAGTAGTACAGATATGTAACCAGTTTGCTGTTCCAACTCTTCAGGCACCAGCTCTTTTACTAATTTGCTCCAATAGGGTCTGCATAGCTGTTCAGATTGAGGGTTTCAGGGGTCATGGTGCATTTGGGCTTAGGAGTTCCTAGCATAATATTTGAATGTGTGAACATTTATAGCAAAGAACATAAAGTACAGTGGGAAATGACTTTTTCCAAACCTCTCTGTGCATTTTACTTCCTTTTCTTTTTTTTTCCCAGACAGTACAAGTGCCTATTAAGAACTTGATACACCTCATTGCTCGTAGTGCTACCCAGGATTTTTAAAAGATATCTCATTACTCATTGATTTCTGGGACATGAACACCCACTTGATCAATGTCAAATAATAAAGGTTGCCATAGTTCTGTCTTAGCTGACATGAAAATAACTAATGATTTCATTAAGAAAATAGATTAAAAGCAGTGATAATCAGTGACAGCTCATTCTGTAGTGGCATCTGTATTGATGCATCTGTGGTGCCTGAAACACTAGACAATTTTCTTTTATTAAATGGAGTTAAAAGAGATTGGCACTATCCTGTTTCCTTTAGGCACCTTCCAGGGTGCTCCTTCTGACACTGTTAGTAGCATGTCAAGCCCAATACTGTTTCCATAATGAAATGTTATTAACACTATGTTTTTCAGTGGTAGATTACTGTGAGGTGTCTGAAGGCTCTTTATTTTAGACTCAATTTCATTTTCCATTTATAATAATAATATAAAACATAGCTGGAAGCTTTTCTTTATCTTGAAGCTGATTACATCATTTTTACTTTCTAAATATGAACTCATACATTTTCACTCATGAGTGAAGCGCAGCTGTGCGTCAGGTGTAGGGCATTGGGGTGTGACTCAGAGCCACACATACACTGGGACCAAAGTGAAAATGAAATTCATCTGTGGAAATCAGTTCAAATGCTGCCTAGACATTTGGAATGTCTAAGGTTAAAAGTAGCAAAGGCACAGGTTAAGGTGTCAGCATTCATTGAGATACTCACACAGATTACAATATTCCTAAATTCTGATTCTAATATATTGCAACCTCAGATCTGACCTGCTTCAGCCATGGTGAGCATGAGTCAGTGGATTGCCTGGGCACAAGCTAGGAGCTCTGCCACACAGCACTGCAACATTAAACAGATTTCTCTTGGCTGCTCTTCAGAAATAAATGAAAATTTGAGATGTAATATCACTTGGAAAAAAAGAGTCAATTTAATAATGATACGGACTGTTCCCTTATGTTAACTGAGTGTCAGACTAAAAAAAAAGGGTGAGTCATCTTGCAGTCAAATTTTAGATAAATGCTGCTATTTTAAAGACATTGATAGCCACAAGAACCCTTACAAAGGCAAACAAATTTATAGAAATCATACACTACATAATACAATAGTGTCTAATCCCTAGCAATTTTACTAATTCAGGGTCATCTATTTATGCACGGTATCATGATACACATTATTACAGTGATATCCACTGGACCCATAACACCTTAAATTGGCATATGTTCCTTGGTAGAGCACTACTCGGCAAGAAAAGTCCAGTACTTGATGTTTATTATTCAGTACATCAGAAATGATCCAACATATCTAGCAGGTAAATTATGGCTAGTTAACTCAGCCTGAGAGCCCCAGGCAACCAGTGTGCAATGAATAACTGTCACCTGGGGTAACACCACTGGGAGATGCTGGGGGCAACTGCCAAACATCAGCTGGGAAGCAACAAGAAAAAAGCAAACTGTGTCAGGAAAAGGTATAAAAATAACCCCAGGTAGAACACATAGCCAGGAGAAAAAATCTCCATGCCCATGGCCTTCATATGCCCAGAGAAGGGCCTGGAATGCCTGTGTTTTACTGAAAGAAAATATAAGTACAATTCAGATGCAACTGGTTTTTCTCCAAAGATATCAGACAAAATGAGGCTGAGCCATTCAGAGCATTGGGATTACAGGATGCAAAACTGCAGGATATACACATAGACATAGGCCTAAAAACAGCCAGACTGGCTGAAAGAAAGAATTCACTCCACATAAAGCTTATTAGGTAACTTTTTTGGAAAACAACGCCCTGTAATTAAATTGAAAGAGGGATGCAGGTAAGTCTCACTTTCTTTACTATGCGACAGCATAAACAGTTTGTCCAAAGTCACATAGAAACGATGAACAGAACCCACCTCTTTCAACCTCTATATAACCATGTACCATTTAATGAACTTACCAGTTGTGACACCACTGTTCATCTTTCTCTGGTGTTGCAACTGCTGCTCAGAGGTGGTAGTTATCACCTTGTGAAAATTTCCCACTTTGTTTCCATCCTTGAGTTGAATACCACTCTGGCTGTAAATCTAGGCAGGTAGTAACAGGACAAGGAGGAATAGCTTCAAACTGAAAGCAAGTTTGGATTAGATATCAGGAAGAAATTATTTACTGTGAGGGTAATGAAGCACTGGAACAGGTTGCCCAGGGAGCTTGTAGAACCAGGAATGCTTCCCCATGCCCAGAAGGGTTCAAGGCCAGGTTGGATGGGGCTCTCAGCAACCTGGTCTAGTGGAAGCTGTCCCTGACCATGGCAGTGGGGCCAGAATGAGATGAGCTTCAAGGTCCCTTCCAACCAAGCCATCCTATGATGCTTTGACAGGGTGGAGGTACATGATTTAATGGTGACTGCTGTCTCTTCATGTAACTAAAATAAACTTAGTTTTACTTAAGGGTTATATTGGAAATCTCTGATGTATGTGGAGGAATCATGCTCACTTCAAAAAGTGACAGAAGACACAGCTTGAAAGATATTGAGGAGAGGAAACCACTAAAATTTGTGTTGCGCTAGCTAGTTATCTCTGCTCGTTGTCAATCACTTTACAATACAGGAAGACGTGAAAGTAACCTTGTAATGGATGCTGCCCCTGGTGTTACTCAGCTATATCATATCATTTGCTTGCTTTTCTAAAAATGAGATATTCAGTACCGGTGTCCTGAGTGATGCTCTTTTGTGTGGGCAAAGCATTTCTGAGTAGCAGGTGAAGCTTTAACACATCTCTGAGAGACAGACGACTTTACCTCCTCTTGTGAAGTCTGCGCAGGTAATGGGTCGTGTTCCACAGGATAAGTCATCTTTAGCTTTTATTGGCCAGGATGGGCTATAAGGTCTTCCTAACAATTCAGGCTGAATATCAAAACACCCTCTGCTCACATTTCTGGCAATAGCAATGGCAATTCCTGAAACAAGAGAACTTTTAAGCAAAAGTCACTGAGTAATGTGAGCTTCTGAAGTGTTCTGCAGAGCTCAGAAACTAATTTCCCCCTCTTCTCAGGAGAGGATGTACTTGAACTCATTGCAGCATTCGCACATTCCTGACTCTTGAGTCTGCCCTCACCAAGGTGAAAACTCCCCCACCCAACATAGCTGTAGTGAATTGGACACATCAAGAACACATGGCACGCCAGCTGAGGTCAGGGGAGAGAGCTGAGCAAAGACTCCAAAGTTTGATTTTCAGCATTATTGTATAAAAATAGAGCATACAGTGAGAAAGTGTCTGTGTATAACAAGCAGATTATCTTTTATTTCTCTGGCTACTATAGCCACAGTCACAAGAAATCATGCTGTCCAAAAACCCAATATAGGGGAAGAAACTGAAAATTTCTATGACATGTCAGAGACAAAGTGTTTATATGTATGAAACAAAGATTCAACAAAAAATACAAATAATTGAGAATACTAACACAATTAAAATTTATATGTAAAGTCTTTTCAGATGTGTACACATCATCACAAGGGGATTCTGGATGTGGTCAGGGCTTTGAAGTCATATGTAGTCTTTTTCTAGTAAAGTAAAAATTGGATGTAGCTACATAGATACTTTTCACACCTACCTGGATAACAAGTTTCACATATTGTCTCTACCACACATATAACCCCACTCAGCATCAAGAACTAAAATAGAGAGTGAGGAGAATTAAATGAGAACATTGTGTCAAAAGGGGACTGCAGTAGAAGTAAGTAATTTCCTTTGGAATTCACACCTACTTGAATGTATAATTTTACACAGATGGAAATTTGCTGAAGTTTAATAAAGAACAGCTCCATAACAGTGATCTCATGAGGAACAAAAGAAACAGAGTGTGATTTACATGTACAGAAATTAAATCACTAAAATATTGAGCAATAAAAACTTGCATAAGCAGGGGGACAGTATAGATATTTTACCATTCCTTAGTCTTTTGCATGCTATTTGCAGTGTTCTAATCTTTCTCATTTAAACAGCCTCACATGGACAAGACATGCACCAATGAGAACAAGTGTACTGCAAAGCACAGGGCTTGCTTGTCTTTGTCCGTGGTTCATGGAGTGACATCCCTCTATTCTGAAGTTCATATCTGATTCATTTTAATCAGCATTTAAGAATGTATTTAGCTTTAAGCATATGCTTGAGTAATCCTGAACTTGCAAAATTTAATTTGCATGGTTCTAAACAGAGATGATTTCCCAGATGCAGTCCCAAGTCTCTAAAATGGGCAGCTCACAGAAGTCTGCCCATGCCTAAGTCACGCACGGCTCACACCACAAAGCTCAAGCGCACAGTATTGTCGAAATACGAGTTCATATTCTGTAGGGAGCAATTTATTTTTTCTTGTTGTGTTATCACCAGTATCTGCAACAGACTGAAGCTACCTAAGGCTTTGTAAGGTCTGCCTTCTGTGGACTATCCCCCTCTGACACAGTTCTCTTTTGCCATCCCGATACTGCAGTTTGAGCACTGAGAAACAATAAATCATAGATAAAACTGCTCAAAATATGGCTTGACTATTAGGTTTCAATTATTTCATTGAAAAATTTATTTTCAATTATTTTTTCTACAGAAATAATATACTGTTTCTTTAGAAAGCATTCAGGAAATTTTACCTTTTGATGATGCCCTTTCATCCTAGAAGGAAGAGGGGCAAGCAATGAATGACAAAAATAATTGCATTTCAATTTTGCAATTCCAACTGTGAAATCAATATAGAGGACATTTACATGGAGGAAAAAAGAAATCTATTTTTTTTAAATAGTTCCTGAAAGTACAATATTCACTTCTTGTTGATGCACAAAAAACTCTTTCCTTCAGACCTGACTCCCTCCACTTATATATTTGTTTTAGATTCTTCAAAGCCATGCATGTTCGCTTATATTGCCGTGTTCCCAGTGTAATATATATGGTTACCAAGGCAACAGGTAATAGCACTGTGTGCATGTGTAACATGTTAATAATGTCAAAACTCTGAGCATAGTATTAATATAAAAACTATCAAGTTACCTGGAAAAATTCTAGTTTTAGACTACTATTTTTTAAGTTATATATTATATTTTACGTTCAGGTGTTTTGGTGATCCTTTGACATTTAATTATTTAATTCCACAACTTCATCATTGCAAATTGTCAGTGCCATTTTGTGCTATAGCTAGATGTGTTTCACTAAGTGCTGTTCTCAGTACTAGAAAACCATGACATCAGTTTACGGTGCAGAGTATTCATGGAAGTGCTGAGTTAGGAGCAGCTTATGAATTAACCATTTATTTATGGTGTCCATTGAAGGATTCCTAATCCCTGTAATGTACATTTTTGAGAGAAGTAAGCAAGTGGTGAGAGCTATTAGTTTCTCTATTACGTCTCTGAGCCATTAAAGAGCTCTGAACAAGCTAAATAAAATTTCAAACAAGGATGCCAGGTGCCCATCAAAGCCATTCTCATGCCCCTCCTCATCTGGACATGAGAGAAAAAATATAATTAAGGTTCATGGGTCAGTATAAGGGCAGGGAGGGATCACCAATTGATTATGGTCACGAACAAAAAAGACTTTATTACCAAACAAATCAGAATAGAATAATGAGAAATAAATACAAATCTTAACAACCCCTCCCCCTACCTCTTCATTTTTGCCCAGGTTAAACATCACTCCCAAATTCTCTATCTCCTCTGAGTCAGTGGCACACGGGGATAGGGAAATTACTACAGTTCCCTTTTGACATAATCTTATCATCTTGATCATCTAGTCCAACCTCACTAAACACATTTTTCCAGGTATAAAATAAACGTGTCATGTACAGCAGCAACCAGCTCTTGTACAATTTGGGCTTGCATTCCTGGAAATAAACAGCTCAAAATAATAGCAAAGTTCTGAGTCTTGTGCAAGTAGAAATATGGAAGTGACATAACACTGTGAACATGTGGATCTGTACATGCATTCTTATCTTCTGTAGAATAATGATTGTCTTTGCCCTGGTTAAGAAAGAAAGGTCAACTGTCAGCTTTGTACAACTACAAAATGACTGCCAGAGTCGCCAGGGAGATTGAACAAATATGGGACAATCAGGGCTGAGAGAACAGTGTGAAAACACCTTCCTTCTCAAAGCAAACACATGAGGAGAGGCTTGTGAAGGCCCATCAACTTGGCAGCCTCTCACTACAAGAAGCTTTAAGGCAATGACTAGGGAATTATTGGCACATCTTTCAGAACTGCAGAATGGAATGGGAACAGAGAAAGGATTTGATGATAGTATGGAAAAACCAAATCTATAAATGTTCTAAACCAGATGTTCATTCTTTTGCAAAAGGGGCACACTTCCCACTCCCTCAATGAAAGCTTATTTATTACAACACGACTCTTTAGTCATAATTTTGAAAAGAGGAAAGGTATCTGACTCGATCACAAGTGTCTCCAAGAAGTGACTTTTATTTGTCACTGCAGATTTGGGTTATTTACACATATCATTACATGCTGACAATAAATAATACACTACCAGGACAGAATTGTGGCAGAAATGACTGTTTGGAAACACAGCAATGCCAGGGAGAACTATAAATACCCAGGATACCTCTGAATGATGATGTATTCAATTCTTAATTACACTGAAAGATATGTGAGAACTCACCTCACTTGTACATATAAATTTCAAGATTGCCAGCTAAAAATTTGCCCAGGCTCCAAAATATTCCTATTGACAAAAGTATGAAATAAATCACCAACCAGAATTTGGCTTTTGATCCATATGCCCCCCAGGAACACAATTTGAGACAGTTGCACATTCTTCTCATGGATGATCTATGCCCTCTTATTTTTGAGACTGGTTTTCACATACCTGAGAAACATACAGATGTCTAAAGGATGGCAAAAGTAGCAGATCAACAGAAAAAGGCCATTGTCAGATCTTTCTGACAAAAATTACTTCAGAATTTGAGGATATGAGACTCTGTGTCTGGCAGAAGCATAAGTGAATAATATTTCCCTCATTAGCACTACATTCATTAGGTAATTTAAATGCCACAGGTGGGCTCAGTGCTTTCCAACGCATACGTGAAAACTCAGTAAGTCTCCACAGAAACAAGCAAGCATTAGACTACGCAATTTTACCCTCTAGATCAATTTTTGGATTTCATATATAAATAGAAGGAAAGGAAGCTCTTTACAATGGTGAAGTAAAGTGATTATTATAATCAACATATCCAGCAGATGTGACATTAACAAAAAGAATATCTTAGAGAGTTTGTTTATAATTTAAATAAATTCAGTGTTGCTTTAAATTAACCAGGTGGCAATCTTCAAGCTGTGCTGCAGACATCATAGAACTCACAACAAAAACAAGGATGTGTTTCAGATACAATTTCTCAGCTTTAGATCCCATTTGAGTTCAGCGAGCAGAGAATAATTTCAGAAAGAATTAGCAGTGCCTGCACACATTCTTTAGTTAAAATAGGAAACTACCAAGAGGAGAGAGTTTTAACAGCTTTATGCAGGCTGACAGTCACCACTGAATTTCTGGAGCAAATTGCTACAATTTCCATTAAGTGTTGTTGTACCATTCCATGGCCTTCTGGCTCTTACAAACTTTCTCTGCAAAAATGATATAGGTGTTTAACCACAGGTGCTGAGCCCCAAAATGCGTTATCTTATGAAACAGATCATTAGCCTTTGACCAGTGAGAGAACACATATATGACTGTAATTAAGTTAAAAATTCAACTAAGTTATGAGATGAACTATCTAACTAGGAAGTATCTTAAACCTTCTGTAGTTTAATTAATTTAAAAGTAAGTGAATGAAAAGACATAGAACCAATAAGTCCATTTATGCATTAAGAAAAGTGCACCAAGTTTTAAACTCCCCTTGCCTTACAGCAGTTGCAGAAACTCCTTTTGAAACAATAGATGTGCTTCCAGCTCTTCTAAGGATATATTTTCTGTTCTCTACACCAAAACATAAAATATTTTTATTTCAATTGACCTAGAAGCTGTCCTGTTGGTTTGTTTTTTTTTCCCCCCCAAAAACCATGATGTTCTTCATAATACAGAGGACCCAGACAGGAGCAATTAAGTACCAGTAAAGTAGCTCAACCACAGTCACACTGATACCACTATCATTGTAGTAGTATATTAGACAGCATCAAGATATTTGGCCACAATTATCCACATCATTTAATTGTTAACATACTCTTTGGCATAATTTTGGCCCGTGACAATGCTCAGAGACAATGCTTGGGAATGGTTCAAAGAAAAGCAGATCTGATGGCTCTTACCAACAGGCAGTTTGGACTTGGCTATCCAGCTTTGAAGCAGAGACAAAAAAGAGTGCTAGTTACCTGCAGGGCCAAGGAACAGTCTCTCCACAAAATTAGTTACAAAAATATACATGTCTAGATATAAAAATCAGGTCTTCCCTACAGCACAAGTCCCAGGGGACTGAGATTGTCTCTCAGGAGACAATCAGGACAGCAAAAGAACTGCGTAACTCACAACATCCTATAGCAGCCTCCACTCAAAAAAATGAAACCAAAACCCAAATCCCTATCACCTGGAATAGGTGTGAAAGCCGACTTGGAGTGCTCTTTGCATCCTGGAACGGCAGCTGGGAGATCCTGCAGCCCTGGGAGGTAAAAGACCAATGAGTAAAAAGGGACACCTCGCCTTGGGCAGGATCTCTGATCCCCCTCAAACCTCCTCTTAGGAAAGCAAGCAAATCCATACAGATTGGTCAAGTAAAGGAGGCTTTCCTTTAAGGCCATTGTACCACACCAAAAAAAATCCCAAAATGGCATTTGGAAAAGAAATGTGAATCTGACCCCTAGTTCTGTCAAGCAAAGGAGGAATTAGGCATGAGGGTCCTGTCTCCAAGAGCACCAGCCCACCTTGGGGCCGGTCCCTAAGAGCACAAAGCCGACCCTCACAAGAATACTTCAGGCTGCACACACAGCCTTTCCTTCCCTACCCTGACAGCCTAAGAGGGTAGTGAAGAGAGGCACGAGAGAGGCACAGCAGAGCACAGTGATGCAGCTGTTTGTCTGCCTCATGGGGCTGCCCACCACCAGGAGATGGCTCCCAAGTGCCACCATGAGCAAAATCCAGACTCACTGGAAAGTCATCCCTTTCCTGCCTTCCTTCACTCTTCTCATCTTCAGGGATTTGCAAGCTGTTCTCTTGCTCAATCCATTGGGTGGGTTTTGTTTTCCTTTGGGAACAGTGTAACTGTCTTGCCTTGTGCCCCTCTCAGTACATCACTGTTTTTCATCCCTCACTTGTGCAGTCTCCCAGAGTTGTCGGAAATCAAAGTGTTGCTGTGAGGGAGTGGGGCCGGATGGGACGGCAGGTGCCCTGGAGCAGGACAGACGCGTGGGGTTGGACTATCCAGTGGGGTTAAACAGGGGCAAAGTCCTCTGGTGCAGTGAGGGCCCAGGCTGTGCCTTCAAATCCCTAAAACTCTGCTGCCTGGGTGTTCCTGCTCCATTTCGTGGTCTTGCATAGGAACAGCATCAGCCGTAAGTAGTACCTGACCTTGCTGGCAGCACAAACCTGGGAGGGAGTAGCTGAAACAACTCCACGTTTTCATCTCTTGAATGGTCTGTTGAGGTAGTGACAAAAACTCCCCAGAGGAGAAAGAAAAAGCACTTCACTGCAAAACCATATTTCCAAGGTCAGCAACGAAGTTTTAGACTATTATATTATTAAAACAAAGTGAAAAAGAAAGATATAGCAATATGCACAATTCACACTATGTCAACAAGGACAAAATGCTTTATTGAAATCCATAATAAGGGGGTTAATAAGCTCTACAAAATGCTAAGTACTTTTCAGTTGAAGGCACTGTTTGAAAGTTTCAGGGTGAAATAGCACCATGGAAGATGTTCCTGAAAAATTCCCCAAAGAAAGAAAAGAAAAAATGCTCTGATTTGTTATTTGTTGCATGGCTTGAACTGCTGCAATAACCACATTTCCTTAAAAGTTACCCAAGAAGCAGCCAAGCACTGCACAAGTCTGTGTGTTAGTCTATGGGGCACCTGGGCTCAAATTTATTTTGGATCCAGAGAGGTATGTTTACATTAGTTTTTCTGCAGGTGATCAACACCAATGGCATAATACAAGCATGAGAGTTATGGGAAAGACAAATTATTCATGTTTACATCATGGTGCACAAACTGTTGGTTTGGTTCTATTTTTTGAAGAGCATTTTTAAATGTCCTAACTATGATGCTGAAGAGTACAGTATTTTTTTGTTAGTGACTTTTAATTTTTGTTCAAAATACAAGAATAATTAGAGATGAAACAAGCATTCAGAGATGTTAGAGAACAGCTGCCACCTTCTGAGTCAGAACTATGTAATTTGCTTTGCAAGGCACTCTGGTCAGATTTCTGAGTTCAGTTCATATGAAACAATAACGGCAAACCAAATACTGTAACTATTTGCTTTGCTGAAAGGGATTTAAGGTTGCTTTGGAGGTTGTAAGAAACACAATGAAGAAGAGACAGAAAATAGTCTGCGTTTTAAAATAAACCAAGAATGGTCACAGAGCAATAAATGGCACAAAAAGCAATATGTCAAAAAGGGGACTGAAAAAGAAATGCCAACAGAACCACATTTACACTAAATGTCCCCTTAGCACAATGATAAAAAGCAAAGGCTGAACTTGACAAGGCTGAAAACAAGTTTGACAGCTTTAGACAAGAAATGACCTTGGCTACACTGATTTGAGTAAGCAGTTGTAGACAGATGGCCGAAAGAAAAATATCTAAGTACTTTCAAGTATAAAATATTCCTGGGACTGTGCAGACAATCTTGCTGTTTATAAATGAGGTCTGAAGAGTCAAACTAGATGTCACAATGTAAAAAATGCCAAACATTATCCTCAGAAACAATCTAAAATATCACAGTGTAAACACAAAAATTTCCTGCAATGGGTAGAAGATATCCAGTCATAGTAAATGTAATTCAGATAAAACAAAAAGTAATAGAGCTATTGTTCTTTGCGCATCCTTGGTAAAATAGTAAAGAGGATATATTTGGAAGACAGTGAAAATTTTATCATATATCTCTTTCTGCAATTGAATTAATGCAGAAACATCTCTTAATAGCATTGAATGTCATTATATATTATATTTTAGGCAAAAAAATTGATTCTGAATAAAATAGATTAATTGCTAACAATTTACAGTGAAGGGGAAGGGTGTGACTCTTGAAGCTCTGTTCTAGGTATCCTCAGCTACAAGGTAGATGAACTACTTTGTTTAATCTCCCCATAAAATTTTCCTGTGCCCTGCCTTGCAATGATTTCTCTCAACAGTTTTCTTAAGCAACACTATAAGCTGTGTTCTCTTTTGAAACTGCAGGTGCACTCAAGTGTTTCTTCAGTGCATGTTTCCTTGCTACGCCAGTAACACACTCATCACCAAGTCTGTTTGGATTTCAAAGACCTTCAGTGACAGAGGCTTTCATGTTCCCCAGGTTTTCTGCAGATAGTTACATCAGCTTCAAGATAGATGGGGTACAAACATTATTATCTGCCCAGAGGTGTGCAGACTTCAAATAAATTTGAAATCATTACTTCTGTTTCTCTCCTGTCTAACAAGAACCACAAAGGGCTTTTTGTGCTAGAGAAATATTTCACTTATGGCTTTCATTTATTAATTAGAAATCTGCAAGAATAAGATGATCATTTTTAATATTTTGGTTTGCAGAACTTCCCTCCACAGTAGTGAACCCTCACAAATAATCATTCATTATGCTCTGCTCATTCAAAGTCTGTGGATGATGTGCCATTATAGTTAAGTCCTTTTTCCTCAAGAGTGACTTGCATTGCTAAAAATGTGCAGAAGGGGAACAAAATAAATTGATACTTCATCCTGCATGTGGTCCTTATTCTTTTGGAAAAAGATAAAAGAACTGCAGAAGTTGCATAGCGTGCAAGTATTTTAAACTTAATGAAAGCTCAACAGCATCTCAGAAAGAATTTTGCTTTTCCTTCCATAAAAATACCTGAGAATTTGTTTTAGGTCCCCCCCAAAAATACCAAAGTAGTTTTCAGCACAAGACCGTAACTGGCTTTTTAGGTCAAGATTCCTTAGATTTACTTGCAAGCCAATTTTGGATCATTCATATGTATCAAATATATCCTCAGTCCAGTTTTATTTGTACAGTTCTGAATTAAAATTACTTTCAAAGTTTTCCATTTTAAAAAGAGATTTGTTGTGGTCTAAAAATACATTTTGCATTATAATTCTAGAACTATATGTTAATCATAGTTGAAATGACTATGACCAATTTCTAATTGCAAGTGCTGTGAAAATTAATACCTGGCAAATGACTGAAAGAAAATAATGTCTTCAAATGCCAAACTGCTGAAGGGTTCTTGCCGTCGTTCTTCACAGCCCTACCAGATGGTATGTTTTAATTTCTATTACAGAAAGATGCCATTAAGAACATGAAAGCACCTGGGTGGGGAATACTAGAATGTAATAATGATAACATGGTAAATGACCCTTACTTTTTCCATAGCTTTTCAGACTGTGGAAAATGAACTGCAGGGGCACAAACGCATTCCTGCACCAGCAAACAGTGAGGGTGAAGACTAGTGGTAGTTCAAACATGAATAGAGATGGACAAACACCAACCACAGAGCCTATTCCAAAAAATAACTAAGTTTAAAGAGAAAATTCTGTAGTTTGCTGCAGGTTTGACGCCTAATTCTGGTGATAAGACACATGATGGTACAATATAACCATGCTGACTGAAATATCCCAAACCCTGGTTTCTGCCTCATTTTTCTTCTCAGGGGAATGATGAGAAGAAGAAGAAATGGACTCTGGGATGGGAAGGGAAGACAGCTATAATTTCAGCTCCATGTCTGGAGCATCAAAGCATATAAGATATTCTACATTGATCTGAACATAACATTTACATTCTAATAGAAAAAGTGGTAGCAATAGAAGTCAAAAGCAATGCTACACATCTGTAACTCATAATGAATATTACTGCTGTTAATCATGAACACGTATCTTGTATGTATGTTGAAGACTAAAAACAAAAATCATATTTTTCTGTTCTGGAAAATTCTTGAGCTTCTTAGAGCAAAGGTTGTAGGGCTTGGAAAGGGTCTTTCTCTTGATTCTTAACAGAAAATAAATAGCCCTGCTTCTTAGGTCCAAAAGCTCTCTCCAAAACTCTGTTTTCTATACATTTTATATTTACATATTGATGAAAATATGTGTATTGTAAGTTAAAATATCTTGTAATTATTTTGGTGTTTCTTTTTATTTGTTTTATCCAGGACCAGAACTTGCAAATAAAAATGCTTGTGATTTGAACTCGCAGGTTAGAGTCTCAGTACTGCTCATTTTGAATCTCTGCTGTTAATACACTTGAAATTGCTTCTGCTCTAGAGAGAAGCCTTTCTACAGATCAAAAGCCCAAGGAAATTTGCAAGTTATTTCAGATGTAACAACCTCCTATCCATCTGCCATTCTCACTCTTCTGCATTTTTGTAAGCAAACCAAGTTCAAAATACATCCAACATTAGCAATCTCTCAAAACACATAGCTGTTTCATGAAGGCATCTGAACACAAAACATGAATTCTCTAATCAATGGCATGGGGTGAATGATAGCACAGTGAAACTCCCAGCCTGTCCATGACTTACATTTCTGATGGTTGGACCAATTTCTCTATGACAAGAGGTATGAGCAATTGCTCTCTCTTGCACGTTTTCATTTAAGAGAAAAAAAATAATTTCTGTGTATCCCATAAAATAGATTTTCAAAGCATAAAATTTATTTTGGTCACCCCTTTGTTATAAGGTCTACTGTCAGACTTTGGTATAGTGAATGGTTTTGTCTGGTATGAAAATTTTTTTTAAAAATATTCCTTGTTAAAACCAATTACTGTTACCTAATACAAAACATCACTCTTCAGGGGGTGAGCCAGCCAAGTAACTTCAAACAAGAATAAATTTTCACTATCAGATTTCTGTTTCCCTCAGCTAAAAATCCAGATCCTTCTCTTAGTTCAAGAGAGTGTATCAAATGGAGACATCAAAAGTCTTCTAGGCAGACATGCTAGTCAAAATTCATATGTTTGCTTTAGATTAACTTCTTTCTAGCATAATTGAGACAATGAAATCTGAAGTGGAATTAACTTGTGTATTTACATGTTTTATATTGTCACTTTACTGAATCGATCTTGCAATTTTTACTAGAACGAGACGAAGGTCACCTGACATATCTCCTTTATACAATTCATACTTATGTAACAATCCAGATCTAAATTAGAAAACCACAGCTATGCTAATTGTTACTTGTTACATCAATGAAACAAGTGAAAAATTATGTTTGGCTGACCACATTAATTCCGTTCTCCATGATATTGCCTTAAAACACCTCACCTACTCGTAGGTCCTGCTGGGACATTTGTACCTAAGTTGATTCTCTTTTGATCTGCTTGAGAGGAGAAATGGAATACTCCATGTAGACAGTTACATATAGATCTCCTGAATAAAATAGCATAAATGTTAGATAAACATACACATTTTGAAAAATAATATAGGTATTTATTTACATGTATCTAGATGCAGGCATGCCTCAAAATTGCATGAATACATAGGTACTAAGAAAGCAGTAAGAATTTGGTTCTTGAAAGTCAATTTTTTTTTAAACAATTATTAAAATCACAGTAAATAAGTAAGCGGTGCATACTTTAAAACTACCTCTATTAGGAAGAGTCAGAATTTTGAGTTTCAACTGTAGTAATACCCACAATCTATAATATCTCTTCCTACAGCAACTGAAAGGCAAAACACTGCAAAAATATGTAAAATAGCATGGAAAGTAGAACTCAAATGAAAAAATTGACTGCCTAACAAGATTTTTCAGATGGATACACAATGAACTAAACCACCTCATCTGCCAGACTTGGGAAACATGTGGTAATTAAGACTCATGCTAATCATGTGGGAGAAAACTGACTGCTTCACATACACACAGCGCTTACACATACACACAGGCTGCTCTCCATAATATTCCACTGAGAAAACTGAGCTGTTGAAAAGACCCATTTTGTGGTGAATATTTACAACTCAAAATGGGGGCAGGGGGAGTTGTCTTAAGAATTTGATTGACTCCATTTGCACCATCAAAGGCTTTACAATCAATCTCATGTTTCTTAGGTTATTTTTTTTACTTAGCAAACCTCCGAACAGATCAGAATGTGACATTTACTTGAAACATCTAAGTGACTCTTCAATGAGTCATTCTGCAAATTACTTTTTCCTTTAGCCTCTCTAGGATACACAGCCCAAAGTTCCAGAAGTGAAATACAAGGGAATAATCAGCTGCACTTCCCATCATTATGATGCTGACCTTCATTGCACTTTCACAGAGACGTCTGATTCAGTGGTTCCAGCTCTGTTTTACTGAGCCTTCACCCAGTGCAATACACTAAAACGTATTTCCTCTCATAAGAAATTAGTCCTTTTTTTGTTTTTCATTCCAAAACTATAGAGTATTCTGTTGGTTTTTAGCACTTAATACTAGAACAAAGGGAAAAGAAACATTACAATGCCACCAAGGACCGAAACGTCTCCATTCACTCAGGAAACACAGTGGATGTGCTCTGTTGTCATCCTTTGCCTTTTAAGACATGCCCTCACTTATTCATTCACCAGAATTAAAGTCCCTTCATCTCTTTTTTGCATTAACTGCATCTAACTGGATAAAAAATGTTTCTTTGAACACAGAACAAAATTTCCTCTCTGTGGTCAGAACCATGCAATTATATATATTTAATAGCTAAAGTCTTAGAGTCGTGCTCATTTTTAATTCTCCAGAAAAGAGGATAAACATCTGAAACATTTATATCTGTCATCCACCTTTAAAACAAAAATTCTCATTGATTATATCTGTAGAAGCACAGACTGCAAATTGAAGATGCATTAAAAAAATTTAAAAGCAGGTTTAAAGAAATAGTATTTTCTAATGGATTTTTTTCTAATACAAAAGACTCTCTATTTCCCAAATAACCATCTACAATTCCCACCCCCATCTTTTTGTCTTCTCACTTTTTATATCTGTTTCTTCTTCTTTCCAGTCCTTTCTCTTCTCCTTTGTCTTCTACTGTTTTGGGATAAATTTTACTCATCAGATTCTGCTCTGATTTAAACTTTGGGTGGCCTTGTCACCTTTTAATCGGGACAGAGAGCATGAGCATCACAATTCCAAAAATCCTGCAGGGAACAGCCTGCACTGCAAAGTGTCTTGCACTGAACAAAATCCAACTGCTGGGGAAGTTGTTGCAAAAATCATCCATTTTTTTTCTTCATGCAGCAGTGGTAGATTTTACCCTGAAAATTAGCAGTAAATATCTCCTTATGTCCTTTGGACTGGATGCAGCAATCATCCAGATACCTGCTTAACCCTAAGCACAGAGTTATTCAACAGAGCACTTTACCTAAATTGGTACCCCACTGTCCTACTCTTGCATAAATATTCTTAGCTACTTGAGATTAATTCCAAGTGCATGTATCACTACTGCCTGTGATTCTGCTTACTTAACTTTTTGGGAACAGTCATCACTTACCACACTGTAACAGCAACATTACAAAATTAAACAACTTGCCATTTTATACTGCCACCTATGAATTAATATACTTTAATTATAGTTGCTTTAGGGTTTTTAATCATTCAAGTCAACACTTACAGTCTTAATTGTTACACGTATTTTGAATATTTCATTCATTGATGGTTCAAACTAGCACTAAGACAAAGTCTTCCTCTGTAATTTGGTTCAAATTAGCACTAAGACAGTCTTCCACAGCAATTTATGAATTTCAGAGTATTCATGGAAAAAATTACCTAAAGTGCTAAATGTGTCTGTTAAATCCTTTGTGCATTGTGCCTTTGTGCATTTTGCCTGTAACTGATAAAACAGTATGATGCTTCTTCATGGGGGAGGTTTCAGTCAATTCCCACATAGGTAAAAAGGGCAGTGCCATAACACTTTCCATTCTTTTTCTTTCTGAGGTAGGGACAGAAAAAGTCCTGGCTAGAAAGTAATGTATTCTGCCACTTTTTGTCAGTGTTGGATTAGATACTGAAAATGCTTTTATCTTCACAGCAAAATATCACCTTTGGTTTCCTCCCTAATATCCAGCAAGTAGCACTCTGGCCTCCTAGGGATCAAATCAAGAAGCTTCTTTTTCCAGAAAGTCAACTAAAGCTGGTTTTAGACCATACAAGGCTTAAAAATAGTCAGATAAAACAAGAATTTCAAAACGTCAAGCCTAAGGTTTTTCTTGATCCTGGCTTTGCGTCAGCTTTGTCTGCTAGAACCTGTACATTTTGTTGCAAATCCTTCCATTTCCTTTGATCGTCACCTCTTTCTATCCAGCTGGAATTCAGAGCTCTATTTGACCTGGTGTTACAGTGAACAAGTCAACAAAGAGAGTTCTGTTTCCCCAGGTAAAGTCCTGAGTCAAAATCTCAGCTCTGGTAAAAGGTAGGATTACACCTCTAGCATGATTATCTCCCCCTTGTCACAGAAGAAATCCTGTAAATGTTAACAGTTACATATCTTCAAGTCCTTCCTAATATTTCAAACTGTGTACGAACATACTTCCACTATTACCTTTTGTGTAACATTATTTCCACTCCGTGACCAGAAATCCAGATGCACACAATATGCAATTTTGCATTATTTAACATACATTTTACTAACAGGGCCTAGTAGCACAAAGGTGTCTTCAGAGGTTAGGACTCTCTCCTCTATTTCAAGCAGGGAGTATAGTAGGAAGGAATAAAATAGAGCAGAAAGTTGCTGAATCCAAAGTCTTAGAGAGTAGAGGAGAGCAAGTGTCTGATGCAACAAGGAAAAGTTCAGAGACCTTTGTGCTGTGAGCTGTGCTGCTCCCAAAGTTCTAAGATGCACTCACTTTGAAACTGAACTGTGTGGTCAGTCCTGAAAGCAACTGTACTGAAAAGTGTGAGGGTGGTCCAGACAATTTTAGATTTGCTAGGATGAGTGGCTAAGAGTCTTAGAACTTGTTTTTCCTAAAATCTCCAGGTTATGGCTTCTCAAAACTGCTAAAGTAAAAGCTGTGAGATTCACTTTTTTTTCCTTTTTGCTATGCCATAAGTAAAATTAAATATGCAATGAGACAGAATGTGGTACTCCATTTAATATCCAGTAAAAGAGTCAATGTATATTTTAATATTCACCTTTCCTCTCCAAAAAAGCTTTACTGGGAAACGAGTATTTAAAGCCCCTCTCAAAAACAGAGCCATTCCTTATACACACTACTGCATTTGCTTGAGAAAATGTATCACTTACTCAGTCCCAACACAACCAGACCAAATAGCAGGCACTTTGCATCCCTGGTATAGCAGCTGAGACAGCCTGAGTCCAGTGAAATAGGAGTTTAAGTAAAGGTAGTTGCTCTGCTCTTAACACCTCAGTTGTGCCTGTGAGGTATGAAATAAATCTGAAGCCATTTCACCAGACTATGAACAGAATCAGGATTTTCAGGATTAACACAAGATTTATTTTCTTTCCCACAGAGCAAGTGAAAATTCTTATTAAAAAATAAAATGCTTTCTTTCTGTTCAAATACTAACTAAAGATTTCACAAATTACAAAACTTGATATTATACCGAATGCGTGATTCCTAGGGAATTGAAATTGGTCATAAAAGAGATCTGAAGAAGATGACACAGTTTAAAGTGAATACATCTACAAAGTTTGCAAAAAATAGCACCAATTTTCTTTCACTGAAAAATATTATTTGAGACTTTTAGAACAAGATTCACTCAGTTTCATCAGAAAAATTTATAAATTCTACAGATTTAGGTGTTTAAATGCCTGTAGGAATGTTTATAAATTTAATAATACTGAATATAAAAAGCAAACAGGAACACCATAAGCCATACACACCATAGCACAGAAAAAATTCTTACCCTAAATTCCTCCCCTGTTTATTTTCAATACCTCTCTAAGCTTAATTCATTAGAATAGAACACTTGCACAAAAGCCAAAGGGGGATAATGACGTAACAAAATATCTAAGTGCAGTGTTGTTATCTATTCAAGCTCAGAGATAAGAACATAAAGCGCATAGAAGGTCAGGCCACAAGCAAGAGCCTTAATCAAATTTTCCAACTCCTCCCCGTAATATGCATTTTTAGGTAGCATATGCTTGAGGTCACAGAGACAGCCCTACTCCAGTGATTGTCTAATGATATGAGAGCACTTCCAAGAAGATCAGACCTCTGCTCCTCTCTGTGCTGTGAAAGGTCAGCAGCTTCTCTCAGCAACTTATCTTTTTTGCTCTCTTATTTAGTGAAAAATGGGCAGCATGAAAATGAAACATATTTGATTCAGCAAATAAACTTGCTGTGAAGTCTGACCTGAACAATCTTTTACGTTTGGTTCATTTGCCAAGGGATAAAAACAATTATTCATACAGCTTTACTGTTGTCACCCTAATGCATGATTAACTTTCCAAAAATAAAAAGCAAGTCTTTTTTCCCTCGGTTCTGAAGACCTGACATAACCTCCACATTTCACGAGAAACATGCGTGTCTTTGAATCCTCATCGGTTCCCAGGATGATAAGTTACATCTGTTTTACACTGTGACTAAGCCCTATAAATAACAGTGTTTCAGCCCAGTGAAGCAACCAAAGTAAGAGTCAGTCACCACAACAATCTTCAGACAACAGTCACCACTAATGATTGTGCTGAGAAAAACAACTCATAACACCACTGAGGAATGTAGAGAGGCAAGTGAAGCTCCTGCTTACTTGCGCAGGTAGTGGGGAATGTTCTGCTTTGTAGGCATCTGTACAGGACAATTTAGCACTATGAATATGCACCCCACTGCCAAATAAGCACAAAAACAAAACCAAGAGAGCAAGAACACTGGTGTATCAGGATTATGCTGAATCCAGGCTAATTAGTCTTACTATGAGCAGAGCTAATTTACTCTGGAAGAACACTAAATTGCTTCTGGACCCCACTGGAGCTTTTGCAGCACTCTTGGCAGCCCATGGCACCACCTGGACATGCTGGCTCATACAGACCCTGGCTCAGGGATCACTTACAGGAACACAGCTCTCAGCCCTCTCCTGGGACGCAGCAGAGCTTTCATAAGTCATTCTGTTAACACCACTTTATGGCCCTGAAGGTAGAGTAGAGAAGACATAGGATGATATCCTGCAGAGAGAAGCTCTGGCCTCACGAAAGGGAAAGGTGAACTACCCTTCAACATTTCCCTTCCCTTGGTTTGAGTCCTGAGCTGTTCAACTAAGCATCAGCTACTTTTATAATCATAAGACTTTACCTCTGAGTTCACTCCAGCTGGAATTTTTTGCTTAATGTGTATGGATCGTCTCAGCCGTGTCTGAAGTGGTCTGACCCCCAGGGTCAAGAGTCTGTGACATCCATTTCATTTTTGCAATACAGCAAGGCTGGTTTTCAGACAGGAAAGAAAAGGGTAATTCTTCAAAAGAAACTGCAAGGGAAAGGTAGGTGAGGAGAATGTAAATGTTGCCCTGGCTGAAATATAGCTGGGACAGTTCAAGCTGGCACCTGTAGTTTTGAAAAAAGTGCCAGAATAACCACAAACAGTGGTGATCTTTACTGGGCTTCCTGGGACTTTGAACATCCATCAGCAAAGCATATTTATAGAGGAGAGATGTATATTAGATACTAGGACAAAGTTCTTTTCTCAGAGGGTAGTGAAGCACTGGCACAGGTTGCCCAGAGAAGCTTTGGGTGCCCCATACCTGGAAGTGTTCAAGGCCAGATTGGATGGGGTTTTGAGCAATGTGAGCTGGGGGAAGGTGCCCCAGGGGGATTGGACTAGGTGATCTTTAAGGTCCCTTCCAACCCAAAACGTTCTACGGTTTTACAATTGCAGATGCAAACAGAAAAATAAACATTCAAGTAATCATGGAAACTTGCCAGCGTGGATTTGAAGCAAGATTTGGGTGACATTTTCAAAATGTCAAGTATTTCCTACACTAGAAAGTACACCACAGGGGCTCTAGAAAATACAATGAGGTGTTCCTTTCTTTTAACTTGGTCTTTGTACAAGCACAATTGCATTTAATCATGATAAATTAATAAATGCCATCAAAATTTTCACAAATATTTAATTTCATCAAAAAATATTATAATGTTTTTTCAATGGTTTGATTTGCCCAGTGGCCTAAAGAAAATAAAACTGAGCTCAAATTTCAGGAGAACCAACTTCATCATACACCTAATGAAAACATCATAATATTAATGAGAAATATTTTCTGTCTGAAAATAAAGAACATCTGAAAATCATCTTTGTTTTATGCTTATTTACTTTCTGTCTTACTAGACTAATTGCAGAACACAGAAGCAAAAGCCCTTCAATGCAATGTCTGGAAGAGGTACCAGGTACCCTAATTTGACTAAAATCTCTCCGGGTACTTAGTCTTGGAGATTTTTTTCTTTGAACTCCTCATGTGCTTATAAATTTAATAGGTAGCCTCAAAATGAAAATTTTATCTGTAGCTGTTAAATTGTCTGAGATATGAGTCCCTTCTACAGATTGCCATAACCCCATATGCTGTCTCTACCTCACTTAAAAAAGCCTTCATGGGGCTTTTCTTCATGCACTGAACATTAATGAAAGTGAAAATGGAATTATCCAAACCAATCAAAAATGTCTGTTGATAGGACATTACAATGAAGATGCATAACCAACACTGAACAAAACAGCAGATCTATTATTTACAGAACTGATCATAGCATCTGAAACATATTTCAGTTACATGCCAGCAACTGATTTTAGTATTGATAGTTTATTGTACATGCTTATCACACATTTTTATTGTGTTTCTTAAAAAAAGACTAGTTATTTCATTTTCTGAAAAAGAAACCAATAGGCATGTGCAAATGAAAAATTTGTCCATTTATCCTCCAAATTCATCTGTCACTTCCATCTCATCTACATAAAACAAATTCATTTTACTATAGAATCACCCATGTACCATAGTCTAGAAACTCTCTTGCATTGTTTGTTCCTGCAGTCTTCCTTAAGGAAATGTAACTGCACCTCTCAATAAGAAAACCACCACATAATTTTTATCTCATCAAAAATCTTTCTGCCCATCCAGCTGGCCTTAAAATGTTTTGCTATGCTGTAACTAGAGATGAATAAAACAAGAATCAAAGTGATAAGAATTTGTGAAGTGAGCTCAACTCATGGAGAATCCAAGTCAGACACAGATTGCTTTAAACAGGGAGGAATGTCCCTAATATGAGGTCAAGTTTGACAGATAAACTGAGTCCATTTATAATGACTGGTTATCCTGTAACACTTAGCACTACTAGAGACGTTTTTCTTAACAGCACACTTATTCAATCCTTTCCATTAAATTCATAGGATATAATCTAGATTTTTGCTGGAATAAATGAAACATCATGTGTCAGATGTCGTATAAATTATCTTTTTAGCAGTGAATCAAAACCTACCCTCAAAAAACGGATTCTTTGATGCCACATAGAAGTGTAAGTAATAAGGTACTGAAAGCAATTCATTGAAAAGTAAATGTCTCACTGTCAGGCACACCTGAGTCGTTTTGCTCTGGGTATTCCTTGTGTTCAAACAATGCATTTAGAAAACATGAGTTATCTCTCCATAAACCTTGTCTGCCCTAAACTATTGTACATGATCATCGCAGCATTGTAAGTGCACCCGTCAAGCACTGCACCGTCAAACACTCCATCAATCAAAGCACAGATATAGCAGCTGAAAATATTGCTATAATTTCTGTCATGGTTTAACCCAGATGGAAATTAAGCCCCACAGAGCCACTACCCTCCCGTCAACCCCCTCCAGTGAGATAACAATTTAGTGGAAATAGCAATGAGACCCGATAATGAACAGTAACATCAAAAATATTAATTACTAAAGTATAGCAAAAAGAGAGTGATTTCCATGCAAAAAATGCTCACCAAGTCCAATGCAAGGTAACCTTAGTCGACACCTCCCTACTTCTTCTTCCATCACATTGTTTTTTCCAAACCTGAGACAATGAAAAACAATGACAGACAAACCATCTGGTTGGGACAAGTGCCACCCCACCACTCCACTCACCACCTGCTCCCCTGGAGAAGGACAAAATGGCTGTGGAGAGTATGCATGGCCCATTTCTCTTCCACCTGAAGCCTCCTTCTTTCTCAGAAATGGGCATCCCTTACTTCCACGCCCAGCAGTGATGGGTAGTACAGAAGAACAACCTACACTAGAATAACAAACATGGTTCCAGGCTCCACCCCCTCACGGCTACCACCAGAAAACTAACTCTGTCCTGGCCAAAAAGAGAACAATTTCCTAATGAGAAAACAATAGTAGTAGTAGTAGTAGTAGTAGTAGTAGTAGTAGTAGTAGTAGCGGTAGTACTAGTAGTAGTAGTAGTAGTAGTAGTAGTAGTATTTACTGCAGAAACTTCCACAAGTCATACCAGGGCACAAAAGTACAGAGACGGATCATAAGTGATAGTCTAGGAGTGCCAAAAAGTGACATGCTCCAAATAATCAGCTCTGTCAAATCTCAGTTTCAAGTACAAGGTTACCCTACCCATCTCTTTTCCACCCCACGCTTCTCCCTGGGTAATTTTATCTATATCTGGAGGTCAGGACAGTGTTGATACAAAGTTACTTCTGGAATGGAAAATCAGCACCAAGTTGTGGCATATCCCCTGCCTACCGAGGCTGCTTTCAGGTTTGGAGTGCTTCAGCAGTGCATGTTGACCTTCGAGGAACCAGTGACAGTGATCTAAATATCTTTTTAAAGTCTGTGCTATAGATAAAAAGGAATGCAAGAAGCTCGGGTCAGGTTTGCTGTATTTAAGTTCTAGTGGAACATTTGGCCTACATTTTTAGTTCAGGAAATTTACCCTTCATCTTGTCTAGAGGTTTAAATAGTATTGCCAGAGCCACACACGTGACAGCTGGGAGTCAGATTTTTGAAAATAATGAAAAAACTTTAATATCAGGAGGATTTGTATTCACAAAAAACTGTTTACAAATACTAATGGGAGCTTGTAAGCCTCTAGAATGGCCATAGGTTATGTTTTTCAGCTTTTTTCCCTGCTACCACAAGAGACAGAAATGTACTTTCTATGTGTAAATGTGACCTTCCCACAGTCCTATGAACCTCACTGCTGCAACTTTTAAAGGAATATCAAATACAGAACATTGTGTAGAAGTTAAAATGTAATACCAACTGAGTACAAAATCTTTATATGTCAGTATCAAATGTATCTATGAGGACACTATAAGTTATTTATTTTACCAGTGTTTTCTCATTAGGTAGTGCCTGGAGGCTAACCATGATGAGCTTTTGTATCAGGCAGAGTAACATCAGAGCTCAGAAGCAACAGAAAAAGTAGCAAAAGGAATGGTTTTCTTGCTTTCCAATCAACAGATGACAATACTCCAAACTGAAGTTCTGCTACTGCCTTGAGGTTTTCTACTTTTCCCTTGAATGCCTCCACAACCTAAAGTAAATCTCCATTTACTTTATGTTCTACTGAAAAAATCTTCATTTGGGCAAAAGGGATGCACCACACATGCAGGTCCAAAATATATTGCCAGTCCAGCTAATGTCTTAATAGCTTAATAACCCCTATTGTCCAATTAACACAGATAATTTTCATTAATAATACAGAAAAAAATTGCTTTAGAAAGCAAATAGCCCTTCCAAATACATACCCCTTTTCTCTGGCGTGTGTTTGCCCTTCCTATGTTCCCCTCGGTCCATGGGGAGATGGTTTCAGACTTCCTTGTGAGGTTTTTGGTGGATGGAGAGATGTTGTGCATACAGCCACTATCACATCCTCAGTCCTTCACTGAGAGAAGCATGGAGTTGATGCTGGGTGTCCCAAAGATCCTCTTGAAATGATCTTTTTATGCATTTTATCATGGTGTGTTTCTCACTGCTTCCCAGTCGAGTTTGAAAAATGCCCCCCAGCCCTGATACCCCAGCACACTGCTCTTCGTTTCACAATGGTTCTCTTTGGCCTTTACCACACACAGTTTCACGCCACTCAAGCTAAAAACAGGCCAGGCAGCAGTCACTGACCACTGCACAGTGTTAAACCAAGCCCCAACCAGCTCAGGCTGAGGCATGGACAAGTGCTGGACCCCTGCACAACCAGGTCAGTGAAAAGCCTGGTGTTTTCTCGTGCTAGCGGCAAAAATCACATTGAACAGGACAGTACAATTAACTCATGTCTTTATATTACTCATGTTTAGGCCTATTTTATCTTCTCATTTGTCTTCATTCCTTTCATTTTGTTATGATTTTATATGGACTTGAGTCTTCTAAACATAAACAACTTCTCTTGAAGCAGAGAAGAACACTAAGTCCATAATAAAAAACCCTGTTGTTTGCAGGAGAATGAAAGGACTGAACCAGTCAGAGAATGGGGAAGTGAAACAAATAGACAAATATTCCAAAATACATATGTATTATAGGGAAAAAAAGAAAAATAACCATGATTTTGTGTTGCTGTCCATGATCATAGGCAGCAGCTGGAAGGTCCAGTCCACCACCTGTGCAAGGCAGGGCCAGCTACACCATGGCATAACCTAGCCCTAAATACTTCCAGTATGGAAGTTCCACAACATCCTCAACTGCCCCCTACCACTGTTTCATTCTCTTTACCCCAAACAATTTTTCCCAGCATCCTTCTTGATACAACTTGAAGTCACTTGTTCTTTAATCCACAAATAACTCTAAATCTTTTTTCTGTTCACTGATGCACAGAAAGAACATCTCTTTCCTCCTGCCTGAGTGCTCTAAGTTTTACTAAGCTCAACAGCCACTTTGAAATAATAGAGCTGTAGTAGAACAGCAAGATATTATTTATTCTTCTGCTCAAGAACTCGTAGCAGCTGGGACATTGTTCTGCATGGTTCCCTTTGGTTGTGCTCAGAGCTAATGCTGGAGAATAACAATTCAGATTATCATCTCTTCCCAATACTGAGCAATTTATCCCTTTCAGACAATATCACTATCAGTTTTTCCTCATAGGAAAGTCTGACAAAGGAATTTTTAACAGATGGATATGGTTTTGGTGGCAAGACCCAGTCATTTTTTAATTTTTTTATTAGGCTCATAAGGCACAGTAGTGTGTGAGGGCCAGGCTTACACATAGCTCCCAAAGCTAGTTTCCCCAAATCTGTCTCCCAGGCTCCCTGATTCAGGGCCCAACCACTGCACTGTGCCCAGCTGGACTCAAGCCAAGCCCCCCACCAGAGCGAGCAGATGTGCTCAGGGCCCCTGCTGCATCTTTCAGTGGTTTTATGGCTCTTTATTAACATGTGAAATACTGTGGGTTCCACAGGGGGGGAGCTGTATAGCTTTTGTTTAGCCTGATTTCGTCAGCCTTCATGTCTTACTGTCTCTTAATGTCCCTGTGCCATGAAGAAATGTGGACCTAAACATATCTCTTGCCTTTGAATTCTCCAAGTTGTACAAATGAAGATGGCAATTTAATTATTTATTATTACTTATCAGCTATAGGAATAAAAATATCCCTTTAGATGTTCATTTTTCTCGCCGTAGCCATTAACCACAAGACAAATTAAAGCTAAAGCGCCACCTAGTGACAAGATATTGAAAGATATTTCAGAATACATGAAAAAGTTTCTCTTTTTCCCTGGAAATTTAATGAAAGTCAAAGAAATCAGAGGTTAACTGAGAGCCATAAAAACCTTTCTGTCAATAAGCACAATAAGTTCACTGGGAATAAATATACCACCTCTTTCTTCCATTTCTTTCCCATGTTTGTAGTAATTCTACTGCTCATACCAGTCCATTCTGCCAATCTTGAAGTTTTAGACTCTTTGAAGTCCAAAGTTTTGGATTATGTGGACTCATTCAGTGTTACTCACATACGTGTTTTATTAACTGTTCAGCCCAGTTCTTCCAACAACAGAATTCAGAAAAGTAGTTGCATTCAGTCAATACTACGGCATCAAGTCATCTGTTAAAACAGCCAAATCCCCGGAAGCCCAGAAGAGAGAAGCATCTCCTTTGTCCTTCCCCTTCTACATTTTCACCCTAACCCCAATGGGATGACACTCCCTCCTTCCCCAGTCACACTGAGTAATATGTTGAGTATGACTTGTTTCCTACTCAACATGTTGGGCACAAGTTCAAAACCAAAATACTCATGCCTAAAGTTGTTAAATAGTGAATCATGCACAGGAAAAGGGAATCACAGCACAGAAACATGGAATTTTCAGATGTGTTATTGACGGTGTTTCCTTAAGAAGCACCTTTTCATTAGCAGCACTCAAACAACAGAAGCCATTCAAAAAATGACTCTGTACTAGGGACACACAACACAGTAAGCTTCAGGGAGGCTATATCACCCAACCACACCACGGAACAGAGATTTTTTCAGACCTCCTATGATAATTAAAACCATACCATTCTCCAAATCGCTGTATATGACTTTGTGGGACAAAAATAAGCAAAGAGGTTATTGGGAGACAAAATCTGCCAGATGGTACAGTCGGTGGAAATGGGAATGGAAGTATAGCTTTGAGGCTGACAATTGAATCTGGAACATCAATGTAGAGCAGCAAATCATAGCAGAGTTTTGTGATGATGAGCTCAGGTCTGAGTGCAGCACCATCATGTTAGGGCAGTGCTGTACTTCAGATGATTCTATAACTTCCTAGCCCAGAAAGAATTCTGGTACCATACATGATTTAATTTTCAAGTTCCAGTTTTGGGCACCTGGAAAGGATATCTAGGTGTTCCATCATATTTTCAGTTTCAGGTGCCCAGATATGTATCTACTCTTTAGGTTGATCTTTCTTGTAGTTGCACTGATTCTTGTTTGGTTTGTTCCAACTCACTTTAACTTCACTTTAGTTCGCGTCAACTGCCCTTAATCTCTTGCATGACCCACGCATACAGTCCTCCTCCTTTGGTGTCATTGTTCCCTCCCACACACACTTTTCTAAACTCTACAAATAAACCAGCTAACAAAAATATGGAAACTGACTCAACACTGGCCAACATCACATTGTGATGGGAAAAGTGTATCAAAAATATAAAGAGTAACTGCAGAAAAAATTTTTAAAACCCCAGCCAACCAACCAAAAACAAAACAGAAACAAAACCCATCATAATATCAAGGAAACCCCAAACTCCCCTGCATAACACCTGAAAAAATTTCTTGTAGCATGCAACAATCCACAGTAATTCTAACACATTTATACATATCTATAATGTGATTTACAACCCAGAGACCACAGGAAAAGCAAGCAATTTACTGCTCCAGGAAATGCTTCACTATAAATATGTAGTATTGCATATCTGCTATTATTGTTCAGAGGCAAAATAATGTTGCCTCCTATTTGAAGTGGAAATGCAATTTGAATGTATTATAATGCTGATATTTCACTTTTAAAAAAGCAACTAGCAATAATTTTTCAAAGAATCCTCCATCCATACTGGATATTAGGCAGAGAGCAAGAATTAACAGTTCTCCTGTGAGGGGTGCCATTGTGAATTATTTTAATTCCATCCAGTTTGCTATTTTTTAGCATTTGAAATGCATTTTTCATTACAGCTAAATAATTTTTTCACAGAAAAAATTAAACTTACACTGAAAGCTTATACCAAATTGTTCCACTCCCCTCTGCTGGGAAAGCAGAGGAAATGGACTTACTTGGTGATCTCTGTAGATCTTCACTGCAAGGATTTTGAATTCTCCCAGTAAGAAGAAATGAGAGACTTTATGTCTTCTTTTTCACAGCTCAGGTCACTTTCAAGAATTCAGACTTCAACCTCAGACATTAGGCAAAGCACCAGCAGTGGTAGGAAACACTGCATTGCCAATTTAATGCTAAACTGGGTTTGTTTCATTTACAATTCTATTAAAATGACTACAGAGGTTATTACAACTTAAGAAGTCCACCTGAGCAGCAAAAGAATATGCTTTAATGATGAACTAATTGCTCTCCATACTGTCACAGCATACATAAACTGTTTCACCTGTGGCTGAACAAGCCTGTAAATTTCTGGGATCAGGGATCTTATTTGTACAAAAAGATCAGGCCAGACTAATACTGCCATTCAATACATCAATAGTGGCCCTTGCCCCTACCAAAATTTCTACCTTTCTACTGTAAGTAAGATTATGGGATTTATTGACTTTCAGGATGATGAGAGACACTCGACACTGATCAAAATAACAGCCAAAACACTGTTCTGTTCCAACATAAACAGGGGCAGATTTAAAGTATAAGGCCAGGCCTTTCTTTAACGAAATTGAGATAGGTTTTTTGGTTGTTGGCTGTTTAAAAATTACTTTTCCCCAGGGAGACAGAGGAGAAGGGAGAATAAATAAAGGTCACAAACTGCCTCTCATTTAGTGCAAGTTGCCTATTAATACCAGAAAACCCAAGCAACATCATGCTTAATAAAACCAATACATTTCTATCCAGGAGTCTAAAGGTCTCAATGAATTACATATCACACTGGTGTATAAATACACAAAAAGGTCAGACATTCCTTCATGTAGTTCATCTTAAAGTCATAAGGACTTCATAGAGCCACCATGAACTCCTGCATTCTCCATGTACCTATTCCTGGTACTCACTTATAGCTATCAGGAATTTATTACAGATGGACTGACAACTAATGCAAAACATCATTGAAAAATATCTGCTCTAGGTGAAAACATAGTGGAATAAGGTGTTTTATCTAGTCAACAGCTGCTCATGAAGGATATCTGCAGCCATGGAGATCCCTTATCCTTTCCATAGGAACACTTGAGTTTCCTTTGGCTTATTACTGTCACATGGTATACCTCTGAGAAACAAAACATGAAGCTCCAGGGGTCTACAGAGCACTGCTGAGCTGCCATTCCTCTTTTTTACTGCAATGGTTACAACTTGAAATGTTGTAACAGAAAACAAACAAGCAAACTAACAAATAAAATGGAGGGAGGAAAAAAGAAAAAAGAAGAAAAAATAATAACGCATATATTTTTTGTATTTTTTTGTATGTGTTATGCATTTGAAAAAGAAGCTGATAACAGCATTATTATGAGAAAGTATTAAAGGTTGTCAGATTGACATTGCATATGCTCTTTAGCATACACAGTCTGAGTATTGGCAGACAAGTATTTTGGATGGTCTCCTGATGATTCTTATTTAGAGAGTTTCAGCCTCTGTTTTTGTGCTGAAGCAATTCCTTTTTTCCTTCAGCAACTCTTTTCCAGCTGTCTTCATTCCTTTCCCATGAGGACAGAACCACACTCGAATGCCAAGAATCTTGCTTTTTTTTTCTCCTGATTTCTATTTTTTCTTTCTCAGTCCCTTATTTAAGTCTCTAGGTTTTTGACAGCATGTCTGAGGTTTGCTGTTATTTTAAACCAGCTGCGAATTAAACAGAGCGTGAAAAGGACATCAGCCCCCACCTTTATCTCCTGCTTCTGCAGTGTTGGCAAAAATCCCAGCACAGTGATATGCCTTCCCCCTCACCCTTGATCCAATTCTCCCAACACACACCAGACTTTGCCTGTTGGCTCTCCAAACATCCACACCCTGTACTCGTGACTTCCAATGCATGAGACCTTTGGCACTGTGCGCCCCCAGTGACTCAAGCCCCCGTTATCAGAAGCCCAATACAGAGAGGAGGGAAGGCAGCACTTCTCTTGCCCCAGATGTGCTTGCAACAGCAGCATCACCTCTCCCCTCTTGTTAAGTTTCGACTGTTTTCATCCCTTCTCTGAATTCTGATTCTTTAAAAATAAACTAACTAACTAAATCAACTCCCCAGCCTTTGCATACAGCTTTGGGTTTTAAGGTTTGTTGACTGCAGTCAGCTTAGCACTGCACACCCTGACTCCAGGCAGAGATAGGAGTATAAGCTTGTATTGTGGAATTACATTTTTTTTCTCAGTATTATTTACACATAAAGCATAAAAAAATTATATACAAAAGTAATTTTCAGCAGCTTGATTCTTTTCTCCCATAAATTTTATGTTTAATTTCTAAGTTTCATGACCTCATTTACTTGCATAGCTACTCCTGCTGTTTACCTCCCAGTGCGGTGTATGGCAATTATGAGTAGCACTCTGGAACATATTTTCAGCAATTATGGTAATGTAGATGATTAGGAAACAAGCTCATAAAGTTTGGCAAAGACAGCACTAGTACTCTGCTCTTCTTTCTGATGCAGTGTGAAATGCTGCTTCTTACTATGGGAAAGTAATTAATTTCTGACCGTTGTTTCTCATACTAGTATTAATTTTAGCCATGAAATATGTTTGCTACCTGACACATAGCAACAAGAAATTATAAAAGGAAATAAGGAGAAATAGGAAAAGGAAAAAGCTGTTTGTTTAATCAAGGAGAGTTAGGTATTTGGAAAATAAAAATATATTGTGTTAAAGATCATTGACATGAGGTCTCTAAAGGGGGGATCCTTTAATTGATTTTCTGGATATTCTTCCTCAAGAGAAGTAGGTGAAGACCCTCATTATCATTCTTATCACAAACTTTTCCACAGAAATTAGAATAATGTAAGTGAAAAAGAATGCGTTGGGAGAAATGGGTTAAAAGTTGGGACTGTTGGGAATTATAACTACGCTCGAGTGGCCTTGCAGCTGGGAATGCAAAAAGTCTGGAGAGTAGCAATGTAGAAAAATATATACTTTATGCCTTCTGCTGGTTACCTTCTGTGTGACTTGAGAACATCTGTGTATAGATAACATAGGGGTTTGGTAACTTGGAGACACCCTGAGGGACAGGCTTGAACTGCCTACCTTGGTCCTGAGAAGATCCAAGCCCAGGGAAGATCCCCGCACAATGGTAACCACGCCTGTGCAAACGCTTGGCAGTCCCCTGGGAACAGCAGGACAGGATCCTCCAGCATGACCTGGGCTTGGCAGTGTCTGCATCTGCGTGTGTCCCTCAGCCTGGGGCCACTGCAGGGACCCCCAGCCAGGGGGATGAGTTTACCCTTTGCATTTCAGCCACAGGTCAGTGGCAGCTCCCTCTGCCTGCTTGTGCCAGCTCACACACAGCACTGTTGCCATACTTGTAAAACTGTTGATGAAGGACTTTCCAAGACCTCTGGGTTTGTTTTCTTGGTTAGTACTGACACTTTTTGGGTCAATTCCCTAAGGAAACTAGGTTTATGTAACTGTGTAGGCATCTCAGCTTCCCTTTTCCCAGTCCTTTAGTAAATTTGTAAGTGGTTCTCCCATTCTAACCACGTTCAGACACGGGAGGGAAATTTCCATTGCTGTGTCACAACCTCCTAAGTCAGAAGCAGCTCCCAGCTCCCAAGTCCATACACGTCCTGCAACCTCATCCACTCCCATTTTATTCTAGCAAGAACAGAAAAATCCATGGCTCAACCATATTTTTTTCTGCCGAATCAGTGATCACAGAGTTTATTATTATTACTGCTTTTTATTTAGTAATAGAAAAAGTCATTCATTCCTGCTTTCCTTGGTTTTAAAACAAGTCCCTTACACTCCAGACTAACAAAAAGCACTGTCTAAAAAACCAGCAATACGTTTCATCACATTGCTTTTGGGGTGCGTCAGTAATGAGTGAGTCAGTAATGCTCATGCTGCGTGGTTTTCTCTAGAATCCAGTCTGAATACTCAGCAACTTTGGTGTAGACTCCCGGCTGCCTGGGCCGAGCGCACCCTTCGCCCCAGCTGGTGATGCCCACCAGGTACCACACCTCCTCGTGCCTGCATGACAGCGGCCCTCCTGAATCTCCCTGTGTCAGGGAGAAAAACAGAGAGCGCACAAGGAAGAGGCCTCATCAGTATTTCTATCACAAAGAAAGCCTTGAATAAGATCAGCATCACTCAATGTTACTACCAGCATAATAGCCTAGATTTCAATCACTTTCAGTTAAGGGTAATTAAGAGAGGACTGAAACAGGTTTTCTTATTTTTTAGTAAATTAATTTCTAAATAGCCTTGGCAAACAATTACGACTTCCCATGAAGGTTCAAAACTACTGGCATTATTTATTTTTTTTTTATTATTAACTTAGCTGCATTCAGTGATTTAACACCCAATGAAAACTATATGTGCAAGTAGGAAAAACAGCGAATTTGGCAGTGTTTTTCTTTATGACTTTGTTTTTAGTACCTCAGTTCTCTATATGGCTTGAGTGACTCTGTCCCCCTCCGTCTAAAATACCTTTGTGTTTTCTTTTCCTATTCCTAACCAACATAAGGTTCTTTAGAGTAGCTGTCATGAGTTATTAAGATAATAGCAAGTGTGTTATTTTTTGAAAGAGCATCTCCGTGTCTGTTATACTGTATCAGATTAAAAAATTTTAATTGACACAGAGAAAAAATTACTTCCCAGCTCCAAATATATTTATTCCTAACCAATCATAGCAACAGTAGCATTTCAACATAAAAATTTTAACTGTTAAATGTTTGCAGTGAAAACTGTATTTGGTAGAGAATTAAGTATTAATAATCAGATTATTTTCTTCTTGCAGAAATTAACTCAATATTTAAACTGATAAAAGTGTGTGAGTTTACATTTGAACAGAGAATTTGGCTCATGGAACTCACGCTGTCGTGACATTTTCAATTCTAATTACAAACAGAGCAGTTTGCACAGTTTGTTTTTAGCCTTCCATTCCCCATGCATTTTAATAGCACTGCTAGCACTCTCCCTTCTGGTTTGTACACAGTGGATGCTTTAAAATAAGCTTTTTGGTACTGTATTTCATGCTGAGAAATTTTAAAAAAGAAACCACACAGGAAGTCTGCTTTTATTGGAGAAATGTTTCAAGATACTATACTTGCTGTCTTTGGAATTCTGATAGTCTGAAGGAATACTGTTTTATTCCCTAAATGGATATCTATATAACCACACTCAGAGCTTCCCACCCACAGAATTTATCCCTAAACATTTCAATGTCATATAAGAAATATTTTCCATATACATTGTTTTTCAGTGATTTTGACACAAAAAGTGACAAGTTCATCAGGAACTCTATTGATAATCATACTTTTCTAATAGTAATTTAAAATAATTATAGTAGTCACTCATATATTTGAACATATATTTGGAATATATAGCTACATTACCTTACAAGCATCCCTTCCACCTTCATCATAACCAGCACAGATCACTTTGTCACTTATTCTTTGCTTCCGGTACCTTGCCTGGCATTCCTCTTTTGACATGAAGGGAACGGGGGCCTTCTGAAGAATATCTTGAACCCGACCTATATAAAAGGTGGTATGAGCAGAGAAATGTTTGTCTCTAGCAGAATAAAGGTTAAAATTGAACTCTAGAAATCCCCATACGCTGATACTACAGAGTGGGAAGCCACTGCTTCTGGGGTGTTAATAGATGTTCATGACACTCATTGTCCTTTCTTTGTGTTAGTAAACAATGTGAATTGTCTTCTAATTTAAATGTTTTTTATAATGCCGTTTTCTATCTCATGACTCCAAAAGCTTCAAAACTCCCTCGTGATTAGCAATGAATCCTCATATGTGAATAGCTCTCAGGACATTGGCCCTTGGAGCATTGCAGTTTGCATTGCTTTGCGTTAGTAACTATTATTTCCTGGTAAAGTGTTGCAAGAAGTTTGGGGTCTCCCAGCTGCCAAATCCGTGCTGCTTTCTATCATTGTAGTTTTCAAGATGGAGAAATTTGCACATAGACTAAACAAAAATAGCCTTTTCTCTAGTAATTAACGGAAGAAATTTGTCTATAGAGTATCTGCCTAAATTTGTCAGATTTCAGATTGAACTATAACTTTCAGACAGGCAGGTGTATAAAGGAAAAGGTACTCCTTAAATAGGGTCATATGCATATATATAAGCATATACAAATTACACATAAAAATATAAATAAATAAATAGATGTAAACCCATCGTTTCATAATTAAGAGCTTTTTGGCCTACAATCCATATAAAATCAGAGTTCAAATCTCATCTACTATCAAAGCACAAATCATTGGCATTGTTTATAACCAATCTTCATAATAAAAAAAGCAACTTCAAACAATACTTCAATCTACAATTTCTAAAGTCATACGAATATCATCACATTAAAAAAAATATCATAGGTTATGTGAAGACTGCAATTCAAAACAGTTCAGTGATTAAGTTTTTTGCCTTTTTTTCAGATTGGAAAGTAAAAAGGACAATGCAAAACCCAGATATATCTCGGGGTTTACCAGTAGATTAACCTAGAATCGTAGGGAAAGCATTTGAGTATTGTTCAGGATATATTTACGGTTGAATTCTCAGGTATTTCAAATTATTGAATCAATTTATAAAATTAATTATTGTGTCAGAGCATGGAGCTATTTAATGATAATTTAATACATCTTTAATATATGTTTTATGATGTCTTAATAGAAATAATATAATATTATTCAAATAATAAATGTAATTTTAATAAAGAATTATATTAAAGTACTGTCTAGAAGGAATAATGGTTGCTAAGAGCAGAACAGAATTTTCTTTTTTTAAAGAAGGGCAGTCGTTTTTTGTCAAACATATTAATTTTTAAAATACAAGAATTCACGGTTTAAAAGTATTTGTCTGTACCTTTTTCTTTTCTGTAACCCCATCCAATTACCCAACAGTCAGTATAAAATAGGTTAGCATCTTCTTTTGGTGGCAGGCAAATAGGTAGTTGAAGATCTAAAATATGATAAAAAGATTGGTTTGACCAGCAGAGACAAATGCAACAGTAAGATTTTGTGGGCACCTACATGACCCCTGATGACAGCCTCCATGTTCGGCTTTGTCCCTTACACTATGTGTCATTCCCATCACATATATTAAAGCCACACATTTTCTTTTCAAAGGCAATAGAACAGATTCTCCTCAAACCCCAGTAACTGCGTATTAAAGGAAGCCAGCTCAGGTGTCATGCACTGCCATAGCAATGCCAGCCCTGTGTCCTCCTGCACATTTTCAGAATTCCTCTGCAATACATTACATACCAGTAAAATTCATAGGCTTCGCAATTTTCATTAAAGCAATGTCATATCCAGTCTGTGCGTATCTGTACTGAGAGTGAACAATAATTTCTTCCACTTTGAGGAAGGGCGTATCCTTTTTTATTTCTGATTGTCTTAAAATACCAGCATAAACACGCCAAATGTTGGGATTCTCAAGCCTGAGGGAAAAAGGCAAACAGTCAGTCTGTGACTAAATAGCTTAATGCAGTATTACAGTAAGAAAAAGCTTGTTTCTCATGAGAATATCTAGGGCTCTGTAGGTATCTGTTGTTTGCTTTAGAATTTAATCTTCTAGATTGATTAAAGAAATTTAGCATCAGCAGTACAATACTATGCTACAAAGGGACAAAGAAACTGAATAGTCTAGCTGAAAATTTAACATTTTGGCTATATTAAAGCAGATAATCTAATTCTAGCTCCCGTTGTTATTATCCTGAAAGGTAGATCTCAATTTATCTCGCATGCTGGATTAAAATTTGGGGCTTATTTGTACATTTAAGCCTCACCTCGAGACACAGTGAGCAGCTGTGAGAATCCACTGGTTGCTGATGATGGAGCCCCCACAGAGGTGTCTCTGGCGAGACAGCTTCGCGTGCAAGCTGACCTGCCACGGCCATTCACCAGGGGAAGAGTCTGTCCCACCAACGACCCGAATAGTTCTAGCAGAATGCTGCATACACACTACAGAAATAATTTAAAACCCAGCTTAAAGACAGCTTGGACTCACCAATGAAAAATGGAGATGAAACTACTGCTGATCACAGAATAGGCATTGCCTACTGCGAAGGTGATACATGACACATTCTTCTTGGTTTATGATCCTAAAGTCTATTGAAACCAAATTCACAACTCTGTTCTGGTGTTTACAATGTAAAAACCTGACTGACTTCATTTTTCCAGAATATTCTAACTTTACAAGGTGACCCATTGGGACAATGCAACCACTAAAAAAAAACATGGTTTGGCCTCCTCTACTGAAATCAGTGAAGCACTGGCTCTTTTTAAAGAAAGAAGTTTTACTTACCAGTACTGGCTTTTTTTTTACATAATCTTAGTGAGTATCCAGAGATACTTCCTGGTCCATGTACTATTTTCACTGGAGATCCATTTGAGGACATTCTTAGGTGACACTCACACTTTCTGCCAATGAATTAATGCAAACATTTCGTTTGTAATTTTTATTGAAGAACACATACATTACTCCCTCACCACATCTGTGGAATGATTATTTCAGCAATTTTTGACCATTTAAAAATTTATCTCACCTTTCCTCATTGCATGAACTTTGGAGGAGAGAATAGGAAAAAAATTGGCAGCGGATCATGTCTGTGCAAACCTGCTGACAGGCTCTGTGTCCTTTAGCATAAGTGACATTAAGTTCATTTCCAAAAAAATCCATATGCATATAAGTGCGAGAATTGCAGGCTGTAAGAATGATTGCATTCCAAGCATCAGAAAGTTATTAATTAGACTAATTCAAAATTAGTATTTTTATTGTAATTTATTGTTTACCAGGAAAAGATCTTCTGCAATTTAGGAGGCCAAAACCTGATACAGCATTTTCTTGTGATATGAGCCCCTCTGGAATTCCACTTGTTGATGTCTTCAGAAGGCAAAGATTTCTAAAACGAAATATTTTTACAATAACTAAATCTGTTCTCACATCCTGAAAGCAATTGTTTAAGTACTGGTAAGAGAAGGTTCTTTCCTAAATACACTTTATCCTCCCAAGTCTCAATCTGTAGAAATATTTCATACACAAATGCATTCATTAAGTGCACTAGTTCACACTAAATTGTGGCAGTTTTTGTAGTGCTGTGAAATGCCATACAACTGTACTACTAAAGGCTGTACAGTATTTATACATATATAGAAGAAACGACTTTGAATTATACACACCATCTCAGCTTGGCTTCTCCCTCAAATTCCTTTGAAATTTTATTCTTCTGGTTTGTGTGGAATGTTGATTTCTAACTATACTCACTACTGAGTGGACAGAATGAAAGAAGGAAGCCAAACAGAAATATTTTTAAACCCATTAACTTAATTGAAAAAACTTTTCAAGTAAATAAGTTCACCCTGCCAGGAAACCAGATGGCTCTTTTGATAATGTCATAAAATACAGCCTTAAGTCTTTAAAACAATGTGGAAGCTCATTGTATTTTTGACGTGTATAACTCTACAGATTAAGACCAGATACACAACCTCAACACAAAAGCCCTGATCACATTGAAAACCAGTTGAAATGCCAACAGGAAATTATAAATTTATAGACAAAAACCTTAAAAGGCTGTGCTTTATTGAAAATAGCTTTTCAACATAAATTTACATATGAAATTAGTGTTTAAAAAAAGACAGTTTTAAAAAATAAATTTTAAAAAATCTACATAGATAATTACATTTAATTGTCATATTCACCTTTGAGATTCTATTTGCCATTTTTTGGTAAAAAATGTAAAGAACAAGCACTTTGGAAAATATGTACAAATAGTTTGGCAGACAAAAATATCAGGAGTGGAAAAGCTTGTTATATTAATTCCCAAAAACTCGTGATCTTCAAAAATATCCATTTGACAATCTGTGTAAAACAAGAACAAAATATCAAAATTCCAAAGACTTTAGTATTATATCAGAGTATTGAGATTTACAGATTATTCATTTCTATCTTTATCCACATTTTCCTTCTGTGACTGATAAACTGGAAAGATAACAAAACACTTTAATCAAAAACTATTTCTCAAGTACATTTTTAAGCATGTAAAATCATGGAGAGCACTATTGAACAAGGATAAGGTTCATGTAGAGCAAAAGAGAGATTACATGATGCAACAGAGACTTACTAATCTAATAGTGAAAGTTTAAATTAATTTTTAATGGGAATATCAGGTTCATGGTTCAGGTTCATAGAAAAAAAAGTAATGGGATTATCTTCTTACCACTTCTTTTACTATTTGAAAAGTAGGCAGAATAAATAGGAGTGCTGTACACTCTGCCCTCTGACATGACCAAACCGAGGCTTGGCAGGACAGTTCACATAACCAGACTATGGATACAGAGGTTACACGAAGTACTGGCATGTTTTAAAAGAGATTAATGAGTTTCCTTCTCCAAAGATATAAAGTCCCAGTTAGAATCCTACTGCAATTATTACAAAAGAAAAAAAAAGGAAGCATCAGCACAGATTATATTTCTTGAACCTATCAAGCTGCAGAGATAGTAAAAATAGTGAAATGATCCAAAAACCAGGATTTGGTGGCAGCAGAGAATTTCAGCTGTTGAGAAAAGACAGCAACCAAGTCAATACTGCCCTGTGTGTAATAGAAACGTAATAGGAACATCTTACTACAGAAAGAGGAAAAAAGGAAAAAGAAGTAGATCTTAATGTGTTTCCTGTTAATTTCATGAGGTCTTCAAAAAACATAGGCAAGAAAGGACAACAATACTTGGCAGTAATTATACAATAAGAACAGAAAAAATATATAATCATAAATCTAGAAAATAAGACTAAATTAACTCTGTCAATTAGTAGGTAAGATCCTATGTTAAGGGGAAATAGCATCCAGGAAAATGGATAGTTTCAAAAGGAAATTATATTTAAAGCATAAAGGTGGATCTGAAACTTCAGGGAAGCTAACCCATGATCTCAAGGATCATGTTCAGTGATCATTTGCTCAATATGTAGTGACCTCAAGGAAGGTACTTTGCAAAAGGCAGAACAGACAGATTACTATGAATGTGTAATAGAATGTGTGTATAAGGATAGAGTCAGAAAGGCAAAGGCACAAAATAAAAGGCCACATAAAAAGGAATAATATAAATAAAGTCAGAAAAACCCCTCAAAAAATATTTAAATAAACCCATTTCAGATATTGACAAAACAACAAGGCAGAAGACGTGACTGAGTTTTTATAACTACATTCTACAAGTCTCTGTCTGGACAGGTACAGCTGATCTGTCTCAGATTAGGACTGCTGACCTCTTTAGATGACCTCTTGATCCACTAATGCTGTCAAGGCTTCTATGATCATACAATTTATTTCTTCTCTCTCTCTCTGCTCTTGCCTCTCTCACAAGACACAGAAAGGAGGGAAAGACAGGCAGGAACAAGACTGACTTTCACATACTGTCATGGTTTAAGCCCAGCCAACAACCAAACCCCACCCAGCCACTCATTCAATCCCCCACCAGTAACACCAGGAAGAGAATCGGAAGAGTAAAATCCAGAGAACTCAAGCTTTGAGGTAAAGCCAGTTTTATAGGGAAAGCCTGTGCTGGACACCAAAAAAAACTGTGGTGGGTTGACCTTGGCTGGATGCCAGGCACCCAGCAACTTGCTCTATCATTTGCCTTCCCAGCTGGAAGGTGGAGGGAAAATGAAATGGAAACTGAGTTATAGGTTGAAATAAAGCATTTTACTAAAACAAAAGCAAAAGTTTGTGCATACACAAGCAAAGAGGAAAAACGCAATCATTTTATTCTCTACTTTCCAGCTGCAAGTGATATCCAGCCACTTCCTGGGAAGCCGGGCTTTAGCATGCATAGTGGTTGCTCCAAAAGGAAAATGTTTTAAATAACAAATTCCCCCACTTCCTCCACTTTTCCTTAGCTTTTACAGCTAAGCTGACATCACATGGTATGGAATGTCCCTGTGGATAATTTGAGTCAGCTGACCTAGTTGTATTCCCTCACAGGATCTTGCCCTACCCCAGCCTATTGATGGGGGAAATGTTGGGGAGAGAGTAGTGATGCTGTGCCAGTGCTGCTCAGCAGTAGCCAAAGTACTGATTTTAGAAAAAATATATTGATATAGTCTCTACAAAATGTGATCTATACAGGAAAACTAGATTATCTGTGAGATAAAATAAGGCTATATGAAAGCAGAATAACATCATCATTAAGAAGGAAAAATATCACACAGTAAGACAAAGTGGACATAGATTTAAAATTTAAAAAAAAAAAGAGAAAAATATAGAAAAAAGTGAAAGATGTTTCAATTGAGAATAAGTAGATTTAATACACAGCTTGATTTTAGACTTTTGAGACTTCTGTCTGAGTAATGATTGCAGGAACAAGCACAGACGTTTTGCTTTCATCACAAATCACCCACAAAATGCATAATATATCCTTTGCTTTTAGCCAGCTGTATTAGAAAGCTGCAGGTTTTCATTAAAAATTTTCAAGTGCATACACAGTACACAAACAGAATGTAGAGAGCTTTATATTTCCCCTGATCTTTGAATTTGGTGGGATTTTATCTTTCATTTTTTTATCCATGATACAAAGATAGCACACAATTTCATCAAGGTAATCTTAGAGAAAAATTCTTTTACTCTTTAAAGAAGGAAACTGTTTCCGTAAGACAAATGATAACAGGAAAAAATTAGAAAGAGAATAACCTCCTTTGAGTCTGAATGTACTAACTATATTTTAAGAATAAGATTATATTAGAATTTTTCTACATAACGAAACATTTATACATGTCAGTGACAGACTGCATTTCAGGATACGTAACCCTTAAAACTAAACTGAATCAGAGATTTTGAATAGTTACCTGATTCAGAAAGCTGGCATGGCTTTAAAGAGAATCCAGACACAACTTCATCACGCACATTTATGTTGGTTGGGGTTCCTACACTGGTGTGTTTCAAGAAGCATTTTTTACTGAACGGCAAAGAATGAAGAAAGTGGTAAGAAAACAGGTCTTCTTCCTTGGACTAAACCACCCTCCTGAACCCACAGTTCCTACCAGAGTGCATGGGCCAGAACAATCTCCACCCTCCAAAACAGACTTCAAATGATGAACAGAGCTAGCTGAACAATGTTTAACTTACAAAATTGAGCAGATTAAGAGCTCAAATATAGGCCTCATAAAAATGAAATGATTTCCCTGGCTGCTCTGATGATGCTTTTTTCAGAACAATAGGCAGGAGAAGATTGAACAGAGCAAACATGCAGCACAGATACCAATACAATTTGCATTTATGTATCTTCAGAGGATTTTAGGTTTAGTCAGGGCTATAATAATTTTATGCCTTTCTCACCAATGGACAAATGAAAGCAAATTTTCTATTGATATTTTCCTACCTGTAAGTGTGAACAAACATTGCAAGGAGGAATAAATTGAATGTCCTTGAGTAAATTCTTGCACCTTAGACTGCTCTGAGATTTACTCTACTATAGCACATGGCTGTCCAGGGAAATGAAGCCAACCTGTATTTACCAAAAGCTTGCATTGTGAAATGTTTCAGAGGCATACGTAAAAAAATGACAACGGTTGTCATTGGTACATCTTTTTTGACACTCTTGATAGCTGTCAGCCGTAGTAATATCAAAAATAGTCCCTTCCATATCCAGTCCTACATGGACATCTGGGTTGCAAGCTGTGAAGAGAGAGAGACCAAGTTCTGAAAATGTACTTCTATTCTTTTCCCCAACCCATGGCCCAAATTGCCTAAAAGATAGCAGTTTGCATGACACAGCCTCCACAATCCAGATGCCACATCCCACGCTCACTTAAATGACATCATTCTTTATGCATAGATCTATCACCAAATCAGAAATGTAGGTTTAGTGTAGTACCTCATGGCAAGGGGAAAACCTGGCAGACCTTGACAGTGCCTCTGCCTACACGAAAGAGGGGCTCTAGCCACTGTGGCTGACTGAGACCACGATGACGTTCACCAAAGCAAGAACTCAGGATCGATATTAAAACATATTTTCCCAATTCCAAATTCATAGAGCAGTTTAAATGGCAAATTCTGTCCTCATAAGCAACAGACAACTCCCATTTGAGTCAGAATATTTAATTTACACTCCATAGGGGAAGAATTGCAACTGTGGGGTTTGAAATGCACGCCATTGAGGGTCTCCACAGAACAAGGGTCAGACAGTGATTGGAGGCACTTTTAAATATATACGGATAGATTTTCATTTTAGTCTGATTCTAGAGTAATTCCAGTATTAATTAGTCTAAATAGCACAAAGAATAACATCCCACTGAAATCTCTTTTTCCAGGCCAAGATACTCAAAAATATAAGCATGGCAGGAAAGAGCTTTTTAATGACCTGACTGCTCTGACAGGCAAGCGGCAAGAAAAAGCAAGCCAAATTTACTTGATAATAGCTACAATGGAGAACTTGCACAAAAACCCATTTAATCCTGCCATATTGAGGTGCTATGCCAATACTACTAAAGATCTAGCCTGACATCCTACACTGTCACTATTTGTCCTCAAAGGCAGGAAGTGAATTAAGTCTATTGCTCTAAAGTACCATGCTGTGCTTAAAGTTGATCTCCTTTTAATGTCATCATTATGACAGTCCAAGCTTAAACCCATATAAAATAACACATTTAATAGGCTTTTAATATGCCTGGTGATAACTTGCAGGCATGGCATGCTGACATTAAGGCTTCATGTATAGCACACATACCCTGAAATAAGCAGCTGCTAAAAAAATTATTACACAGAATCACAAAGGTACTAGCATCGCTTTGAGACAATGCAGTTCTGCCCTGCTGAGCATCTGCCCCTCAGAGTTACAGAGCAGGCTCACACATGCCATGTAAGCAGCTTTCTGGAGTGGAACTGTAGTAGTAAATGGGCTCCCATCTGCCTCTAGCAAAAGAAACAGCGTCTGCAGGAGCATGATTTCCCTGTTACCTCACTGGGGAGCCTGGATAGTGGGTAGTTGCACCTGAAGGGTAAAACCAGGGGAGATTTTGTCACCTGTGTTTGAAAGCAGTCTGGTAAAGAACACACAAATCACTGCTTGACTGCTTCCCTGATTCCATTCATATTTTCAAAATGCTAATTTTTTTAACAACTGCTACCCAATACAGAACATAAAATATATGCATGTGAATAACCATTTCTTACCACTAATTTGGATGTTACACTGTTTTAAGGAATGTCCAGAGATAGCTCCTTCCATATCCACTTTCGGCAGCATTTCTGTATCACTGTCTTTTAAATAGCAGGAGAACCTGTTTTTTAAAATGCAGCAATTCACAGTTTTTGCAGTACAACACAAACTTTCATAATTGTTTCTCAGGTGAAATGCAGGCTGTCCAATATCCCTCAACATGAAAATTTTGACAAGTGCAATTGGAAGAAAAATGGGGTAGAGCCTTACACACTGTTGGCACTGGCGGCAGATGGGAACACTTAGTGTTTGTGGGAGCTCCAAGAAGTGTCAAGAAAATGAGAAGCAGAGCCCAGGGTTTGAAGGACAGAAATGCACTGGGGATAGAGAGGAAAGACAACCTCATTCTCTCAGGCTTTGAAATTCTTAATTGTGAGAAAAATATGCTAAATAGAAAGGGGAACAGTTGAGGGGATCATTGGAGATGTGAAATAATTCACGTTACCCCTCAACAATAAATATGTGGCATAGAAGAAAGAGTGCAGAGTCAGTTCTCTTTCCTTGAAAGGGCTGGTGTGTGAGTGTGAAAAACTGGGCATGGTCAAGTTTAACCTTTTGAATTCAAGCAATTACTCTTAGATCACCAGTTTTAGAGATACATGACATTGTTTTCCATGGTAACCCAGTACCTTTCCCTGCGTGCCTGTGTTCTGTCAAAATGTTACCAGGTTTCTAAATTACCCCAGGAGACCAGCACAAGACACATGTACATGAACATTCTACCTTTTTGCAGGATCCTTAGTCCATGCTGCTGGCAAGTAGCTGAAGAGCAGACAGGTAGGATGGTAAGTACACACTACTTGGCAGTAATTGGCAGTCGGTGTAAAAAACGTAGTGAGGTCTCCTCCTTGGAAGAATGTATTTTCATAGATCTGAGTCACACATTCTGAGGCAGAATAACAAAATGTGACAATTATTAGAGAAGGGAGCACCGAGTTCACCAGGAGAGAGTCAAGCCACTGCTCCTCTTTATCATTAACCTTCCTTTAAAAAAGTCTTTTGCAGGAAAAGTGGGTAAGGGGGTTCAGTAGCACAGCTCCTCTGAGAATCTCATCTTTGCTCTCCAGCAGAAACAAAACTCTCTAGGGGTGTCTCCCTCTGTTGCCTGCCTCATACCCGAGGATGGAGCAGGGCAGCTTAAGCCAAGGCAGAAACCCAAGAAGCAGGATCAGCCACAAGGAAGATCTCCATGGTAGAAGTGCCTTTTCATGGCAGATCTCAGGAACAGCAGAAGCCTCTTCTGAGAGAAACCAATACAGAGCATCACTATGAGGAAAACCAGAAGGAGGAAGTGATCAAAAGGAGTTAGAAAGTTTTATGTAAAGACAGTCCTATTTTGTTTAGGGATGTTCTGAGGTCAGAGTTACAGAAGGTGCCGCTGTGCACAGCCTCAATGGCTCCTAGAATTTCATAGACCTTCAGCTCCCTCACACTCCTCCTTGAAGACCCCAAACTTTCTTTACAATGAAGAAAATACTGTTACAGCAGTAATGTCTCAGGAACTGTCTAGAAAAGAAATGAGCTCTACTACTATCTTGCATCTGCAGGAATTCTGAACTCTGAATGAAAAAATGAACTCTGTAATGACAACCACACATATTTGCAGAAGAGGTACCTAAGCAGCAACCTGTCCCCATCTTTCAAAATGAAGGCACTTCATTTTTAAGACCACAGAATCACAAAATAAGCTGAGTTGGAAGGGATTCACAAGGATCATTGAGTCCAGCTCGTGGCCCTGCACAGCACCATCCCCAAGAGTCACACCATGTGCCCAAGAGGGTTGACCAAGTATTTTTTGAGCTCTGTAAGGCTGGTGCTGTGACCACTTCCCTGGGGAGTCTGTTCCAGTGCCCAACCACCCTCTGGGTGAAAAACCTTTCTCTAATATCCAATCTATGATGCAACTTCAGGCCATTCCTTTTGGTACTATCCATCTCAAAACCCTCAGGCGTCTTGACCATCCATTGTAGTGGAGAAGCAGGGTAGTTTGTCAAAGAACTCTAAGATTTCTGTTTTAAAACACACAAGAGAGATGTCTTTGCACAGGAGACCACTCTCTTCTTTAATTTGCCTTAAAGGAGTAGCAAATCACCAAAATGTTGATTTTTATTCCAATATCTACATAAGTGCTGTTTCTTGGATAAAAGATAAAGAGAAAATAATGTAATTTTACAGACTGGGAAGAAACCTGACTGAAAACATTTTATCTAGTGTTTTAATCTGTTACTATAGAGTGATCATACTGTATCAAATGCTATTGAAAATGAAAACAAATTGAACTATTGTATTGGATTTTATAGTTTAAATATATTACAAGTGGATTTTATTTGTTAATATGATTATAAACTATTTTTTGGCAGTTCAGTGTCTCCTGCACACAGGTAAAATATATAATTTTTTTTTAAAAAAGAAAAAGTAAGGAATTATCAGATATATGTGCTACATATGCTACTATTTTTCAAAGGTTAATTCCTTATTTGTAAAACATTAGACTTTATAAACATCCAAGTTCTCTGATGTACATACACTTTTAAGACCTTTCTCTAAAAAATGGAATTTATTATTCTCTGCAGAGTTTCTTTGTCCAGCTTTGTCATTAACAGAAAAGCATTTTCTATTCCTAAAATACTCTGAGGGCATTCTAAAGCTAAAAGAAAAGAATATTGCAATTATTTGTTGTATCATATATTTTGACTCATATTTTCTTCTGGCATAAATGAACATACACCCAAAAAAAAATTATGCTGTAAATCTATATACCATGTAAAAACTATGCGAGTTCTGAAGACTTTAATTTAATAAAAATGTTTTCTAAGCCTCAGAAATTTTCCAAGATTTTAGTTTTGCTGAGATTTAAAGCCAGGTAAAATATTTCCTTAAATAATACTACATTTATATGTTAGATTTTGCCAAAAAAATGTTATCTAATTGTTCCCTGAGAAAATAGCTAATCCTTTACTGAACTTATACCCATGTTGGGCCTTAGTTATAATTTATCAGCAAAGGGAATTTCAGAGAAGCGCAATGTAATTTTTGTAGTTTAACTTTCACTAATGGAACAAGTAAATCATTAACACATTACCTCCTGCAGGCCCAAAGGCGCTGCTCAGGCTACGATCCTTGCCTTGGGCACAGAGCATGGAGCTTTGTAACAATTTCACAGTTCCAATACGAATGCCGTCTCAGTCCTATACAGCAAACTCCCCATGGCATGGTCCCATGTGTGCTGGGGGAGATGACAGCACAGGGGGTGGCAGGACAGTGTGAGTAAACCCCTGTTAGAAAGGTCTATGTCATACAATAGGGTTATGGCAGTTACCCAAACTTAACTAAGCTCAACCCAGCAGAATAAACAGCTCTCCCACGGGCAGACTGCAATTACTAATCTTCCCTTCTACAAGAGTTGCTTTAGAATGTGTGTAAATCTCAGGAATTATATATTCACTTACCACTGTAAACGGAAGTAAGTAAGAAAAAGAAACAAAAATTCCAATAAATCCAAACCATCCTAAAAAACATAAAATCATTTTTTAGGGTATTTTTAATAAAGGGTGTATAATTAGTTTTATAAAGCACTGCTAACCCTAGCACTGATTTACACTTGTACTGTTTCACCATTAATCCAAAATTACGTTGATAATTACAGTTGCAGCTGTGATATACGGTTTTGGCACATCTTTTACCAGCAGAATATCCATTCTTGCTTAGACTGGGAACAATATTTCATTGAAATGACATTTCTAATACTGACTCTCCAGATAGTTTAGTAGACACTGTTGTCAAGTTAGTAAACAAATGACTCACACTCGTTGCTCCATATGCTATATGAATTCTAAACTTTTTTTTCACATGCAACAACTTAAGCAGTGAAATAAATAAATTAACCACACAACACAAGACATAGATACTCCAACCTACACTGTCCTGTTGCTATGAAAACCTTTCACTGAATACCAGCTGCAATAACAATTACATACCTGAACACATAGTAGATCTGGATGCATGGATAAGGCTCGTGCTTTACTAAAAAAAAAAAAGTCAACACTTTTTGTTAAATATTACTGCCTGCAATTCTAACTCGTCTTTAATATTTACTTTGAATGGGTACTCTTTTTGTCAATATTGCTACTGACCTTGGGACACATTTTCAGAACATCCATCATCCACACCGTGCTGAAATTGATCCCGTATGACCACAAATATGCAACATAGTCTCTCTTTTTTCCCCTATAAAATGATGATAACCTTTTAAACCCCTGGAAAAATTTTCATGTTTACATCAAATTACAGGATTTTCATTGTTCCTCAAAGCAATCACAAAACCTAGCCATATGTGAATATTTACATACAAAGCAAGCTGAACTCACCATTTTTTGTGTTGCTCAACATGTACTAGTATTCAATCTAAATAGATATTTTGTCTGTGAGTGTGTTTGTGTTTCAATTCGTGGCACAAAGGGATTAGAACTTTTCTCCAAGGATTTAGTTTCTTCACTTCTCATTTCTCATCTGGGCTTTCTATTTCAGATATTGTACAGTTATTCTGGTTTTTTACTGTCTTATTAAAACACAAGCAAATAAACAAAAGTCCCAAAAATCTCCAACCATACACTTTTGGAAAAATAAGGTATACCATTCAAATAAGCAGAAAAACAGCGCAGATTGTTCATAAATTTTGCCAAGATCATACGTCATTCATGCAACACATAATCATATCCAGAAGAAGAACCATCAGCAGCTTCTGTTTCACTCTGTTTTGTTTTGACTTGGTAGTTAGAAAAAAACAAAGCCACCTTCAGCCTAAGCAAGTTCTTTAAGATGAGATCTTCCTGGCAGTGCAATTGCCTACTTGTTTGATACTGCTTTCTGCTGATTTCTGCTGTGATCCATGCACAGATCTCATTCCTTCGCAAAGGCGGCAGGAATTACTGAACTGTTCCACCTCAGGAATTTAATGACTGGATTCAAGCCTGATTTGGGTCTAATTCTGCCTGGCAGAACAAAATCCCACATTTCTTTTGACAATCCTATTCAAAAAACAGCTTCAACATGGAAGAGCATCTCCTTTCTGTGATGAGACAACACCCACTGGCAGTGATGTGGAGCAAGAGGAGGAGTATCTCAGAGGAAATGAGGGAAGGAAGGCACCACTGTGGCAGGAACAGCACACGTCCACATTTTGATGCGGCTTTGAATTCCATCTGAATGAGGGTACCGTAATTACTTCATGAACCTGAATGTTCCAGGAGGGAAGAAAAAAATGACCAACCAACAAATATTTTGAACTACTTCTGGCTATCATTATGTATATGACAAAGAACAGAGAGAAATACCAAATGCTGCTAAAATAAGTTCTAAAAATGAAATCTTGATATTTTCTTCTCACAATCAACAATCTATACGTTTTTCATCTGAGTCATGATGCCTGAGTGAAGAATCCACTGTCTCACTAGGCCAGAATCTTGTTTGACTTGATACGACCTAAAATGGCTGCAAAAATATGGATAGAATAATTTACTGATTTGTGGAATGTGAGTTTTATCAAAATAAAAGCAGCTTAGTAGTTCCACACACTGCAACTACATGCCAATAATAGTCTTCCTGGAAACAGAGCCCAGAGAAAACTGCAAATCAGATGTCAAATAAGAAATCAATGCCGACCAAATTCAGGATCATATAAAAAAATAGAAGACAATTGTAAATATTAAACAACAAATAGTTGGTTTTTTTATTTAAGAGGCCGTCTTTATTTTTTGTCTTATAATTGGATTTGCCATTTTTTAAAAAAATGGAGAATCACATAACTGCCCAAGGCCTTATTTCTTTCAGCCAAAGCCCCTGATACTGGTTATCATTAGATATTAGAGAAGACAGAATGTTTCAATGTACACAAAAGGGTCCGAGTGTCTTGACCAAGGCCTGTAAACTGTCAAACACTAACTCTTGAGCAAGCTGTATGTATCCCTCTACTCACCTGGAGTGAGGTCATTTGGGCATATGTCAAATGCTAACTGAGCCTTTTGCTAACTGATATCTTTTGCCTCTCTTTGCTCAAAATATTTTTCAATTTCAGTGAGCACTTTATATATCTCTACAAGTTATACTCCAGGCATCGAACAGAAAAGTCCATTTGTTGAACAAAAGATGAAGTTACACTTAGCAGAGTACTCCCCTTTTTGGAAGAGTCTCAGACGTATGTATTTGTATGGTTTAGAGAGTGAGTTAATTTGGTCTTTTAATCAATACAGACCACAAAGGTCATCTTCTAAATACGGCCTGACTATTATGTGAGATAGTGCTATACTGGGAAGGTTGCCAGGGTGTGTCACCAATACCCTTTTAGAAAGAAAATTGGGATAGGATTCTCCAAAGGCTCTTTAAGTCTTCCAGCTGTTGGAAGAGGAGATGACATGAGAGATCAAACACGGCCAAATGATCTGTTTGTAGAAGGGTACTAACATCTGTATATGAGATTTCGTCTTTTACATCATGAGGATTACATTCAGGAAGTCAGGCGGATATCTAGCAAGCACCATTGTGGCGGGCCGGCCCCCGGGCTGCCTCCGCC
>VZRL01006572.1:1387596-1428148 GCA_013397895.1 Origma solitaria
GGCCCCTTCCCTTGTCCTGGCACCCCCGGGGATAGACCCCTTGGGGGTGTGGGGATGACGGGAGGCTTTCTCCCAGCTCATGCTGCCCCGACCCCCTCCTACTTGTAACCCTATTCCCCTGCTCCGGAGCCCTTTCCAATAAACCCTTCAAGCAACGAGCCAGCTCCCGCTCTCCTTATTCCCGACGCCTCCTGCACCAGTGCGCAGACCGAGCCCCCTGAGGTTGCAGACTGAAGACAAGAACTAGTTGTTGTCGTGAGGGTCCCTAGCCGGGTTACCCCCCCCACGGCAACACACCATTATTCCACCTCCTGCACATGTCCCAAACATGCAGCTTGTAGAGGCCAAAAAGCAGTTTGTGAGTTTGTGTCAAGGTGGCTGAAAACTTCTACTGCCTCTGAGAGACACAGTAGATGCTCTCAAGCAGAACATCCCAACACAGGGAGGTCACAAGAGTTTGTTGTCAGTGTTCCTCATAACAGCTGTAAACCACAGTCCAGAAAAACTCACATGCACCATTTCTATTATCCCAGTAGAAAGTTGTGTCCTTTCTGACACCATACAAAAGGGATCTTTATAAAAGGTGAAATATTTTGGTTTAGAGTTGGCTGCTACCTTCATACCATCAGCAGATACCTAGAGCTCAGGAAAAAAAAAAATCACAAACAGCTACTATGCCCATGCAGGCTTTACTACACAATATTTTATTGTCCCATTATCAAGAAACCTGGCAAGGTTGTGCTGCATTCCTAAGTCCTACAGGAACCCAGACCCTCCCCTCCCCAACCCCCCTCCCCCCCAAACAAACAAAAAAACACACAAAAGCAACAAACAAACCCCCACACCCAGAGGGCTGTTGTTGACCACTACCAACAGGTACACACCACATGATTTAGGCTAATAAAAGCACACACTCTACACAACACAAGGTATTTAACATCTACCCTGCAGACATGAAGTTCCCTGTATGTTCAGTACTGTTTTCCTCAATATTTATATCCTTATCAGCCTCAGATTGCTTCAGAACCAATTTTCACAACAGAAGATAAGAGATCACTGCCATTTCAGAATAGATCAGAACACAAAGATTACAGGATTACATCAGTGCTCATCTTGGCAAAGATACTTTGTGCATCACTAAATAGGGATTTTGCACAGTGGCAACCCCGTGCCAGCATTTGAACCCATGCACTTTTCATAATGAGTTTCTTATTATAGTTTTATCCAGTTTATGTCTCAATTATTTTCTTGTTTATTTTGGAAAGTATAAGGAAATTATAGGAGAATACGAGAAGAGCATGGTTCAAAAGCAAAGGGGAAGAAAAAATATTGGTCAGTGTAGATAGAAGTCACAAAATTATCTTATGGAAAGAATTGTTATAATTTTGTCTATCTTACAAACTGTTTGCACAAAATAGATCCCACAGAAGAAAAGAAAGTAATGCTAGTTTTCATTTGTGTTGGAAGTCCTCCACTTGACAACATAGCTTAAGACATGAGGTACCTCTCCAGGTTTCAACTACATACCAAATGTCCTGAGAAAACATATTCTCAATGCAAATCTTGTTTACCTTAAAAGTTCACACTGCCAAGTACTCAAAAGCATAAAATAATTCCTTAACTTAGAGTTTCTTTAAAAACTATGTGTCATTTGTATTATGTGCATTAACGTATGAAGGTGGTCTCAAAAGTTACCTCATTATATAGAAGACAATGTTTACATTCTGCCCTGGAAAATGAAATTCTTGTTATTGTACAGCAGTGAAACCTATTTTTGAAAAATAAGGCTGAAAAATGCAAGTATTACTATTGTTAAAGACTTTTTTCTTAATGGCAAAATAAAGGTAGCAACTATAGACTATTTGTCAAGGTCTGTGATTACATTTATGTAAACTAATCAGTTAAATACTTTCTTTTTAGAAGATCCTCAGAAAACAGCAAAAACTAGGCTTATGAGAATATAAAGAATTTGGCAGGTTCAAAGAAACCTCTAATTTACTTGAAAAAAAATAATTTTTTCTTATGATATTCTTCAAAGTACACCAGTATCCCAGGTATTAAATGATCAAGTGGCGTTAAGAGGGCACATGGAAACAGACAAAAGAAAGACTCTGTAAATGTCAACAAAATGAGTAAGGACCACTTTCTCCTTTCTTATTTTATAATACATTAATGATTAGAGTGGAGCAGTCCATATCAGTTGCATCAGCTCTGACCTCCAGCTTCTCACCCAGTTCCCCTCTGCAGGTTGCTCACAGCCCAAGAACAACCTCAAGGCAACAACACAGTAAAAGCTCTTACTGCCAAGTGGCAAGAGCAACTAAAGACAGAAGTGTGGTTATGGGTGGGCACTTGTACGGCACCAGGCATTGGGCTGGAGCAACACACACCAGCCAAAAGAAGCCCCAAGCACAGGGGACAAGTAGAGGCCAGACAGGCTAGAGGACCTCCACTTGGTTTAGTACCAGCTTTTTCTTCAGAGCTTGCAAAAATCATGGAGAGTCTGTATGCCAGCTGGATGTCCTGTAGCAGATTTTAACCTGTCCTGAAGGTACAATCAGTCAGAAACTTTCACAGGCACATCATTCCATCATTGTAATTCCTCTTCAACATCAATTAGCAAAAAACTCTGTATGTTGCCTTCAGGGACCTAGAAGGCAAGAGCACACTGGCTCATTGTTTCAGCTTTGACTCGCACAGTAAAATCTAGTTGACTGATCACCCTAGAGGAACTGATCCAAAGAAATAAATATCCATCAGTAATTTACCTCCAGAAAGGCACGCAATTTAAACAGATACAATTTCAGTCCATATTAAAGCATAGTAGAAGTTTATTCTCAAAGTTTGTAATAATACACTGTTTCTGTCATTATGAAATACTGTGTGTAATTTGCACACTGTCTAGTTCCTGCTATGGTTATACAGATCAATGCTTGTGGTACAGCTTGCTAAAAAAGAATTCAGAGCACTCACTACTTAAGAACTACTTCAAACGTTTACCGAGGAGGAGTGAAATTATCAGAGATTTTTGCTTGGTTTTTACAGATGCAGTCGTCACCAAAAAAGAGAAAATATTGTACCAAGAGGAAGAATTATCACTTGTACCTTTCAGAATGAAAGAAACCTGAAAATTACACAAATACTTGAGACTTCTAGTTACCTGGAAAATGGTATGGTGTGTAAGCTGATCACTTCATCACAACCCTTGCTGTTGTGATAACCATAGTCTAAGTTTTTGTGGCACTGTGGCAATTAGAATGATTTCATTTAAGCAGATAAGGCACTAAAATTTGAGGTTTAAAAACTTGCATTTCAAAGATGACATGAAGTTCACAAGCACTATAAAGGTAGAGCAGTTAGGGATATTACTACATCTTCTTTAACAAAAAAGTAACAACAAATTGCTGGACTGACATCAAAATATTTGATTTTAAAATATGTCTCAGCCTAAATAGATAGAAAACTTTTGGAAGTAAACCCTTGAAATTCCTTTCATTCTGATCCAGCAGTTGCTCTCCTCTTCAGTTTAATCCAGATGCCATTATCTGGACGAAGAATCAATTCTCCAGATATACCAAGTTCTTCTGGCTTTTGACATGACTCCACCCAAAAGCGACGCAGGATGAGGGCTAGAATAGTTTTCTCCTCCATTTGTGCAAAGCGCTGACCTATGAGTTACAGGGCAGGAAAAAAACCCAGTTTTTGTCAGGTTATATCAACAGTTGCTGCACTTGCATGCTCACAGGAACATAAGACAGCAAGGACTGTTCATCTGCCTTGAGAACAGAACTAGCTTTAGGTCAAAATTGAGTTCATGTGGATACAACTAACACTAGCACTTTTCTCTGCATGAAAACTCTGGCCTTCCTTGGACAATCCACAGTATGCCCTCCTGCCCACAATACACAGAACTCAAACAGTAACGTGGAAACAGTCAAAAACTACATGGAACTACTACAAAACACTGTCTTGTCATGTCTCTTGGATGGACTAGGCAGGGGGCATGGATGGCACACCAGAGCAGAAGATGCAGTACAGGGACTGTGGGGAGAGAAAAACCTTGTGGTTCCATATATGTGGAGAGGAGCAAAGGAGATGAAGCTACAATGGAAAACAGACAGACCTTCCTTCAATGGTCATTAAGCCTCACATACACTGATGATTTGGTAGCACAGAGGGCAAAGTTCGATTTACACTTCAGAGAAAGGTGAAGAAGGAAACATGAGAAAAGAGAAATGTGAGGGAAACCAAACCAAGTGCTACAAACCAGGTGGTTCACAAAAACTAAAAAATGGAGATGGGACACAAAACGCAGTGCTCAGAACTTCTTGTTCTCCCTTCTGCATCATATACACAGATGGAAGTCCATATACATGTACACACGACGCATTTCTACAATGATACTAATGAACCACCTCTCCTGTACATGTTCCTGCACATTCAGGAGCCAGCTAGACATTTTATATTAAACTAGATTTCTCTTTGAAACATGGAAAGACCTAGTTTACTGCTCTTATGGAACAGGGCACCTACTACCAATGAGACAAATCAAAACAAATCAATCCCGTCTCCCAAAAACGGAAACCAAATGAACAAAACCAAAAAACCCAAAAGAAGTCATAGTTCCCATTCTCGTATCTGAAATGGCATGACAACTTTGGGATGTTCCCAATCTGCACTTGAAATCAGTGCAGGGAACAGTCTTTTCACGTGTTCTACAATACAAACAACAACACCTCTACTTGGAGCACAGATAAATGCCAAGTGTCTCAGCAGCAACGGAAATGCTAACAAGTTCTGGGATGACCGTGAAAATACCAAACCAACTACAGTGTCAGAAGGAGGGAAAGAATACATCAGTTGCATATTGCATGCTTAGGACATCCAGCTCAGATCATGAGAGAGGCAGATGAGGTATATCCAGAGCAAAACAGGCGCAGGACATGTGTCTTCTCTCATTCTGTGTTGCTGACACTGAGGGTCAAAAATTTGGAAGCAATCATATCCTAACAGAGGAGCTCAATAACATGCCACCAGGCTGCACAGGCAGTGAGGAGGAAATATCAGCATGATAGGCATTGGTCCCTAGGAAGAACGGAAACCCTTTGGAAGAAAAATATGTGGCAGCTCAAATGCTAGGCCTGGAGGGCATACAGTGCCCAGAATTCAGGGGTGGAGAGTGAGGAAGAACACTATACAAACAATACTCGTTGCTGTCCCAGTTACCACATCCAAAAGCAGAACTGTTACAAGGGTTTTCTCTTCAGATACCTACCAATGCAGTTCCTGGGACCAGCTGAGAAGGGCACATAAGCGTATGGGTGCCTTCCCTTACAATTTTCAGGGAAGAATCGCTCAGGCCTGAACTCCTCTGGGTCAGGGAACATCTCAGGGTCTCTATGCAGGGCGTAAGTTAAAACAAGGACATTTGCACCTTTTGGTATCTGATATCCCTCTAAAGAGAAGAGAGAAAGGGAGAGTAAGGGTCAAAAAACCAGCAAACAAGTGACTTCCTATACACAACAAAACAGTAAAAACTAAAACAACACTGCCATTTATTTGGGAAACACCTCCACTGCAGAAATGCTGACAGGCAGAGAAGTGGCAAACACAGCATTACTTACGAATAGTGCAATCCTCTCTCAAGGTACGGGCAAACATGGGAACTGAAGGGAAAAGACGAAGAGCTTCTTTCACAACACATTCAAGGTATCGAAGGTTCTTCAAATCATCCATTGTAACAGAACGCTCAGTGTTGTCTGTCCAAAAATAAAATAGAGGGATGAGCAAGACCAAAACTCGCAATCTTTGGCTGAACAAACCTATCCTGGATCCCTCCAGAAACCATCATAATGCACCAAGACTACATACGAGAAGGTGTTACAAATACATTGAACATGCATCTCTTAACCCCAAAGACAAGGTTGGTTGGTTGTATGCCCCTACAGACCTTCCTGCACCCATCCCAAACACCTCTAGCCGCTGAAAGCTCCAGAAGAGCCATAAGGCATGCTACTAACTCCCCTTCTACTTCTACGCTTTTAACACGGTTCCACTCACAAATGCAGCAAAACCCCAATGAAGGGGGGAATGGAAACTTACCAAACACCTCATCCAATTCCTTGTGAACCTTCTTCTGAACTTCAGGATTACGTCCAAGCAAGTACAGGACCCAATTCATAGCAGCTGCTGTTGTATCATGGCCCTACAGGTCCAGATTGACAGACATTCACTTCAACTCTATTCCATGCACCAGTGGGCTTTGTAAATATTTAGGTGTGCAGGTGGTATGAAAAGTGAGATTTAGTAGTCCCATGATCATGACAAAAAATAAGAATCAAGAGTGAATAACTGTTCAACACACTGCCAAGATAAAAGGTGATCCATGATTGTGTCAGGTGCTGAAAACTGACCAAAAGGGAAAAGTATTGAAATAAACCAATCAAAATCCCTCTCTTCTGAGTCTCAGAAGCTGCATGAACTATCAGTATCTACGCAATGAATCAGATGTATGTTCATATTTTTGGCTACTGTCCAGTCAACATCTGGTGACCAGTGGCTATCACAGGAGAGATACAATGGACGCAACTTGTAACATTTACAAAACTATCTATAATTGGTCTAATGAAACACAGTACAGTAGCCATAGGAGAAAATACTTGATTTTCTAAGAGAAGGGAATCAGCTACCAGTTCCCAGCACTGTGGGAAGGAGAGGAAAGGAAAGTGGAGATGAAAGATGAACCAAAGAAGGGGAAAAAAAAAAACCCACAAAAAAGGGGGGAACAGAAAATGGAAAAGTTGACCAAAAAAGGATTTTGATACTAAAAAAGCACACTTGTGGTGAAGTTCAGGATGCTGCTGTAGTACAGAAATGGCAAGATGGGAAGAAAGTTTGTCTAGGTTATAACACTATGAATATAATTCTACGAATTAAGCTCTTCCGAGATAGAATTCAGGTTCATCTAATGGAAGTGTGTGGAAAACTCGTGAAAATCTTCTTTTTATCCTTCATTAGACAGGGAATCAGACAAGAAGAAGGGCCTCAAAGATGATCAGAGGGATGGAGCACATCTCCTATGAAGACAGACTTAGAGAGTTGGGGTTGTTTATCCTGGAGAAGAGAAGGTTCTGGGAAGACTAGATTGGGGCCTTTCAGTACTTAGAGGGGGCTTAAAAAAAGAGATGGAGTGCAACATTTTACATGGGCATATAATGATAGGACAAGAAGGAATGATTTTCAATCAAAAGAGGAGATTTAGATTAGATGTTAGGAAGAAATTTTTTACTCAGAGAGTAGTGAGGAACAGATTGCCCAGAGAAGTTTTGCATGCCCTGTCTCTCAAGGTGTCCCAGGCCAGGTGGGATGGGGCCCTGGGCAACCTAATCTAGTGGATATATCCCTGCCCATGGCAGGAGGGCTGGAAGTACATGATCTTTAAGGTCCCTTCCAACCCAAGCCATTCTGTGATAAGATTCTACAAGGAGACAAGGCACTAATGCACAGTGGACAACAGAACCAGGAAATTGCAGACAAACGAAAAACATGAGGAGACATGACAAAATGCAAGTCAAAATACTGAAACTATTTAGAGCTCTCTTCAGTGTTAATGAGGTTTTCAACACAAACCAAGAGCCAATGGTCCATGTCAGTTATTAAGCTTATATTTCTCATCTGCTTTCATGAGTAGAGTCTGCTCATATAGGTAGGGCCTGCCACATAGGCATTGTCCAACATTTTCCCAGGTCACCTCAATGTTTCTATCCTATCTCTGTAGGATAGAAACACTGAGATTTCCTCTTAGGTATCTAGGGCTAAAATAAAATCATGCTAAAAGCAACCACCTGAACTAAGATAAGAGTCACCATTTGCAAATTCTGAATCTCAGGTCTGGGCCAAAAAACAAACTAAAAAACCCATCAAACAAAACCATCCAAAACAAAACAAAACAAAAAAAAAAAAAACCAAAACCAAACAAAAAGAACTAAGAACAAAACAAAAAACCAGACAAAACAAACCAAAACAAAACAAAAGGGGAAAAGAAAAAAAAAAGGAATAACAACAACAAACCAATGATTCCTTGGTTACCTCAAACATGAAAGTATCCACTTCTTCGCGAATGTCCCTGTAGCTCAATTTGTTCCCTTCATCATCTGTTGCATTCAGCAGCATATCCAGGAATGCTCTTCTCTTTTTGGAACCATTTTCTTCACAGTTGCCATCACTATCATGTTTCTTTTGCTTAGTACTTTTAAGTTCTTCAGCTTTTTCTGCAATGACCTGAGATTAGAACCATTATATCAGATATGATGAATTCAGCACATGCACACAGTCTGCATCATACAGTCTTGTCCCAGCTTACCAAAACAACAACATCCATCTGTAGCAGTCTACATGAGCTGGTTAGCACAGCTGTCAGCATTATGTCATGAAATTTAACTGACTTTTCATATTAGTAGTGAAATATGACCACTTCTCTTGCCCCAAGCAATAGAATAAACCTTGAACAGCCTTTGTATGATCAAGAAAATAGAGAGCCAAACTACATAAACAACTTGGGGATCATCAAGAAGTGTAAACATATCCAAAGTATCTGGAATAAGCCAATCACGAATGCCAACAATAGCAACGGCAAATAAAAAAAATCACCACAGTGTGAACACGCTAATTACCAATAAGATCTTCTCTATCCTATCCAATAGCTAAGGAAAGATCTCACTTCCAATCTCTGAAAAACTCAGGAAACTGAAGAGAAGCCAGGGCATCCCAGAACCGTGTGTCAAGGCTATACATATTATCGCTGAACCCACTACACTAAAGCTTCCCAAATTTTGTTCGGGATGAGAGCAATGGCTGAATTCTCTTTTTTTTGGTCAAAGTACAGACCCAGTAACAGACATAAATTTCTTGTTGCTGCCACTGTTGTTGCGAAACCAAAACAGAACCCTTCAATAAAGTCGCATTGCTCTTAAAACCAACAAAATCATTAAAATGAAAGGGTACAGAGTATGCAATTCTGTTCAGAGGAATCACTGAATGAAAGAAAAAAATATAGTTCTATACACATATTGTTCTCCTCACTGAACATGCTCGTATGTCACATACTGACCCATCCTTCACTTCAGTGCTTGCTGTCAGCACCTACACCAGGTGACATTATTATTTACCTTCCTTTGTCATCTTCTAAGATTTGGCTTCTTATATTCAGTGCACCAGCCCAGCATGGCAAGAGTGCAAATGTTACCTTAGATCCTCTTAAGAGCCTCTCTCATGCCTCACTGCTGCAACTTCCAATAAAAGGAAGCAAAATACGAAGTACTTAAAATCATAGTCAACATGACTGATAATATGTAGTCAAAGTTCAGAGATTATTTCCTTGATCATAGACATTTATATAATGATATCATGGGGTACATGTATGGGGAAAGCAGCCTCTCTGATAACATCCTAACAGAAGATGTGGGAGGGCAAACTTTGGCTAGAATAGCATAGGAATTGCTTGGTGAAAGGTCTGTTACTTCCACAGTCTAGCAAGGTGAGAGAACATTTTAAGCCAAATGAGTGATTCATGCTTAATGATTTCTGTGTCAAAGTGTCTTGCTGCTGATGTGGGGACCTGCATGTGTTTGCTCATCTCAGCAGTTCTGTTCTGAATACGGGAAAATGAATACAGGCTTTAGGTTCTGAGGGCTGGACCAAATGGCACTACCACGCAGAGCCCTATGCTTATTGCTCCAAACTTGGCAGTGAGCTTTGGCAGGTGATCCAGCTAAGCTTTTGGGGCAGAACAAGAATTCAATGAATTTCTGTTGCTTGTATCAGTTGTCAAGGACCTGCAAGTTTTGTCACTCCCTTAGAGTAGTCTACTTCCTTGTTTCAATTCAACAGAGATCCTGAAAGGGAAGTCAGCTCTTGTCTTCTTTTCATGGAATTCCTCAGCATTCCAATAGAGAGATGGCATAACAAGGAGGCTGAACCTCACCCCCATTTGGAAACTCTGAGCGCAAAACTTTGCTCCAACAATGAAAATTATCATTATAAATAACTTTTTTTTAAAAAGCACTCTATACCGTATCAGTAAAATTGTGAAGGATGTTGAGGTTCTTCTTGTGCTCTCTTCCTTCTTTGAACAGTATATACAAAATATCAGGCCAAAGCCAAGGGCTCATCTGTCGCTGTTGGATTAGATCACTCATCCTAGGGGTAAAACAATTATATCATGAGATATTACTTGACAAAAGAAACCAAATTATAGCACACTTTCAAGAACCAAAATAAGATTTTAATGTACCCTAATGAAGTAGAACTTAACTTATTGTGTAGGTTTAAACCCATCATTTGAAAGGAAGGTTGTTCATATTTGTTCCTTGATTTTATACCGTCTCAAAATTTCTGTTACTTGTTCCGGCATCACTATATCTTTAAGCATTGATCTCTGAGGACACCATATTCTCATTTAGTTGGAATCTTCTTGAAACAGGCCTATTAAGTCATCCAGTCCAGTCACACCCCACTTCAGTAAAGCACTGACCATGTTGAAAACACTACTCATAACAGGCTTCCAAAATATCTGCCCCAAGAACTCAAACAGTTTCTGAGAGCATTGCATTCCTACTTGAATGTCCAGATACCAGACTGCATGCAAAAGTATTTAAAATGTATTTAAAATCAACAATATGAGACTTCAAGTATGCTCAAACACAAATGAGTACATTTGGAAGGGCTGATTGTCATTGCTACTCAGCTCTTTCACATGCTTTAGCTGCATGTAATTATTACCAACTTCAAGCACACTTGTGGTACAATTTGGAAAAGGCCAAGGAACCGATGATAACCAAACCCTCAAGGTATACTCCTTTTCTGTACCATACCTGTCTCAACAAGCTCCATCAAAAGTTAAGAGTAAGATCATAGAATCATACATACATTTAGGTTGGACCTAGTTAACCTAGTGTTAACCCAGCACAGTCCATTGCTACACCATGACCCCAAGTGCCATAGGTACATGCCTTTCAAACTCCTCCAGGGTATTTAGCAACTTAGGGTTAGTCCGTTTCAATGCTTTACATGCCTCTCTCTCTGACCAGGCCTTCCCTCCTAACAACAACAGCATCAACTCCAGCTCAACTACAAACTAACTAAAGAAAATGTGCATTTACCTGTAGATAGCAGAAACATAGTCAGAATCCTTATTCTTCTGAGCACCCACATTCCTGCCCATTGCTGTTTCTAGAAGAGGAAAACATCAACATTTCACAGGTGCAAAGTGAAATGCAGTGTGCACAGTAATTTACTACTGCTCCCAGCTTCTATCTCCACACCATCCCTTCGACACGTGAATACCCATATCCCTTTGCAGGGAATGAGCTTTCTTTGTATTTCCATGCCCAGGAACCCTGCTCCTCAAGACAACCTCACTTCAGACTGCTACCTCCGTCCTGCCAATCCCACAAACTCACCTGCTCAAACGCACATAGTAAACCCTGGGAAAAAGGATGGGAAGGATGGAAATGCATTTAGAAAATATGCAGGGACATTCCTCTTCAATCATCTCACACAAACTGGCACAGCTGAACTCATGATCTTCTGCATCATTCACAGTCCCACCACAATAATTGAACAGGACTTACCACAGATGATATCAAGGGCACACAGAGTTATGTCCATAAAGACATCAAATGGTTCCTTGTCAACATGCTTTTCCAGTTTCTTCACCAAAATACTTCCTTGTTCATTCATGACCTCTAGAAAGTCATTCAAGATTGCGAAGTGAAATGTGGGAGTTATCATCTTCCTCCGCGACCGCCACTTGTCTCCAGTGCTGTAAAATTAATGGGGAGAGGGAAGGCTAAAAAACTACAAGTCAAAAATAAAACCCTCACCATTACAGGAAGTACACAGTGAATACTGCACCCTGGAAGAGGTGGAGACGCTGCAGGTATCTCTTCAAGCTATTCATAGCAGTGCACAGAAGGAGCAAATGGAAATACTTCTTGCTTCAGATCTCTTGGAAGCAGAAGTCACCACTTCTCCAGCTGGTCCCAACAAACAGAGGCCAACAAGCCTCCAGACAATGCATCCTTTTTGGTCAGTGCACAGGCTCAGAGGGACCAAGTAGAAGCCAGCCAGAGGCCAAACCATCTATTCAGCATCAAGGCCTCACCCCAACCCACCGTCTCCCTGAATCAGTAGCTGTGCTTGCCTTCATCTGCTGACCATGAAACGAGTGAGGCCTGCAGAGAATTAGGGCCTAGGGACATTATGAAAATGACTGCCTCAAGGCCTAGCTGCAATCTACTTCCCTGGAGACAGGCAATTGCTTCCCACATGCCAGTGACAAGCATGGAGCCACAGTAAGTGAACAGCTTCCTGTTCACTTTTTCTAAATCTGTGCCAGCTGTGTGCCCCGCAGGCGCACAGCTGGCACTTCTGCCTGCAGGGGGAAACCCCCACACCCCTGCTCCTGTTAACTTGCTGTCGGGGCACTCCACAGGCCAACTGGTCTGCTCGCTGTCGGCTACTGCTGCCCCTAATCGGCAGAGACTGGAACATTCTCCTCCATTACATTTTCGCAAGCACAAGGAAGTCAAAATGACTCTAAGTCTATGGGAGACAAAACAACCAGTAAGGAAGAACAGCGAAAATGCACCATGCCTGATGCCCGTGGACCTCACCTCTGCACATTGCTACTGATTACTTACTGCCTCCCTAAAGGCTACGACCAAAACTCAGGATAAAACGCACACCTCATCCTCTCACATGAGCTTGCACTTCCTACACCACATGATCACAGCTGGCTTTTACAGTACCATGGTCCCATCATAAAGCATGAGGAGTCCACATCTGAGGGTTCCAAACAAGCAACAAAGCTTCACTACTAACGGGGACCTTGACCTTTTTGCAAATACTCAGAAGAGGCTCAAAGGCACCAAAGCCACTCTATACTCACCTTGCTCTGACTCTTGAATATCTGCATCATCCAGACTAAATTTTCCTTTACCCTTCCGAGACTGGAGGACACCAAACACTTACACCACTGCTCCTCCCTCTCTCCACTCATGACTTATGCTCTTACCCAGGCTCACTTCTCATGTGATCCTCTACTTCATGAATGAAATGAAGGAAAGGGTGCAGATACTCTCCAATCCTACCCCAAAGCATCACCAACCCCAGGCCCACCCTACTGCTCTGCAGCATGACCACCTGAGATATGAAATGCACACAATCTCTTTGCTCAGAGCTACACATAGCATTCCTGCCACCAAGACCCCTTCCTACTATATACCCTGCAGATTTTCAAGACAGCAGTGCATCTTCATTTCCTTATATATTATACCTTGTCAGAAGTCCAGTACCCAGCCATGGATGCAGGAAATCATACAGGTATGATTTTTCTATATGTTTTGAACTGCTCAGAATAACCTGTCAGAAAAAAGAACAGAGAGGAAAAAATATCACTTGCTAGACAGAGAGAGATTTCTTCACTATTTCTTCAGTAAACACTCCAACAGAGAAACAACACTGTCTTCCTAGTTCAAGGACAATCACTGTCAGTAGCAAAACTGATGACTACATTTCATGGCATCAAAACAGACCCACCAACTTCTAATGCAGAAGTTTATCAAAGAGACACAAGCATTGCAACCTGAATTTCATAATGTTCCATCCTTATTTCAGTGGTCCCATCTTCCCTGCTATCTGCTTGTTTGTTCTCATCTTGGGAGCAGAAGCTTTCACACATGAAAACAAAGCTAAAGGAATGCTTCTTTGGTGCTTTCATTTGCTGGTCATCTTCAGTATTCCTCCCAATCCCCTTTGACTAGGCATTTTTATATTCCTTCACTTTACACCTTTCTTTAGCACTAACTCAGAGAACCATCCCAAAGCAAATCAGTCCAAGCCCTTTTTAACAAAAATTACATTGAGAGAGTAGAAACTAACAGGCTGGACACTGCACTGCATGACACTAGAATAGACAGGAGATCAGCACACTCACCTCCACACTGTCAGGGTGATACAAAATCATGACAGGCAATGGTCCTATCCAAAGTTTGAACAATGGCCAACTTCTGAACTCTTCAGCATAAAATTGTAGCTGTTTAAAAAAAGCTGGAATGAAAAATCAGAGTAGAGCTTCAGCAATGGTGACTTTACTGAATAAGCAAGGCTTCTGTAATGAACTCTTTTACACCATATGCTCTGCAATGATGGTTTTGTTGTAGTTTTAACCTGCTGCAATGACCAAGCAGCATATTTCGCACCTGTGTATTTTACACTTCAGGTGTGCTAATCTCTTAGGGCACATAATCACATCATTTATGCCACAGATCAACCTGAGAGATACCACTACTGTCCAGCTGCCAGATGGACTTCAGACCAGTGAGATCAGCAACCCAATGAATTCTTCTCCCACATTATTATACACTTATCCAGTCCATGTCTTGTCAGTTTAGCCATACAGATCTGTCAGAAAGGGAAGAGCAGTAGACTGTGCTTGATTTGATTCAAAAAGGTCCTTGATACCATCTCATCAAGGAGGACAATCAGCTTCATTCTGCAATATTACAGGTGGGGGCCACTCTCAGAATGTTCAAGGATTAAACACTTCTTTGCCCTTTCAGAAACAAGCTTAAACAAAAAATGACACCTTTACAGGCTTCTGCAGAGTTGAAAATTCAAAGGTCCCCAGTACAAAGAAAAAAAAAGAAAAGAAAAGTTTCCTATTAGATGCTCAAATACAGCTTTCCCTAGTCTTAGGAAAAGTTCTAATGAGACCTCATCTAACAGGATTAAGAGTCTAAGATTATTCTTCTGTTTTTAAAATATTTTTCCTATCACTGCCATGATTAAAATAGCACATTTTCCAGCAATTGTCTACCAACACCGATAAAAAAAAAAAAAAATCACTATCCTATGAAAAGTTATTTTCCTTTTTGCTATAAAACCTTACTCTTTTTTAAAGATTTTTGGGTCACATTTTTAATGGAAAAGATTATAAACCACAAACTTCAGTCATTTTTACATAAATTAACAATAACAAACATGGATGGGCATGGAAGCTATGTGATTCCTGCTAAGAAATGAGATTAGAGACTATACAGAAAAAACATCAGAGTTTCCATCAAATTGCTTTCTGGAGATAGAAGCAATGTTCTGGTTTGGTTTTGTTTGTCTTTAAGATTTAAAAAAAAAAAAAAAAAGGATAAGAAAGAAAAAAAAAGATTCATCTCTCAGTCTGGCTTATATAAGTATCCTGACAATGATCCTCCTACTGCTTCCCCAAAAGCAACTTTGTGGAAAGCTGCTTGCCCTCACATCCACCACAGATCTCTCATATTTGCACTTAGATATGGGATTGGATCCAAAGGGAAGATATGACAGTGCACCTTGTGAACAGAGGCACAGTGACTCAGCATGGGTCAACACTGGGCAATTTGTGCTCCAATGCTGTACCTACACTTGACTTCACCATGCTCCCACAACCCATTCGTCTCTCTTCTGGCAGCGTACACGGCAGCACAGCCAGCAACACATGTGCTCAGAGAAGAGCTGGCTTACACAGGCATCACAACACACACAGAAGAGTGTGGGCCACTGACAGCAGGCTTTCATACCGCAAACTCCTTAAGAAATATGTTTTTGTTAAAAAATGAGTACCAAATGGAAAGGGAACATCAAGCATATTAGTGCTCTCTCAAGCCCCTGGCAAAAAGAAAGTCCCATTAATCAGTGCAGGAACAAAAATATTTGCTTTTGAAGGATATACTGTAAATACTCAGTAAGTTCTTTTGCATCTAACACATAAATCTAAGTCACAGATGATTCTGAAAGTGAGCCTGGGTAAAAGCAACTTGGCATGCTAAAGTCCCTTGTACATGCTTGCTTGGGGAAAGGCAATTGTTTCAAGTTTTGTTAGGATCACAGCAAAAAGTCATTAGGACACAGTGTTCAATATTGTGAAACAACACTTCCTGCAAGAGTCCCCAGCACGTCTCCCTCTCTCAAAAACACATTCCACAGCGTTCATGCTCCACCCTACCAACCACTTAACGGTCTGAGCCCAGCATCAGCTGCTGTCAGATTTAACCTCCAGTTAATCTTTGAGACCGATAATAATGCCACATTTATGCAGGTCCTCTCCTCTTCACTGCCCACTCCTCGCACAGTTGCCGTCTGCAGATTGCCCACAGTCCCAGAGAGACCTAAAGGCAACAGCACCTCTGGCTGACACCCCACTCATCCTCTGACAGACACCCCACTCCCCTTCCCCAGCCAACCACACAAGCACCTCACCACCACTGTCCCCCTCCAGCAAACTCCACGCGGTGCAGGGACCTCACAGCTGGACCACAGTGTGAGCTGGCATTACCTTGTCCTTCCCGCTCTAAGAGCAGGGCATTGCCCAGCACAGGATAGCAGGGGCTGATACCCGGGATCGACTTCAGCATCCGCCATCGCCTCCAGTGTTCCATCAGGGAGGGCAGGGAGCACACAGTCACAATTGCCAACAGCACAGCAATGACCCCAGCTCCCAAGGGCAGCAGCTGGGGTCTCTCTGAGAATCTTTCCACGACGTCCATCATCACCTCTCAGTGTCCTGAGAGGCGCCTGCTCTGAGCCTTGATCCCTGCTGCGAAACTGGCGCTGCCTGTACCCGGCACTGCAGCTGCCCTAAGCCAAGCGTGCAGGAAAGTTGGCCAAAGGAGCAGGAGGCGGAGCTACTCCACAGGCCACTGGCGGAGCTTCTTGCCAGGAAAATAAACAGCGTTCGAAAGCACTCGCATGGAGAGGCTGCCTGCTAGCATTTCCTGATGGCAGGCCAGCCACAGAAAACAGTGCTACTTTCCTGCCCTCGCTTGGCTCCTCTGAGCCAAGTGAAGAGTGAGAACCTTCTTTGCAGGCCCATGCAATATCTCAGAAGGAAAACACAAAGACCTGTCAAGAGAAAAAACACCTTTTTGCTGATTTGTGAAAGATGGCTTTTCTCAACATCATCTTTCTCAATCTGATTTCAGGTGCTCAAGGAACACCATTTTGCTATAGAGAACTGTTCCAGTGCTGTCCAACACGATGACTGAAGGGCCAGATGGAGAATACCTTTTTTTGGTTGGGTTGATGGCTTCAAGGGGTTACAGAAACCAGAGCCCATACAGAGCCCTGATCAACACGAGCACTGCCAAGCACACTGATGCTTCTCAGCTCAAATAGCCTTTGCTGATCTCACTGTTGAATGCTCAGGCAGCTTGCAAAGTGCTCGGGTAGACAGTACCACACCCACCACTGCTGTCTTTCCTGCCTCAGGAGGACCCAGGGTCTCTTCTCACTGCTGCAGGCTACTGAGTATCAGTTTCTCAAAGCAGGTGCTCCGAAACCTTTTGGTCAAACAGTATTTTGGTAGAGGCAGCATGGTTCACAGCCAATTCACAAAACTTCACCCCCTGAATAAAGCACAAAAGGCCATAGTCACATTTATCCTGTTTGCTTTGTACCAAAAATTATTGCACTGGCTGGACAAGCAATTTTAGTAAATCAACAAACAGCATAAACAAAACAACTAAGACAAAAAACGTAAACAGAAAGCTCAGAACATCAGAAGTTAAGCAAGGTTTATGTGACCCTTGGCAGCAGGGGCAGGGGTAAATTTTGGCACCTTTTTCCTGCAATCTCCCAGCAAACACTTTATCATAAATGCTGACTGTTATATCTTTCTGCACAGTAAACAGCTGGAAATGAACTTTGCTACTCTTGCTGTTGTTTGTAATGGTTTGTGACAGAAAGCGGCATGTATATACCCACTCTTGCAAACACATAGGCAAGTTACACAATCATCAGTCCCTTCTTTTTTTCAGGTGACATCCTAGGAAGGAAGCAAGCACACAGGATGAAGAGGCTCACCTTTTGCCTTTTTAACATGGAGATCAGCTAAATAAATATACTCTCATACTTACAAAAAATCTTGCAGTTTGTTTCCTTCATCAGACCAATAATTAGATGAAGTGAATATTTGTGATTCTGAGTCAAAAATTTATACTTCTAACTGCTGATAAGTCCTTCTCCCAGGGAAAAAAAAACCAAAAAACAAACAAACAAAAAAACAAAAAAACCCCACAAAAAAACAAGCACCAAAACCGGGAAAAAAACCACCAAAAACTGTGAAACACCACGAAGAAGGTGAAAAGCCACAGGGAAAGCAGTAGGGAACACAGGAAAACAAACATTGTAACATCCTGCCAGCAGCTGGCAATGGTGATGATGCTAACAAAAGGCAGCAGAAACTTTGGAATGAGACAAAAAGATATATACCCAAGAAAGAAGGAATAAGAGGTCTGGCATCTTTGAGGCCTAGTTATGTCACTGAGACTTGGAATCATAACAAACCTTGGAGGATGTTCTGTAGGAAATTAGCTTTGCACCAGATTGTGATTGGCATTTCCTTTTCACCCAGAGAGCTATTTGTTCAGTGTTCAATTTCTGTGAGCACTCCACTGGTTAGTGAATCTTTGTTTTTATAAATGCTCATAACAGTGCAAACCTGCTTTATTTCAGCCTCTTACCTAAGGAGAAGCCTATCTGCCTGTGCTGACAGAAGACACACGACCTGTCTGGCAGCTGTGTCAGACAAGAGACACAACACCACAGGTTTCTGCTAGTCCCTAGAATGCAGCCTGGATTCTTCAATAAGGAAAACTAATAAAATCATCATTAACAGCAAGGGGGGAAAAAAACCCACCAAAACCAACGCAAGACTAAAGTGGATCTGATACAATAGAAGGACAATAGAGAAGTACACAACTCATTCTGATCTTTCTTCATAAGAAAGGCTTTTCTTAGCAAAAGCTTCTCTCTTCCTCAACACACCATCTCGACATGATTAACCTTTATTGAGAAAGCTACTCTGAAAAAAACAGACTATTTGTAGTCCACAACAGTAATCACCTACACAAATAAGATATAACAGAGTATGTCTCAATTTCAAAATATATCATCAGTGCTGGACAGCTCAGAGATCTCCCTCATCCTCAGGAATTTTAGGGCTTGATGCTAAATTTCATGCCCAAACTAGGCTACTACAGCCCAAAATCTAGGCTTCCAAGAACAAATCCTGAGGAGGACTCCTGCTTTGAGTCCTTTAGTGCACCCTTTCTCACACAGGTAAAGGAGATTAATAGCATTTTTGAGACAGAGACCACAGCTATGTTCTTCAGAGACAGACTGATTGCTTTGACGCCACTCCATCAAGTATGCCTTGCTTGGTTTCTGCAACCCGGTGTTCACTATACAGCAACAACTGCTTTATTCCATAGCCATCCCATCTGGGATCCTTCACTATGAGACATTTTGCATGAATGACTTATCCCCAACAGAATACCAAAGTCTGACTCCTCTCTAAGAAACAAAAATCTTCCCTACCAGGATAAGAACATGTCTTACAATAACAGAGACCACCACCCACCCCACAGAACACAGACTGCTGATGTAAAGCAATTCTGGTAAGTTGTCAGTGATGTTGTCATAACATCATTATGTAATGTCTATAACATAGACATTAACACTAACTAGCTACCAAAGCACCACACCTACATTTCTTTATCAACATGTCAAGGAAAACGCACACTCCCAAATTGCATGATCACAACTCCTCCAAGGCTACAAGTGAAGATTACGCCCACTGCTCTGTGATTTGGCTAGATCCTACAGGGCCTCCTCCTTGCTAAACTCCAAAAAGTTTAAAGAAAGCATGTATCAGCATGCAACACATTACATGAAGTGAGCCAGAGGTCATGAAGAATGAATAAACAGGGCAGTTTAGGATCAGGAAAAAGCTTGTCGGTCACAGAAACACAGCACTGCAAATCTGCTACCTGCATTCTTGCAGCGTGGAAGATTTGGTGTCAGTATTTGCTCTCAGAAGTTTCTTGTCCACATTTGATGTGCCTGCCTATTACACAGTCATAGCTGCACAGCCTGTTAGAAGCTGTGGTGGGATAGACTTGGCCAGCAGTCAGACACCCACCCATTCACTCCCCTCCCTCAACAGGACGCAAAAGCTTACAGGTCAAAATAAAGACTGGAAGATTGCTTATTGGTTGCCATCATGGGCAACACAGACTCAACTTCAGAAATTTAATTTGTAGACAATTAAAAACAGATAATGTGGAAGTTAGAAACAAAGACAAAAGTTCCTCTCTGCTGCTCCCTCCTCACACTTCTCTCCTGCTCCATCATGGGTCCCCTCCATGGGCTGCAGGTCTTGAAGATAATCCTGCTCCAGCATGGTTTCTCCACAGGCTGCTGAGGAATCTCTGCTCTGGAATCTGGAGCACTGCCTCCTTGTCCTTCACTGACCTTCGTGTTTGCACTGCTGTTTCCCTCTCTTTTCCCTGCCCACACTCCTCTGTCTATTTAGCATTTTTTGGTGCACTTGTAAATATTTTTTCACAGAGGTGCCACTGGCTTGGCTTCTGGGTTCAGCTGTCTTGCAGTGAATCCATTATGGAGCCAGAAGGAACTGTGTTCTCCTCTCTAGCCTTTTCTCAAGAGAGGCTACCACAGAAGCCCCGCTACTCATACCATGACACCTACACTCAGCTGATAACCCTACCATGAAACAACTGCGAGACTGAAAGGGAAAGTGCGGGTGAAATGTCCTTCACATCCAGTGAGACCAGAAATATCAAAGTGATGGATGCATGCAAACTATCAACAACATTAAATATCTGGAAACCATACAGGTGCTTTTCCTTACAATTTTCAGGGAAGAACTGCTCAGGCCTAAACTCCTCCAGGTCAGAGAAAATTCAGTAGGGCATAAATTCTGACAAGAATATTTGTGCCATTCAATACTTCATATCCTCCTGAGGAGAAAAGGGAAAGGGAGAAGGATCAAAACAACAGCAAGAAAGTGTCAGTCTATAACTGCTTCACCATTTTAAAAAAAAAAAAAAAAAAAGAGAAAACCCTACCCTTTACTTGGGAACCTTCTCAGTACTCTTTCCTGCAGACATTCCAGCACCCATCCCAACCACCCCTAGCCACTTAAAACTCTAGAATGGCCACACCGCACATTCCTATATCCATTTTTTCAATCTTAATAAAGGAATGGAAAACTTACCAAACACCTTGTCCAGTTCTCAGTGAACCTTCTTCTGGGCTTCAGGATTACGTCCAAGTAAGCACAAGGGCATTGCGAGGGTGTGCAGAGATGCAGTTTGAAAAGCAAAAGCTCAGCTCAAGTAGAAATTGGTCACAGATGTCAAAAACCACAAGAAAGGGCTCTTCAGGTACTATCATGGTTTAGCCCCAGACCACAACAGAGTACCATGCATACACCTCACTCCAGTGGGATGGAGAGGAGTATCAGAACAAAGATAAAACCCATGGGTTAAGATGAGTTTAATGATTGAAATATAGTAAATAAAATGAAAATAGGAAAAGGAGAGGAATAAAACCCAAGAAACATGAGCAATTGCCCAATACAATCACCACCCACTGACGAAACCCCAGTCCACCTACCCCTGAGCAGCAATGGGCCCCCTCCCAGCCCANCCCTTTGGCCATTTGGGGTCAGCTGTCCCGGCCATGTTCTCTCACATCTTCTTGTGGACCTTCTCACTGGCAGAGCATGGGACATTGAAAAGTGTTTGATGTAGGTCAAACACAACTTACCAAGAACTAAAACATTAGGGCGTAATTAATATTATTCTCATACCAATTTAAAGCACAGCACTGTGCCAGCTACTAGAATGAAAATAAATTCTGTGCCAGCTGAAACCAGGACAGGTATGTAAACAAGCAGAGACAGAAGGAAAGTATTTGCCCGCTGTTAAACAGCAGAGATTAATTAATCACAAACAAGGCTGAAAAGGCAGAGGCACTCAATATTTTCTTCACCTATGTCCTTTCACCAATACCAGGCCTTGGGAACAAAAATCCTGGCTGATGCAAACACAGACCCACCATCAGAGAAGATGTTGGTAAGTGAAGAATTAAAGGAGCTTGACTCCTGCAGACTGATGGGCTCTGACAGTATCCAGCCACCAAGAGCTGACTGATACAGCTGCAAGGCCACTCCCCATAATCTTCGACTTACGGAGTTTGGGGGACATCCAAGAAGACTGAAAGAAGACTATTGCCACTCCCATCTACAGGAAGCACTTAAGGGAGGATCCAGAAAATTATAAGCCCATCAGTCTTGGGCCTGGGAAACTTAAGGAACATATGCTCCTGAGGGCTGTCACAAGTCAAATGAAGCCTGTGATTAGGAAAAGCCGGCACAGATTGATGAAGGCCAAATTGTGCTTGACAAACCTGATTGCTTCTTACAACAAATGAGTCTGCTGCTTGGTTGATGGCAGGGGGGAGGGTGAACGTTGTCTACCTGGATATCTCCAAGGCCTTTGATATGGTTTCCCACAGCCTCCTCCTACCGAAATGTGTGTGTGATGGTCTGGATGTGGGATCCATGCAGTGGGTGGGGAATTGGCTGACCGGCCACACCTGGAGGGTGGTGGTAAATTGCTCCCTTTCCCACTGCCAGCTGTCACAAGCGGAGTCCCCCAGGGAACGATACTGGGCCCAATGCTGTTTAGTATCTTCATCAGTGGTTCTGGTTATGGGATCAAGTGCACCTGACTAAGTTTGTCAGTGATACCAAACTAAGTGGGGAGGTGAACACATTGGAAGGGAGAACCACCCTGCAGGAAGACCTGGACAGGCAGAAAAATTAGGCTAACAAGAACTTTATGAACTTCAATAAGGACAAGTGTAATGTCTTGCACAACAAAAAGTGTAATTCGAGAGAGAAGCACAGTCTGTGATCTACCTGGCTAGGGAGCAGCTCTATGGAAAGGGACCTTGGGGTCCTGCTGGACAAGCAGCTTGCTGCTGCAACAAAGAAACCCAACACGAGACTTGGCCACAACACCAGGAGAGATAAAGAAGTCATTATCCCATTCTACTCAGTTCTGATCAGGCCATACCTGGAACCCTGTGTTCAGTTTTAGTCCCTACTATACAAGAAATATATGGACAAGGTGGAGAAGGAACAGTAAAGGGCAACAAAGATGACCAAAGGACTGGGAAGCCTGTCATGTGAGGAAAGGCTGACAAAACTGGATTTGTCCAGCTTGGAGAAAAGAAGCTTAGGGCACACCTTATCACCATGTTCCTGTATTTAAAGGGTGGCTACAAAGAAGATGGAGACTCCCTGTTCATAAGGAGTCTTACAGAAAAGGCAAGGAGTGATGTGTGCAAGTTACATGTGGGAAGATTCTGATTGGACACAAGAGGAAAACTTCTCACGATGAGAACAATCAGCCATTAGAATAATCTCAGCATTATGCGGGAAGCAACGGATTCCTCAACACTGGACACTTAATATTCAGCTGGAGAGGGTGCTGAGCCATCTTGTCTAGACTATGTTTTTGCCAGTAAAGATCGGACCAGATGATCCTTGAGGTCTTTTGCAACCTGCAATAAGTGTATAATGATTATCAGGATGTAAGACGACAAGTGATTCTGTCAGGTGCCCAAAAACTGACCAAAAGCGAGACGTGTTAAAATACTTCTGGTAGACAGCAAACATCCCTCTTCCCTCTCTCTTGCCACCTGAGAGCAAGCCATTGCTTCTCTAGTAATTAGCAAATCTTTCCTTTTAAGCTGCAGAAGCAGATGCTCATTGTTCTTCTCTTCATTCAGAAACCCAATCTGAGCTCCATTGCTTCACTGAGGTTAGCAATCTTTTCTCTTTCACAAGGGCCAGACAAGGAACCACTGCTCAATAGTTTACTGGTTACTGCTCCTTCTGTTACAGAACCAACCAGCGCATGTTCATCTTTTCATTTAGTTCACAACATAGGATCTGCATTGCCATGAAATGCCAAGTATAGATGGCAAGGCACACATATTGCCACCACTTCTCTGTATTCTTGTCAAGGTCTGTAAAATACAGGAGGGAGCACTCATGAGAATAAAAGTATTATTTTGGACATGCTGCTGAAAAATTTTGGAATTTCGCAAAGTGAATTTTGGAAATTATGTCACCTTTGACACCTTTTCTGAAGAAACTGCATCAAATTGACAGGCAACTGTATGAAATTTAACTCTTAAATAAAAGCATTCTGCTTTCTCAGATACTATACAGTATCATCACCAGTGAGTAAACTCAGTCAAAGAAGAAAAATATTTCACCATTACTCAAAAGAATACAGTGCTTGATGAACATTTACAAAGACCAGAAATCTGATTAACAATACAGATATAAAATATCCAAATGTTTTGCCTTGGATTATCAATCCTTGAACACTCATAAAAAGTGACGAGAACTTGTATGAGGTCCCAGGTAGGAGAAGCTGCTACTAGTCTTCACTGCACAATTTGGGCAAAGAACTTTTTCTCCTTCTTTACCCTTCAACAGCTTTTCAACCACAGCTACTTCAACTGCTGGCTCTCTGACTGAAGGAGGAATCCCTGACTGTGAATGCACACACTACTAACAGCCAGGGACATCATCAGTACAGCTATCTCAGGACAGAACACAATCCCAGTCTCCTCCTTGATTTTCCCATTTGGGTCTACACAAAGAGGTATGAAATAATGTTTTCATCATTTAAGTACACATTTCCATATTAAAATATTAATCATCTAAAAGATGATTAATTTGTACAAGAAATCTCAAAAAGTGGGAATGGTCTTACAGACTTGTCAGAACACTGGTTCAACTGCTCAGCGTCTATAAACATGTTTGGCATATCAGGGAAAACATTAGTTCCTATAAACAAAGTTTATCTCAATAGTTCCCATAGTTATTGATGATTAGAACAGCATAAGTAAAAGCAATGAAAGAGGTTTCTAAAGAACAAAAGGAAGAAGAAAAAGTAGATATACATAATATTTGTAAGAGATCAACAGCAATAAGCAGACTGAAAAACAAAAAAATGTTAAAACAGCACTTAAAGAGGAAGAACTGCAAACTCCTGTTAAAAAGTATAAATTTCATATATGACTGATATTTAGATAGACTAGAACATCTTTAACACTGAGGAAACAAAAAAAGTGGGACCAGAACTTTATGTTCTAAACATATCTTATTTGCTTCTATAAGCAGAATAACAGTTCCCTAGGAAAGGCAGAAAAAGGACGAATGCCTGAGAAGAAAGTGCAGCCACAGTCCCTTGACATTGCAAACAGAGCACGGGCACCTCAACCATTTATTTAATTTTTCTCCAGTTTTTAATGTAATCTCTGATCAAATAATTTTAAAAGAAGGTAATGCAGGCATCCTGAGGATTGCAAGGCTCAGCAGACACCAGCATAATGCACACCTCCGTTGTTACACAAGGTACTAGGTGGCAAATTTAGTGCTTCAGTCTTTCATTTAGTGCAGAGGGTTTCTGTTTCTTCCTAAAACAGGTTAAGAAGCAACCGGAAATCTCTTCCTTGAGGCTGCAGGACTTCTCTGAAGGGATTTGAAGTAATTCTGTGAACCTGGAAAATATAAAACATTGTTAATTGTAGTTTTTGAAAGATACTCCAAGATTATGTATGAGTTATTTCCACCAATGTGCTCAGATCAATGTTTGCCAACCTGCCCTTATTCTTACATCAACTGTTATACAATTATGTCAATAATATAATTATTTAAACTCAAGGAACTTCCAAACAAGTAAAGATTACATCCAAGGACTCAAACACATCAGGAACTAGCTAATCAGCTTTACTGTAAAAATGGAACAAGGCCACACAGGGTTGCTCTCCTTTTGGTATTGCAAATTCAAGACAGAGCTGCAAATCAATATTGATTTTTTTTTTAATGAGAGCTTTATATTTTTCTTAAAAATGCACATTTTCAAATCTACTTTTTCTTCCCACAAAAAGTTAATTAATTTTGGAACTAAAATAAAACTTGTCATGAGCAGTTCACAAGCATGCAACTGTGTTACTACTCTAGCAACTGGAAAAATATCCAAAAAATACGTAGCCTGTACACCACATACTCTTGCTATAGTTGCAAATATGCCAAAACACTTAAAAAAAAAAATTTAAAAAATGCAAAAAGCAGCTTTACAGGATTCCTATCAAGGAGAGTCGGCACTATCTCAGAACAAGTGAGAAGAAATTTCAAAACCAAACTCAAACGATCCTGCCAAAAACACCCATTCTTCTTTTATGCTGAGATGGCTCTCTCTGAGCACTGCATTTTTTGACTGTATGTTGGGTTACTAAGTTTTGTTGGCCTTTTACCTTCCAAGTGATTCTTACTTTGCCCACCTGTTATCAAAAATCCTTGAGCCATCCTTCTGTGGTTAGCAAAATCAATGGGAGTCAGTGATTTCTTCTGAGGTGTGTCTCTCTGTAAAAAAGAGACACATACTCTTGGCTAATGCGATATACTTATCTACTGGAATGGTTTGATATTGTTTTTTATGATCTAGTCCAGCTGACTGAATAGTACCAAAGTGCAAACCAGCACTAAAACTGCATACTTCTAGCACACAGACACCCTCAAAGGAACACTTGGATGCATTAGACCTGAAAAATAATTCTTCCTCATACAACAGTCCCATACCTTCCCCAAGACTTTTAACATCCTCCTCCCTACAGGTAGCAGGAATCCCTGTACATCAGGAGAGACCCAGAAATGAGACCTGTAGACCAACAGCAGGCGTGAATGAAAACCTCTTCCCTTTTCCATGTCCCCACTTACATTATAACATACCCTGAAAGTGTGAGTTGTGTTGGGCCTTGAAAACTGATCAATAGTAACAGCTTTTTCTCTGGGTGGCCGTTGCTCTGTCCTGCCAGCCGCTGCACTTGACACTCTGCTGTGAGCACATCGTCCTTGATGCTGAGAGAATTAAAAAGGGCATTAAGAGACTGCAACAACTGAATAAATTAAAATATTTTTCTTCTGCTGATATACAAGGAGAAAAAAAAATACCTTTTCAATAACCAAGAGCACCAGTTAAAGAGTTCACCAGTTTTTCAAACAGATGTGAAACCGTTTCTATGTAGGCATGTTGACATATCAACATGCCAATTTACTTTCATTCTGCTGATTTATTATTTTCCCAACCTTCAAACACAGGCTAATATAAGATCTGTTTTCTTCAGTTGGTATCCTTTTCTACTTCGGTCAGTAGAACTTTCTAATTCTAAAAACCTAGAATTGGTGAATAAAACACTGAAAAGAGCTATTTAAATCCAGAGGCCTAGAAGTGCAAGGTTACTATGTCGTTGGTTGGTCCTTTTTATCTTTTTTTTTAAACCAGATTTTTCTGTTGTCAGAGAAGTCTTTCCACTGTGATCTGTCTGTAACCTGAGGTTTTAAACTGCCTTCTCTTGCACTGTAATTGTACCCCAATGTAACAGACACTAGCATGTTAAAACTACGTATTAAATACAAACCAACACAGGTTGTAAAAATCCAACCAGTGATACAGAGCAATTTATTTCTAAATATCTTGAAGTTCTTCACCACAAAAAAAATGAACACAACTTACAGAGCTCTGCTGTATTCGAGGTCCTGAAAGATGTTGTTCAACAGCCTCAGAGTTTATTGGTGGTAACTTGTTTCGGGCTGCAGATGTGTGAGCAGAAGATAAACGATCCCAGCTGGCAAGCCTACAGAATTTTGAGTGTTCCACTTTTAGGAGAATTCACATTACAGACCTTTTCACTGAAGTAATACGAAATTATTAAGTAGTACATTTTTTTATAAAGCTCAGCTACAGAACGTAACACCACCTAATACAGCAATAAAAAAATAAAACAAATGCCTTCCCTTAAAAAATCATGGTTCTGCTTGCTTTCTTCTTCCCTCTTAGTTCTACAATTAATAATAAATTGTGGGTTAGTTCTCAATTATTTTGTGAAATCATTCAGCAGTCAAATTTCAGTAAAGTTCTGAGCAAAGAAAAGAATAAAATAAAAACTCACAATTTTGTCCCTTTATGGATTTCATCATTGCTCATGTTAGGGACTTCTGAGCAGAGTTGGTCAGAGGTGAGAGAAGGTAACCTTGGTAGTTTCCTAGAAGATGCCAGTGGTGCTAGAGATGATGAGAAAATACTGTTATCAGAAATTCTTCCCAACCTAGCATATGCTGAATTTGGAGCTCTGGAGGCAATGCTATGCTGTTTGTCTTCTTGCTCATTCCTAGGGAAAGAAATAAGACATTAGGATCAAGAAAAACAAGGATTTAACAGCATATGATTTCAATCTGCAAATCACTATCATATCAGGGATACACACAAACAAGATCACTGCTTTTTTACTGCCTTTTTCTAATCACAAAACATTTTTTACATAATGGGGATTATGTCACATTTTGAAAATGTCAGTATCAACACCTACTGAATTTTTTCTGCTGTGGCAACATGCCTCTGTTGGAGTGGTTTTGGTTGAATTGTCATCACACCATTCAAATCACCACAGAAGTTGCTGGAGAAACGGTGAACCTATTAAAAGCAACAACTATGTGTTAACATTTACTTTTTTAGAAGGAAGACGTCAAAAAGCACATAGTTAAGAGATATTTTACTTATTTTTTACAATAGTTTTTTTTAAGATGGTTTAGTAGAATTCTCAGGAATAGATGAGGCAACTATCCTTTTTTCTTTTGCTTATCTTAAACAGATTTTTATAAACACAACTTGCATAATTTAGTAACTGAATTGCAACTCAATTTACAACATAAGTTTCAGTTGAAGCCAGAGTTTGATACTTCAAACTTTCCATTTTCCCTCAGCACTGGGGCATGATTTATCTAAGCATTTTACTTCAGGCTGCTGGGACCAACACAGAACAATGCACACCAATGGGGAGCACCAAGACGGTTGTGCTATCTTTTCCATGTTCATTATCTCACTGTTTAGCAAGAATGGAAAAAGAGCCAATAGAAGAGAATTAAGTCACTTGAACTCAACAGAGAGAAACAGGAGCAAAAAAACCAAACAGAAGCAGTGGTTGAAAAAGGAAACAAATGTGAAAAACAGGCATCAGGAGACAGAGGAAGGAGGCAGCAAGCAGGACAAAATAGAACATTTTATCAATATAAGCATGAGCTTCCAGAAAGACAGGTAAGGCCTATGGCCAACATGCTGGTGGATGTACTGCAAAATTCCCTTCCACAAGAGGCAAAGGAAAAGGAATGAGAGAATCTGAAATTCACAGAGTTGTGAGTAAAGCACTTCAAGTTGCAACTTCACATCCCTGCAGTCCAGGGAATAGCCCAGCTTGTCTTCTTGATTCTATCATAAAGAAATTACTGGACCACAATAAAAGTAAAATCAGTTTTTAAGGACAGAATAGAATTTAACAAAACTTTGTAAATCAATGGCAGAAATACCTTAGTGATAAACCATACCTTTAAAGACCACCAAAGAAAAACAAGTGACAATAAACAAAAAATAAACATTTAATTAAACCTCATTTTAAATTAGATTACTTTAAGCATACCTAATTGGTATAAGGAAAGAAAAAGAGGAAAAAAGGAAAAATAACATTTTCAAGTTTCAACCAAGACTATCCGAGGTTTGAAGAAAAAAAGAACACCATTTGACAGAAAGGTTTGTTCTATTTTTACCTGTGATGAAACAGAATGAGCCCCAAAAGATACACTTCGTGCTTCAGAGCCTCTGGAAACAGGAATGCTCCCAGCATCTGCTGTAGCATGAATGACTGGCAAATGCAGCAGTTTTGCTGTAACAGTTTTCAGTTTTTCTATTTGTTTGTCACCCTCTGCACAACAGCAAAAAAGTAGAGGGAATAAGAAGTATTATCTGTGTTTACCAGCTGTCATTTGCTGGGGTTCAAACAACATTACACTACATAATAAAGACTTTCATATAGTTTTAAGTTTCCATGATATTTAAAAATCTGACATAAAATACTTTTTTTTAAAAGCAATTACATTTGAATATGCTTTCTCCGACACTGACATACAGGTAGATTTGGAGGTGGGTGTTTATGAAAATACTGCTAAGACTTTTTAAATGTTATTTAAAAATCCCCACACACTTTAATTTTTAAGTAGTAAAAAAAAAATTAAAATATATATTAAATAAAAAGTCTTTTGATACTCTCCTTGTCTGACAGTCGCCATACACAGTTTCATTTTCAGTATATGCTACCATCTTATTTCTATCATAAACCCAAATTCTTTTCCTTCCTAGTTGAAATACTAGCTATTTGTCATAACCTTACGACTTTCAAAAATATAAAAGAGCAAACCTATCATAATATTGCTAAACTATAATACTGAGAGCTAAACAATCTACCTGTGGTGTAAAAAGAACTTTTACATTTCAGTAACAGCTGAAATGTTAAGTTCTGATGCTGCAAGCATTCAGAGAAATTTTCGCCATTTCTCACTTTGTTACATTCTTATATTTGAGGTACATTTGAAGTAACTTCCAAAACTCACCCTCAGGTATTCTACTGCTACTTCTGTACTTTTAAAATACATTAGAAGAATTGAAATGTCCCTAAGCTTCCAAAGACAACACATGCACGCTAAATAAATTCTCACTTCTAGCTAATTTTCCCAGCTTTTCCCTTTCCTCGCTACAGTCTGTCAGAATATAAAAGCACAAAATAAAATTATATCCATCACCTTTTCTTCATCCTATAGTAAACTCATGAACTCCTGCACATCAGCAAGACCGCCTATCTCACTTTAACAATCTGACTGCCTAAGGGTTCTTTTTATTAATAAAGCTTAAACAATGAGGACTAGGAGACTGATTCCTAGGTTCCTGATTCAGATCACACTGTCAGTGATCCCCTGCTAACAGTACCAATTGCAACCTTCAAGCCAGTGATTAATACTTTTGTTTTTTTAAACATGCTCTCTTGCAATGAAACTATTTCAGTCAGTATTTTTCTTTTTACACCTCATATACAAAGCACCCTGAAAACAGAAAGAAGGTTTTATTTCAGGTGCATGTGTATGCACATATTCTTGTGGCAAGGCATTACACGTTACAGTTCTACAGCACTGGTTGTCTTAACTAAAGCTTGGAAAATGTGCTTAATTTAAGGGGACAGGGGAGGATGACTTTTCTGAATTAGATTCAAAAAATACCATATTTTCAAATGAAAATATCAAATACCTGGGATACTAGTTTCCCAATTTTTTTTAATCAGTTCCTCCAACATTCCAATGACATTGCTCCAGATATGATCAAATACTTCAGAAGCCACAGCATCTTTGATACAGGCATTGGGAGAAACAGGGGGAATGCCACGCTTACACCTCTTCTCAGAAAGACGCATTTTCTTTTGTTCCCAACTCTCATCCTCACTAATAAAGGAAACAAATTCAAAAGAATTCCCATGGGGTTTGACTTTTTCCCCCCTCCTTCAGTACAGAAACATACATATGGAAGAAAAGGCAGTCAGCTGGAGATCACAGAATTCAAACTCAAATTCACCTAAGCGATGAGAACCTATCAAATACAAGTAAAGTTTTCTCTTTCTTTTGTTTGCAGTTGAAAAATTTAAAAATCCCATCAGGGCATTACAACAGAAAGATCTTCAGGTCTAGGAAAAAGTTTTCTACGTGGCACATTTGAGACTAAATCCTATCCTTTTTACAATAACACAGGTGACAACATCTGTTGTATTTGTCGAGAGGACTGTCACATAAAAAATTTCTTTCTCAGCTCACCGTGTGTACATGCATACATCTGCAATTTTCCACCACTGATCAAAGATGAGACAACTTTAAAAGATTTCTGCAGCCTGACAAGAATAGTAGAGCCCATAGCCTTACAAATACCTTCTTCTTCTCAAATACAGTGAGGACAGTTATGTTTTTTAGGTTTTTTTCCTCTCTATGGAAGCAGGTTTTACCAACATTCCCTAACTTGGTCTTCTAATACACCCTCTCAGGAAGAAAGTTTTAACCTTTTTCTTTTTTTAATGCCATCCTATTCTTTCTAAGGAATGCTTTTTGTTTGTTTGGAGTTTTTTGCTTGGTTGGTTTTTGGTGGTTTGTTTTGTTTTATCACAAAGATGGTTCCAAATTCATACTGGTTTCTACTACCTCGCTTTCTCTTAACTGTAAGTGAGACATGGCTGAGTGGTCCAACTCACAAAATGACCAAACTGTTCCCCGTCACACTTTTTAACACTTAACGTTTTAGTTATGGAGAACAAGGAATTTCAGAATTGAAGGAAACAAGCATACAAAGGAGACACAAAAGAGAGAAACACACCTTCAGCCAAGTCTCCCTCCCAAATTAAGTTTGCTTACTTAGTAAAACAATGAGAGAAAACTACTGAGAGTATCCTTACACCTAAATGTCTCCTAAAAAAGCAGCAACCCTGGCCCTTTCTTTCAAAAGGAGGACTGAAAGGGTCTCAGTCTGGTTCCTCAAGTTTTCAGAACAACTATGTCTTTGCTCTGAGTGTGCATAAGGCCTTAGCACAAAAAGCTGTGCTTTGTGCCCAACTAGCCCTACCAAAGCTTTCCCTTTGCAGAGGCCTTTTAGAAAACAGCACATCATGATCTTTCACGCACCCAGTATCCTCACTGCTGGAACATTCAACTGGCTCACAGGAAACCTAGGCTGCACTGTCAAGAAGCTGACTGCATGACTCCTCGCTCACAAGAGTGCTGTAAATGCAGGCTGTCATCTGCAGCTCTCCTCACAAAGTTGTTACACACTACACAAAAAGAATTTAAGACTCATTAGGGCAATGACAGTACAAACAGTGTAATGACACTAAACAACCTCAAGGCTGCTCAAGGCACTCACTTGGGGAGTAGGGATGCCTTCATTCCACCCCATCTCAAAATTAAATATTCATTTTATTGAATCTCCCTGCCCCATGCATCAAACACCTCAAAACAACTAATGGTTAAGACACATTCCTCTGACATATGAGATGTGAGCTTTAAACGACTAGAAAGACAACATACCTAATCTTCCACATGCTCAGTGAGTGTTCTGATCACTGTGCTACCGAACACAGGGACATAAGGAACCGTATCTTACAGAAGAGAAACACAGTTTATGAACCCTGACTCAGTTCACTGGTAATTTTTCATTACATTCTTCAAAAATACATATATGTGTTATTTACAGTTCCTTGTTGTCAAAGGCAAGATATTCCTCTATTTTTCCATCCTCATCATAAATTTCTTCTTCCAGGAAGGAATATATGGCTGAGTCAGAAGCAGAAATCCCAGTGGAACTTGAATCCAGTGATTCATGTATTGGAGATAGTTTTGGGAAGAGTTTAGAGCCTGAGATGCAGAGCCTGAAAAAAATATCAACCGAATGAGAATTAAACATTCAAAGAAAGGAGAAAATGCATATTTAATTATATTGACATGTTTCAGTAATGCAAAAGTAATACTTGTACATGTTTCTGAAGGGGAAAGACCAGAAAGAAAACTTTAAAAAAATGTAACATACTCTTTTGTATTACCAGTACATTCATGGAGGCCAGGTACACACTCAGTATCTACACAGGCATCATTTCTGCTCTGAAAATGCTGAAAGCCTTCATCCTTTGGCACTAGGAGTTGCTTTCCTAGAACCCTGAATCAAAAGGAGAGAACAAGCAGTACCTCAGATGGAAACCTAAGCCATACGCAAATATCCAGAATACAAACACCTGTAAACAGTAAGCAATGCAAAAGCACACCTTACATCTGCTTTGAAAAGCAACTCACAGAGGGGCCAGAGCCTTGAGTATTACCTTAACATCACCTAGTATTTAAGTCATTAAAGTTAAGCCAATTAACAGAAGACGATATTCTAGTTTATACATTTTAAGAGCAAATAGTAAAACTTGTTAGTTTGTTCTAAAGGCAGATAAAAGTAAACACACTTCCTTTCTTACCAAAAACCTCCGTAAGATACATGTTTAAATGGACACAGAAGAAAAATAACATCTGCTGCGACTTCACTTATCCAACTTCAGTATCCATCAGAGTGAGTAAAAGTGCTAATCAAAAATGTTTACATGGAAAATTAAGGCTACAGTAAACGTTCAGACAAGACGCAAACTTCAACATGCACAATATAGGTAGAGAGAAAAGGTGAAAGCAAGTCTAATAAATATACACAAAATTAAGCTAAAAATAATTTCTGAACACAATATAGTTAAATAATAATCGCTGAATTGCTTTTCACTAGAATTCACAAGGGATCTGAACAGAATTTACCACCCTTATCTGTAGTGCAAGCAGCGATGTTCAGATGCACCTGAACACGTGTTCTTGAGACTACCTTTTACAGAACAACACTTTATGCCACATGAAGCTCTAAGAAAGACTCTTTTTCATTTTTTATTTTAAAAGCCAAGAACAAAAAGCTTTCTCTTTAACAGATCTGATCCTTCCCTGACTGATGACAGTTCTTGAGTATATTTATTCCCACATGCTGAGCCACAAATTCATGTATCAACACAGCTGGTTTACCACTTTTAAGGTTTAATCTTAATAAATGAAAATAACTTTTTTTTCTTTTTAATCCACAGGAGGTACCACATTCCTTAGGTGCAAATGATGCAGAAGCTCCCAGATTTCTTCAATTCACTTTCAATCTCTTGGACTTGGTTGGTATTGCCAGCATTTTATTTGAATGAAAAAATTCTAAGTACAGGGGATCACTTAAAAAAAATTCTATTCAGGGAAAATGCCCTAAAAATATAGAGAAATTACTTACTATTTTGATCAAATTACACAGCACAAAAATCTGTCTCCATTTTATGCATGTTCTATTAATTTTCACAGTATCTAAACAAGGCAAACCATGGCTTGATGCTAGAGAAAATTGCCTCAGATTTATTTAGAAATTCTCTATTGTTCCTGACACAGTGTGACAAGATTTTTAGTTAATTTTAGGTCATATTTTCTAGTACCAAGCCTCTGCAAATTACCTAAAAGCATTGAAAGCACACCAGTTATTGACAGCATTCTTTTAAATGGCATTAACAAACTATTGGCCCAAAGATAGTCAATACAAATGCAGGCCTTTGTTTAGAATGGCTTAAGAGTAGCCGCATGTCACAAAGAATGTCATGCCATCATTTACGAAGGCAGGACAGGACCTTGCAGAGCAACACTGACTTGTCCCCTGTGTTATAAGAAGCAGTCATCAGGATGCCTAGAAATTGTGCACATCTATGCAAAGCAGTTTTCATTAATCATGTATGCATCTTCAGATCTGTTCAACTGCTAATTGCTGGGTTAATAGAACACATTGTTTTACATGGCCTTGGAGGACAGCGCAGCTGTGCAGTACATGTGAGACGTGGTCACCTTCACTTATCATTACTCTTTAGAAGAATCAGTTACAGAATTAACCCTGGACTTCTTGGAATCTCATTGTATGTTTTCGCTTACAGTAAAACCAAACATTTATTTACAAGATGTATTCCTTATTTAGAAAATGTCATTATGAAAATGGTGCATTATTATTTTCTCTGTACATCTTGCTAAAAGACCTTTGCCTGCAATCACTTTATTAAGCAAAATAAAGGGCATCACTTTCTAAAGCACCACTGCCCCGATTTACTGAGCAACTACAGCACAGCTCAGATACAGATTTGAACGCACAAGTGCTGCTGATGCCCAAACCCTAAGAGGGTACCCCAAAAATTCAAATTAGAATGATAACTGATTAAAATTAGTACTAGCAAGAATTTCCTTACCTTAGATGAGGAAATTGTTCAACCCAATCTGCACATTCTGCCTGCAGGTTTTCTGTTTGGGAGGTCACTTTTCCTTCAAACAGCATTTCATCAATCTCCCAAAATAACTGATGCACTCTCTGTGTGTTGGCTTTATCAAATTCCTACACATTATAAAGTTAGTAGCTGTTAGCAAATATGCATGTATACTAAAATTTCCACGGTATCAAAAGAACAGAACAACTTGAATCCACTTGGCTGAGAGTGTCAGAATGCATGTTCAGACTATATATACTTTGGACACACAACTTATATACCACAATGCAAAAACAACAAAAAAAAAACCCAAACAAAAAAACAAACAAAAAAAAGAAATCACACTTAGCTGGCCTGAACAAGTTGATTTGGCAAAAAAGGGAACTACAGACTACATTTGTGTGACATTAACACGTAACAGACAGCTGCCTAGGATTAGCCCACAGGGAAAAAACCAAACAGCCAGGTGTCTGGACTCCCAGCTGGCTCCCTGCGCCAATGTGAAGCACGCACACTGCATCTCTGGGAGCCAGGGCACCAAAGCTCCCTGCTCTTTCAAGCAGTGTTCCTCCTTCCTTCCTGAGTACAACAGCTAAGAGGGCAAAGAGGGGGCACCTTAAGCCTGCATGACCTAGTCTGGTGTTTACGAAACAGCTGTCAGCGTGAGAAATGCCCTTCCATTCTTCTGCACTGAACCTACAGTGCAACTAGAGACAGGGGAACACAGAGGCAAATGACAATGCCTGAAAAGTGCCTGATTTTATCCAGTGTTGTGGAGACAAGGACCTGGCAGAGGGTTCCTCAGCTGGGGCACTGTTCATAATGACACTTGCCACTTACACTACATACTTTGATACACTAAAAAAATTGGGCATACTCAAGGCCCAAATCATGCCTGTTCATTTGCAGCTGAATGCCTCAAAGCACTTCAGGCTACAGAAAGGATCACACTAAAAAGGAGTGAGAAAGTAACTCTCACACAGGTTATTGCATAATCCAGGGTCATGCTTTCTCCTGAAGGGCTGTCAGCAACAGATGGGGTCAGTACCCTAAAGGTTAGGACATTATGCAAAAAGAATGGCAGAACTACCACTACCAGCCATGGAAGGCTTTCTAAAATGAAAGTGGCAGCAGCTGCAGTGCTTTTGGATTTATTCAATACTGCCAGCCTTCACCAGGTATGCCTCAGTGGTCTGCGTTTGTAACAGGTACAACTTCTCTCTGCATCATCTACAAAAAGAACTGAGTTGACGTAAGAGCTAAATATTTACCAAGACTGGGAAATTTATATGCATGTTCATGAATGTACTTCACAACTGAAAACACTGAGAATAATTCAATTTAGACATTGGCTGCACTACACAGTGTTTGAAAAGACATATTTTATCTTTCTCTTGGACTCAGAAAGCTAAGCCAACCTTCTCTGGTAAAACAGGTTTGTTTTCCCCAAACTTCATAATTTATCATTTTATTCCATTTTCCTTTGTTACACGTTAGTTGCACCAATACCAACTTGCAACGAAAACTATTTTTAAAATATTCAATTAATACACTTAATCATTAGGCTACTATGGATGAGGTGCTGCACGACCAATGTCAGTAAAAACTAATCTTTTTTACAGTATTTAGAGAAAGGGTACTATAAAAGTTTCTGTGACATACATCATCCCTCCAGGAGTAAATCGAACTTCTTTCAGTAGACAAACTAGTAGTATAGCTGTTTATTCCAGACCAAGAATTATTCAACTCCGTGGGTGTTGTACAACCACTAGATGAAAGTGATGAAAGTGTTTCACTGAAAAGACGAGAAATGAAAATGAAGAACACAGTTATTTTCTGTACAAACATTTTTTAAATAAGGCAACCAATCAAGTAAAGGGAAAATGCAATATGTATTCCTGTGGAGGAGAAGAGGTGCAAACATGTATTTTTAAGTAGCGTGCTATGAATATATGCTCCTATTAGCACCATTTACTGCCTTAAGGGCAATTTCTTCTACACTATTATGCTTTGCATATATATAAACCATTGCAACTGTATCGACACTCTAAAATACGCGTACGTATGTGTGTAAGTATTTACATATGTATACACACCGGTCCTTATACTTCCAGCTCCAACAATTATTTTGGTTTCTCCATTTCAGCTGGTGATCACATGAAAAATATATTAAAGATAACCTTTAACCCTTTAACACCAGAAGCTATCAGAAGAAAAGTTTTGGAAAACTAAGTGCAAGATCTCTACAAATATTTCAAACAGCATTGAGTTATATGTCTCTATACAGTGATTTTTATGTTGCTAAATCTGGTGCACTTGAAAATTTGAGCTGGCAACTCAAGCCCTCAAACGTTTAGCTGGTCCCTGCCAGCTACCACCCACCCTGGGATGCAGGGAAAGCAACGGCAATTGGATGTGCAGGCCAGGCAAATCCTAACCAGGGTCATCTGGCATGAAACTTCTTGAAAGTTAACTAATCTGCAACATTAGGGAGCATGATTTCAATTTAATCTGAAGTCTGATTTCCCTTCCAGACCTAATTAGTGCCCTCTACTACGGTCTAAGAATCAAATCCATATCACAAACCAGGAGTAAAGTTCAAACCCTTTAAACAGTGGCTTAGGTTAATTTGTATCCTGCATTGTATTGTGCAATAGGTATTATCCATGAGAACGACTAGAAGCATGGTTAGTGCAAATTAATTCCAGTCTTGAAATATCTAAGTAAAAGTGAGTTAATTAAGTACTATTTCAGAACTACAGGCATACCAGGTATAATTGTCAATAGCTTCTTGGACATTTCTTGCAAAAATTGATGGAAGAGATACTCCACTTTTTCCAGAGAGACACCGATTTGGGGAACTTCTGGACAGTCCCTTCCTACAAACACAGAAACACAACATTTCATAATTTTACCTAAAATTAATTCATATCTCCACTGGGGGGGATAGAGGAGGAGGAGGAGAGGAAGACAACTACCCTGTTGAACTTTTCAATTTTTCAATCCTATCCATCAAGACAAACATTTGCTTGAGGCAAAACACCTTGTTTTAAATTAGCTTTTATTTACCTTACTTACGAAGGTATTTTAAAAAAAAAAAAAAGTACTTCTACTTTGAGACTTGTTTTACTCCACTGGCATCCTCCTCAGATTTTGCAGTTCAAACTTTGCACAAAGCACACACAAATGCAGCAGCACCTCACTATTACAACAACAGAGCAGAGGCACAAACCAGGAATTGCCCATACAGAAGCTTATTTACCTATGTGTTTCTGTTCGGCCATTAACAATAGAGTCCACTTTCTCAGACGTCTCTCCACATAAAAAGAAGCAAAGTGCAAAGCAAACAGTGGTCTTTACTAAACTATTTTAGCAAAACTTTTAATGAAGGAACGTTTTCTTCTTAGTTTAGGGGGGTGGGGCTCTTTGTTGGGTTTTTTTTGTTTGTTTTTAGATGGAAACTATTTATAATTACAAAACTGTTTATAATTACGTATTACATTTGACCCATTAAGTTGGGTCATTAATATGCTAAACCCACCTCTTCAGAACATACACACACATGTATTCACAACAACAGATTGCTTCACCAATTTTCGTGCCATAAAATCCTCAGGTCATAACCGTGAACAGTAGCATGATTGCATCAAAATACATTTGTGAATGAGTAACTGTTAGGAAACAGCTCACAGTTCAAGAATTTTCTTCATTTCTTTAGACAAAAACTGGAGATTGGATTGTTAGGATTGTTCTGTCTTCTTCCTATCCTTTCTCATATTTATGTGTCTTTGTAATATGTGTAATGGTGAGATATGTCCAAATCTAACTACCCACTCAAATGGACCACATTTCACATCCTACTCCTCTGTCTTGGTTAATATAACACCAAAAAACCTACCAGAAGTTTGAACTTCTCATCAGGGAAGACCTTAAATTTCAAATTCTTGGAGACTGGTACAAAAACAGTGGAAAGCATTTCCATGTGTTTGCTCTGAATATCCTACCTCTTCCCTTGGCATCTGCTTTTGGCCAGTAAGCACCAGGAGGCTCTACGAATATTATGCAGTCCAGTCCCATGACTAAAGGCACTATGAATAATTCATGCAGTCCAGTCCCATGACTGGAGTCTCATTTTGTCCTAACACCAAGATCTGTCTCCCAGGAACTAACAGTGAGCTCACAGCCCATCTTCTACATGGAATGCTGTTTCCCTCTGTTCCTGCGCATTTCTCTCTGTCTTCATTTGCCATGTTATTGCTCAGGCAGCCTAATAAGGTCTTCCAATTTTTTTCATAGCTGATCCTTGTTCTTAGTATTTTTCCACAGTTTAATACCACCACCGAGATTTCACACTTCACTGCTCATGTCTTTACCTACCCAAACTGCCCAGGTCAGATTCCCACGAAACACCACTGGAGGAGGAAACAATTTACTGTTACCTTCTGCTGACTAGTACCCCAACTTAACCCCTCCTGGTGCAACTTGAGGCTCCGTCCTCTTGTCTTGATGAGTGATGGAGCAAAATAGTGTTTCTGCCCCATTGTTCCACCGCCTGTTGTTGTACTACGACTCCTTGGATCACATGCTACTATATGTGCCAGGAAATTATTGCAATAAAACGAAACGAAAGGAAAAACCCCTCCCAGCACATCTATAGCATCACTTCCCCGGCCCTTGCAAGCGAACGCCAGGAGCTGGAGCAGCTCCCGGCGGCTCACCGAAAGCTCCGCAGCTACGGGCATTAAACCGGGACAATACCGCTGTCCGCCCACGCCGCGGCAGCGCCCCCGGACGGACGGCGCTCGGGCCGCGGACATCTCCCCGCCGCGGGCCGCCGACCCCGGCCCCGCCGCCACACTCCCCCGGG
>VZRL01006572.1:1428200-1438791 GCA_013397895.1 Origma solitaria
CGGCGGGCCGGCGCCCCGCGCCCTGCGCATGGGGCGCGGCGGCAGCCCCTCGCACCGCCCCGGCGGCGGCACCGCCCGCTGTCAGCTGCGCTAGATTTACACTGGCTCCAGTAATCCACTAGATCCATTCATCGCTAGCTCCAGTACATAAAAACTCGGGCGGCTACATATTTTGCGGAAAGCCTCTCCTAAAGGAGGAAGCAGACCTGCTCATAAGCAAGAAGAAAATAAAAGAAAGAGAAAATAAGAGGAGAAAAAAGGCAACATTAAATATGCTGAAAATTAAGACTGAGAAAGCATGGCATATAAAGACTCACCTTACAGGAAAACAAACAGCAGCATTTAAATGATATTTAAAATTTTGTAACCAAAGTATTACTCACTAAGAAAGGTGTATAGAAAATGACTGTGCATTTGTTCTCTGATAATAAAAGGTTGCGGGTTTGTTTTTGGCTTTTTTTAACCTATGTTTGGTAAGAAAAGTTCCACATTCCTCAAAGCCTCATTCTTCTGTCAGTAAATCATTAATCAACTGCATGTGTAGTAACAACTTTCCTTGTCCTTAGCAATCATTCTTCTACAGGAGCAGGTTTGTCCACCCTCTCACACACACACAAACAGAGTTCTTTGTCAAGCAAAACTTATCCAAGCACATGAAGTCTAGGATAGCAAGTTATGATCTGGTTAAGAACATGCAATTTTAATCTTCTCCTTTATCTCGGCAGTGTAAAGACAGACCAAGAGTTAAATTTTGTGCAACCATTTTGGAAGGCTTGTTTGTCATTGCAGTAACAAGATTCAGCCATTGGTCATGCCCCAAAACCCACAAAACCCCACAATATCATTTGCATTTCTCTAAACCAAGCCCTTTCTTCCTCCTTTCCAACCAACACTATGAAAATTACATGGATAAATAATTGTGAAGGAGTATAACATTAGTACTAATACTACTTCCATCACTCTAATTTGGAACTGGAGAGAACTATCAAAGGACGTGCCAAAAGGCATTCAACCAGAGGAGTTCAGAAAAGCCAATTAACAGAGAAAAATGCTAACTTTATTATCTGCCATACATGCTATGAGACCTCTTTAACACATGGTTCAAAGCCTATTTTGTAGCCACAGTCTCTGACAGAAAATATTAATTATGCATTGCTCCATTGCCAACAGTGTATAATATCCTAATCTCTAATAAAGCTGCTGCCTTGTTGACTGAAATAATTCATTTTCTCAGATTTCACATCTCTACATATTATTTACTATTTTGGAAGCATGATTTGTTACAAACATTAACATATTAACCACATCTTACTCTCATAACAAGACATGCTTTATCTTTTAACCTACCATTTACATCTGAGGCTGTTAAACCTGGAGAAAAGGAGGTTCAGGGGGTACCTTATCACTCTCTACAACCGCCTGAAAGGAGTTTGTAGCCACGAGTGGGTTGGTCTCCCAGGCAGCAAGTGACAGGATGATCAGAAACAGTCTCAAGTTGTAACAGAGGAGGTTTAGATTGGATATTAGGAAAAAATTCTTCACTGAAAGAATGGGCAAGCATTGCAATAGGCTGCCCAGGAAAGCAGCGGAATCACCATCCCATAAAGTGTAGATGTGACATTTGGGGTCACGGTTTAATGGTGAACACATCAGTGCTGGGTTAATGGTTGGACTTAATGATTTAGAAGTCTTTTCCAACCTTAATGATTCCATGTTTATTCATTTCACTCACGTTCTCACTTTCTGCTCATTGTTCTATCCCACACTTAGTTTGTAAAACCAAGAGATAACTATTATTTGTATGCCAGATTTCTATAAAATTTTTATATGAGTAAGAATATTTTTTAAAAAATCAAATTATAAGCTCTCTCTAGCATAAATGCATACATCTGTGAGGAAAAATAGATTTTGAAATCACACCCACCTTTCTTACAGTGGTCTGGGACAATTACCATGGAAGTCTATTTCTTATTCTTTGAAGTGATATAGTGAACAGAAGCTGTACCTCCACAAATCCAGCCTGCTCAAATATTCCTTATTCGTAAAGGCTTACTCTCAACACAGTGCCCACCTGTGATGGAAGTGAATAGACCACTCCTAGTCACTATCTTGTTCACTGAGCAAAACATACAAACTTTGTTACAAGCAACACTGAAAAACCTTCACTGCACAAAATAGTCCTTCCACATGTTCACCAGTTAATGCTGCTCCATCTTTGGAGCATGGAAAAGACACACATGACATGACTACTTTCCACATCAACAATGTACAACATTCCAGGCATGCAATGCAGTATTGTAGTTGAACATTTATACCACAGAAAATACTGAATTCATAAGAAATACACACATCCTTTTCTCTCTAGGTCAGGTAGTCATCTGTCCAACTTGGTTGCAGTCAGCCATGGTAAGCCCTCCCTGTATTGCTCCACAAAACACATTTTTTCAAGACTCAGAGGATCTTTAGGAAGATAAGAACACTTTTACTCTCTTCTAACAACTTCAGTGACCACAAACTGCCCAGTGTAACAGGCATGGAATGCCATTGGAAGATCCTAAAGGAGGCTGTACTATCTGAAGACTCTGCTGTAACAACTGTGCTCAGGGCTGAGCATTCTTACACATGGTTAATACAGCAGCACCAAATTCTTCCTTCAGCAGCCTGAACCTGTTATGAGCCATATCCAGTGACTTTTACAGCTCTTGAAAGCAGTCCATTTGGATCAGCATTTAATCACTTATTGCAGCAATACAAAGAAAATCAAGGTAGGCGACAATGCCTGTCCCTGCATACAGTCTCTATGCCTCAGCTTTCTCAAAGTTAAGATGATTGTGGCATATCTTGAGAAGGCATTCCTAGAATAGTTTAGCTGAGGCAACTCCAGTAGGTGCATAGTAAATGAAGCAGAATCATGAGAAATTTAACAGAACTTTTGTCTAGCGTTCTGCAGAAAATTATTTTAAGGCAGCTATAATGTTTGGCTTGTTTGCTTGGAAATGACACAGCTCAATAAGAAGCAAAAAGAAAACCTGCCTTGAAAGGTAATATATCAAATGTTGACCTTCTTAGCTTCTAGCAACACATCATCCTTATCATCACTGTTACTGAACATGCCAGAGGCTTGACAGCTAGCAAAACTACACTCCAAAAATGATAGCACATCTTCATTTTTAAGTGTCACTCCAGACTTGGAGATAATTTTCCTTTTGCTCTCATGTCTATTAATGAGCACTGCCAGAAGTGTTTCAATACTTTCAGTCATCGGGTTGTTGGTCAATGGAGTACTGACTATATCTGAAGCATGAAAATACAAATCTTTATCACAGTTTTTCCACTGATAGTGTTTAATCATACCATGTGATTGGCCCTTTCCTTTTACAAAAATGTCACTGTCTTTGAAGCTACGTATGGGCTACTGATGCTTTGATGATTCAACTACCTTGGGAGCATTCATACAGTTGAGCTCAGTGAGTTTTTCAGGTGACTATCTTTTTGATCTCACCAAATTACCATAATTTGCCACAATGCCAATATTCTTCATATATTGCTAAAATTCTATTCTTAAATAAACATAAAAGCCCCCCTTGGTTCAAAAAGTAGGTAGCATTGAAATACATTGTCTCTAAGCTCCAGAGAGAAGGTAGTATTGAATGACTTTGCCAATGGAATATAATTGCTCATCAGCGCAATGCTCCTGGTTAATATACATCCTCATTATCTCATGGAAACACTGCAATGACTATGATTTATGTAGACAAATGGCCTCCAATAAGACTGTGATTTGATCTTATGTCTCCGCTTGGGGGAACAACTGCATAATGACTAGACAAAAAAAAACCTAAAAATGACTTGGTTAGAAGTATGCTAAGAGTAGGGCCCACTGCAGCTCAGAACTGCCACTCCTCTTTACTTGCAGGTACCAATAGGTTCTCTCAGAACCTCAATTTCAAGGCATGAAGTCCCTCTGTGCTTGCCTGCATCACCATCTACAGTTTGTCAGTCGTCTGTGGCAGCCTCCTGCAGAGAGGGCTCACTAGCTGCACTCAAAATCCTGTTTTTCACTCAAGACCTGCTTCCCCTTAGGGTTGAGGTCTTCACTTGTTATTCCATCTGGAGCGAAGAAAAACAATAAAGAAGTGAACATAATTATTTTCTTAAACCCCTGACAACACTAAAAGCAGGCCATCATTTTTAATACAATCTCAATCTGTGTACACACAGCACAGGATCTTAGGTGGCTATTTTTAGTACATACATTTAAGTGCAATGCCTACTATTAGGCATTTTCATATTGAATCCTGAAACTTACTTAAGGTTTTTTACAACCATGATCTGTGTTGAGTTCTGTTTCTATCTTTATAAAACAAAATAAGAATAAACTGTTCCAATTTTAAAGACAGGCTTATTTATGTATAGCAATTTTATTCTTCTGAAAATTTTAAAGCCTTTATAATTTTGAAATGCATTCAAGATGGCACGAGTTGCAAAGTATTGAATGTATAATTTTAAATCTATTTGTAATTTTGATTCACTGTAAAAATATAACTGCAAGTGAGTTCTGGTTATAGGAAATATAAGCAATTTCTTAGTGCAAGATACCACAGAAGTAAATCTAACTTTTTATATAAATTATGAATCAACATTAAGAAAAATACTTAATCATCTTAATTAACTGCAATAATAAAGAATGCTAATTAGTGTCTTAGAGAAGGTGTTTTATTTCTTTGGATCTGATAGGAGCCATTTACTGCTGCAGGATCAAGTGTCTGAACAGACAGGGAGGGAGTAGCACCCTAACAAAACACTTGGAAGTGATCCACAAGACTTTCCCTGTATATTCTTTTTATGTAAATTCGGAAATCCAGTAAACATTTTTTTAAAACAGACTTCTTTCAGCAGCATAACGTCATAGGGATTGGAACACCTTTTTCCCTTCTGCTCATTAATCTCTGAAGAAAACTTGACATATAATGAATCATTGAGAACAGGTGAATAACTTTATCTTCTCTGAACACTGAATTTATAAAAACAAAAACCAAAAATAATCTGAAATGTTGTGAAGCAACAGTTCTATAGTACAGAGCAAAGCAATGCAAATGTAGGGACACCTTAGTCTGCATATATTTAGGTGTACTAAATACTTTTCTCCTTCCTGTGGAACCACAAACATCCCTGGCTTGAGATGTCAAGATGTCTCATCATATTGCTAAAAGCTTCTGTAGCCAAACAGATTTGGGGACCTGAAAGTTTTCCTCTATCATTGCTATAGCATGACTTCCATGGTGTTGTACTGGAAGAAAGGCACTGCTGAAAAACAAAGTAACAACCCTTTATTTATCCCACAACTGGATAAAAAAGAGAGCAAGAGAGAGAGAGAAATAAAATGCAAAAACAAAACCAATAACAAATATCATTGCTCACCACCCCAGTGTGTGAAATATCCCTTCGGCCACTTCAGGTCAGCTGTCCTGGCCATGCTCCCTCACAGCTTTTTGTGCACTTCCTCCCTGGCAGAGCCTGGGACACTGAAAAGTCCTTGACTTGGGGTAAGCACTGCTTAGCAACAACCAAACATCAGTGTGTTACCAACTTCATTCTCATACTGAATCCAAAACACAGCATCTAGACAGGAAGTCATCAGAGTAAGGATGTAAAAACTATCACATGCCAACTTATGAACATTATGAACTTAGGTTTTCAAGTGAAGGAGTCAAAACAGCCCAGAAATCCCCATTCTTGTTTTCCATATAGGGTACACACATGCACAAGTACACATTCACACCACTTCAAAACTTCTCCAACAAGACTGTAGCAAAAGTGAGAAAAGACTGACTAATTCAGTCCCAAGTTCAGTATTTTGGTAGACAAGAAATCTCTAATTCCTTTAGCATTTGACAAAACTGACACGAATGATCTCACCTCTGAAAAGACCACAAATTTTCACCAAACTACCGCAGTATCCAAGTATCTTCTCCCTCACCAGAAATACTGATGAAGAAAAAAAAAGTCCATTATGGGTCCAAACCTAAACTAAAAGTGACCCCATGAACAACTGCACACTGAACTCTATACTAACAAACAATTAGAAAGAAATAACTCACAAAATTTTAGAGGCATTCACAACATTTAAGAGTAACAACACAGACCAAGGGACCTTCCTCTTCTTCTTTTCATGGTTGACTTAGTAATCCTGTTTATGGAGCACTGCATCAGAAATAAAGTGCCTTGGTTGTAAACACACCATCTCAGTTTCCTATAAACACTCCTAAAAACAATAAAAGGACTTAGAGCTAAAATTAAATTCTTTGGGTTTAGGGGCTCTGTGGGTTGTTTTACATTTATTCTTTAGCTCATTAGCTAGTACTGTGTCTAGCTCTTGGACCCCCAGCATAAGAAGGGTGTGTACACGTTGGAGCAATCCCAGAGGGAGGCCATGAAGGTCATCAGAGGGCTGGAACACCTCTCCTGTGAGGACAGGCTGGGTGGTTGTTCAGCCTGGAGAAGAAAATGGTCTGGAAAGACCTCAGAGCAGGCTTCTATTACCTAAAGGGGGCCTGCAGGACAGCTAGAGAGAGACTTTTTACAAAGACATGTAGTGATAGGACAAGGGGGAATGGCTTTAAACTGAAAGAGACTAGGTTTTGATTAGATACAGGAAAGAAATACTTTACTGTGAGGCTGGAGACACTGGAACAGGTTATCTAGAGAAGTTATGGATAACCCATCCCTGGAAGTGTTCAAGACCAGGCTGGACAGGGCTTTGAGCAACCTGGTCAAGCAGGAGGTTTCCCTGCCCACGGCAGGGGAATTGGAACTACATGATCTTTAAGAACCCTTCCATTTTATGATTCTATGACTCATTGGAAGTCCATAAGGTTTTCCAAAAACTTAATGTTATATATAATATTACTAAATGTTAGGAATTATTTTTAGTTCCATCCATCTAGAGAGTGTAGATGAATGTGTAGTAGCATGTGAAAATTTACTTCTAAGCTCTTTTACCCTTAATTGCAATGAAAAAATAGACCATGGCAAACCACCACATTACTGTATTTACTCTTTTAGATCAATACAATAATGGAAGTGACCAACAATGGAAGTGAGCACAGCAATGCTCTATCTAGGTTACTATGCATTAGTGTGAAAGAGAGCTATTGCTTTTACTGGTGAAAACAGAAGACAGGGAATCAGATTCCACCCTCTTCTGCAGCTCATCAGGTTACTTATATTCCCATTTTCAAAGTTAATAATTTTGAAGCCCAAAGCTTGAGCCTCAAGAAAGAAAAGTTGGCAAAAGACCATGATATCGCCGTTGGTTTGGGCTGGGTCAGGCAGCCACCAGGGTTGGTGCGGCCTTCTGGTGTGTTCTGTCGGTGTCCCCAGAGTCTGGGTTCACCGCAGACGGGGTTAGGGTCCCCTGGCCAGAGGCCACGCCGTCCTTCTCAGCAACCACCCTGCACCCACAAGCCGGAGGGAACAGAGGGAGGTTCCCTGGCCCAGAGCAATCGGACACAGAGGCACGCAGTGACTGACCATCTGCCTGGGCTCGGGACAAGAGACCCAGAGCCCAGCCGGACACCAGACTTTATTCTGAAGGTATCGACCAATCTGAGGATGGCACGGGGAAGGGTCAGGGAGGGACAAGGGTCAGGGACCAATTGGGAAGGAGGAAGGCAGGAGAGAGGGAGATATGATATGCATTTAGGGACTGAGGGACAGGAGTCAGAACTCAGCCCTTTCCTGGGGCAGTCCACCCTGGACCCCACCCCAGGGGGTTTCAGTCCCTGGGATTCCACAACTTCTGCAGGGGGGACGGAAGCCTTTGGGCTTGACCCACCGCTACACCATGATATTTGCACATAACAGATAAAGCTACACTTCTCATACCACGTTCACAAACTGGTTTTGTTCCCATGTGTTAGAACGATCCTGAAAATGGAGAGCAGTAAAATTAGTTTCTACAAAACATTACTCACCCCTAAACAACATAACTTAAGTCTTGCCCAATTTATCTTTAGACCAGATAAGCATTGTTATCTCCTCTACTTTTTGCAACATGTTAGGATAGCAGTAATAATGGTTTTTTTAAAAATGAATCTATGTATCTTGGCATCATTAGCATATTGTCATCAGTGTAGCATAAAGACATCTCCTTATCCTCTAGAGAAATTTCATGGTCTTTTATAGCAGAATTTATTTTTTTCAAATAAGAGTAAAAAAGAGTGATTGTTTTCTCCATTATGAAAAAAAAATATATTTATTCATTATAAATTCTCCTTCAATTTGGTTAAAAGAATATGAAATTACTATGTAAATAAATAGTAAATGTAAAATGTCACAAAGTACTGTTATAGTTTAGCCCTATACATTATTAGGACCAGTTGTTGGTAGTTAAGGAGCTCAGAAAATTTAGAGTATCTGGAAAAGATAGGAAAAAATCAGAGCCAGATTTTCACTATTTTGCACTCTTCGAGTATATTCATTGCTATTAACTTGTCAGCACCTAAGAAAAAAGTACTAAGACATAAAATGGATCCTTTCCTTTATTAACCAACTACTCCTAATTAGATTGCTATCAATGAAAATACACTGGCCACTGATGTCTCCTAAAACATTTTACACAGCCATAAAACTTGTCATGAAGGAACTTTATTAAGGTAAGCAAAATCTTCCGGTCTGTAACTATCAATATTCATATTCTGTAACTCACAAATTCTAATCTCAACTCTAAGTAAGGAATACTAAAGTTTTCAATATTTAATTAAGATACTTCTTCTAAAAGCTTAAGTGAAACCATCTAATTAAAAAATGCTAATGTGGAGGTATAGACTTTCCTTGTCAAAGTGATGTATCTTATTCCTTCTTCTGCTTCTTTCTGGTTTTGTTTTGGTTTTTTAATACCTTATCAGAATAACCTTGACTGCTATGAATAAAATATTTGAAATGACACCATGATACAAAAGTATAAGTTAGGGGGTAATTAGGTGATATCAATTAGAAGTGGTCCAAGAGCAAGTCAAAATAAGTATTTTGCTGGACACAGCTAGTTTTAATGTAATAGGGTTTACTCTTCATCCCAATACAATCAGTTTGTTTTAGGAGTAGATTCCATTCTTTAATTTTACAAATGACAAAAGTCATCGGGACTTGAACTGGAGTAGCAGCTCATATGGCATTTTACTTAGCTTTATTTTTGGCACTGAAAAAAAGAAGCAACTAGGGGGAAATTACAGGCACATAACACTGACTTGTTCTGGTAGTGTTTATATAAAACATCTTGTAAACAGAACTCAGTTAATACACATTAAACCGAATTAACTTTCCTCTTCACAAAAGGCTACTATTTTACACAAATGCAGTAAAAGCTTAAGCCTGAAAGAGCTTACAATATATTCCAAAACAAAACAAAATGCTCTAGATTGGAATAGGGGGGAAATAAAGTACATCAGGGAGGATTTGTGCTCCAACTTTAAATATTATGCTACATGAAAACCAAACTTAAAGCAAAGGGTCTAAAATCCATCTAAAAAGTTAACAGTAAACTAAAAAGTTTTCCGTCCTAATGAGTCAAAAACTTAGCTTTCAAAAATACATTCATTCCTATCAACACCTAACAAAACACTACGGTTCTTCTGATTGTCAGTAATAAAGATTAGCATAGTTTAGTACTAGAGAAATAGCAGTTACAGATGTTCATATATGGGTATGAACAGTAGCTTCCCCTTTTTAGTAATAGTATGAAAAAATCCAATACAGTAATACAACTATTGCTCAATTTTATAAGCTCTTCTGCTTTAAACATGCTAAGAAACCACTTCACTATACCTTTGCTGTAGCAAAATATCACCAAACGGATTCTACAGCACACATATTTAATAGGCTTCTTTCATCTGCAGCAAAACCTGAACATTTTCAAGGCGGGGTTTGAAAATTAAACACAGAAGCATCCAAACCAAGTTTCACACCTGTTATTGACACTTTAGAATTTCACAAGGCAGTGACTGAAACGCCTGCTTTGATGCGCAGCAGCAACTCCGGGACAGAACCTGACACAACTCACACACCTCCATGTGGTACCTTTACGATCCCGACTCAAGCTCGCCATCCCCTGCGCTCTCTCTGGACCTCGGCTTCTCTCCCTGCGCATCCCGAGGTGGGGACACGGCAGTTTTCCTCCGCCCGTGCGGGGCCGGGCTCTGACTCCCGTCCCCTTCCAGCGGCACCCCGAGCGCTCTCCAGCACCTCGATCCTTACCCCAGTGCGAGCCATCCCTCCAGCCCGTGAAGAAGCGCTTCCCCACCGCCGGCATACGCTCGGGCGAAGGAAAACCCCGCGCAGGGAGATGTTCGGGACCTCTCAGGACGCTCAGAGACAGAAAAAGCCACGTGGGGGTAAGCCGCAGGAGTGAGGGTCGCGCACCTGCCCCGCACCCCCAGGTGTGCGGGGCGCTCACTCACGCGGGGCTCCGTGAGATGCCGGCCGCCTCCTCGCCCTCGGCCGCCGCCTCCTCCCCGATGCCGGGCAGGCTGATGAGCAGCCCCTTGGCCGCCGCCCGCCCCCCGGGCTCCTGGTCCGCCGCGCCGGGCGCCGG
>VZRL01006572.1:1438873-1534577 GCA_013397895.1 Origma solitaria
CGCAAGCCCTGCGGAGGGGCCGGCGGCCTCCGGCGGGAGCTGCCCGCTGCCTGCGGCCCGGCGGGCGTTGCTAAGCGAAACAAAGCCCGCCGGGCACGCACCGCCCTGGGCGGGGAGCAGCGCGCCGTGGAAGGCCCGAGAGCAGCCCCGATCCGCTGCGCTCCTGCGGGGCGCCGGGCAGCGGCCTGCTGCAGCCTGCGAGCAGGGAAAAGAAAGCGCGGGACTTCCCCTCCGGTCGGAATCCCACTTCTATAATGGGGCAAAAAACAAAGCCCACCTGCCAGGGCAGCTGGGCCCTCTTCACGCTTCTGTGCATAACAGCAGTGGAGAGTGAGAGCAACCCAGCACATCTTTATCACCATGCCAGGCAGACGCAGGAAGGTGCTGTGTGGGAGCAACAAACAATTCGCGTGTTTTAAAGATGCTCCCAAGCATCCCAGGCAGTTTGGAGAGAGCAGTAGAGGCAGGCAGTGGTACAAGCCAGACAGCTGGCACATGAGGCAGGCCACATGAGTGGGGAATAATTAACTTTGCCCTAGCTTTCCGAAACTGGGTTGTCTGCATGGGTGGAGAGAAATGTGACCACACCAGCAGCAGTTTGGGAACACTCTAATGGTTGGTATTATGGACAAGGCAAACATTGTGCCAGCTCAGAATATGACAGGTCATGTGGCCCCTTGGAGTGCCCAAAAGAACAGGACATGCTGAAGGTTAGCTCAGTTACTTTGTACATATGAGCCCTAGGCTCACACATCGAGCAACTAGTTGAAATTTGAATTCGCAGCTGCTGGTCCACAACAACCAAGGGTACAAAGTGAGGAATTCTATCCCTTTTTTTCTTAGCACATCAAGGAATGCAATGAGCTGGCAGAGAGAGCACACAGAACACCAAGTAGAGGACTGAGATTTGAAACTGGGATATTCTTGGCCTTTTTCTTACAAACCAGAATAAATATGTTCTGATAAAACCTTTTGGAATAGCTGCACATAAATCTAACAGCAGCACAATCTGCATTTATTCCTACAATGGCAGAAATCCCTGAGAGATCCACAGTGAAAGTAGCATAGCTCTTTGGTGGGTTAGTATATTTGTCTCAGCGGTATGTGAACATCACTGTCTATATAACAGGTTCGTTACTCCCTGTGTCCTGGTTCAGGCCAACACAGGGTTACTGTCTGCAGCAGTGAGGAGGGGCATGGCTAGGACCCTGAGGTTATTCTATATCACCTCACATCAAGCACAGGGCGCAGAGGGAAGGGGTCCTCTCTGGTTGTGTTCCATGTGGTGAAAACTCACGTGTTAATTGATCACCTCTGTTGTACACTCTGTTATTAATATCAGTCATGTTACTGTTTTTTTCTTGTTTCATTGATTTTTCAAGTAAATTGTTCTTATCTCAACCCATGATCTTTACCTTTTGTGCCTCCAATTCTGCTCAACAGCCTGCCAGGAGGGAGGAGTGAGTGAGCAGCACATTGGAGAGTCTCTGCAGTGGGAACATTAATTGTGGAATACTATTCCTAAACCATGACACCCTGTCATTCAAGATCTGCAGAAACAGTCAGGTTCCACTCCACATCTCCAGACTTGAGCATTCCACCTACTCAAGTCCTTTAAATATCACACTTTCAACGTAAATGGCTCCTCTTCAGTCCTAGGTAATATCTTTGATACTGTAAGTTTGGAACCACATTTCATTTATTTGATGTTCAACTCCTCAGCAAATCAGCATAATATAATCGGATACTGCCCACTGCAAAGAGACTGCCCAGCTCAGATATAGACTGTGAATCCTGAAAGCACTTACAACTCTTAGCTATGGTAAGCCCATTTATTTACTCTCAATAAAATTGTCAAACAAATGTACAGGAGCAGAGCAGAGGTAGGTAACATCCAGAAAAACAGGGAAAAATTTAGGTCTGATATAACTGATGATTATCACTGGCACTGTGGTTATTGCTTTTATGCTTTTTTATACATTAGTCTGATTCTCATTGTGAGCCTTTATAATGTCTTTTTCTGTGGTAAATTATTTTAAACTGAATCCAGGTACTAAAATAACTGTTTAGAACGCATTCACCATATTTTTATAATTTAAAGTGATTTTTCACTCATCACCAAGTACTTCTTGTTTGTATTCCTGGCTGGATTACAAAACTAAGCATTCATAACATTTTTTCACTTTCTGAAACCAATTTTGGGGGCATTTTTAGTAACTAGAAAAACCTTTAGGAATTAGACATGCTGTAATTTGTCAGGCTGTAAGGGTCAGAAAAAAACATTTGACATTTCACCTGACCTCTTGTATTACATTTCACCTTAGCACTTCTCCATGCCTTCTCTTCATCTTTATGTCATTTTTAGTATCCATGTGAACTATTAGCATTTTCTAAACAAATTATATTGATGCGGAAAGAGAAATTCTGCTGCTATATGTCATTGCAGATTTAGGAAACATAGGAACCCTGTCACATGCTAATCTTTAAATAAGAGAAAGAACAATTGACATGGTGCATGCCTCGCACACCATTATTATCAACTTGCCTCCTCAACTTTCATGGCCTAAGCATGAAGAAAGAATTTGTCACTTCACCTGAAAAGGCCAGAAAGATGAGATGAAAGCATCACAATGGGGATAATCCTATTACTGTAATTAGGGAATCATCATTTATCACTTCAGCTGTAAACAAAGCCTGTTTTGTCTTCACTCAGGACTTCCCAAGCAAGTGAAGACATCTACAACCCCTTCACTACTGCAGTGCATGAAGAATGTATTTCACTAATTATTTGTCTTGTTTAGGTTTTTGTTTTTGTTATCATGGGACACAAGAAACCTGTTAAATCTCAATATTTTTCATGTATGCATATAGAAAATCATGAGAAAAGCTGTTTAAAACATTAAGTATAGAACTATTTGCAAGCTGTTTTCTAAAGCAGTAAAATGAGGGATATGCTAGGAGGAAAAAGCAATTTAAAAATATTCCTGAGCTATTGAAGGATCACACACCTACTAATAGTTGACAAAATTTTATCAGGTCCTTGAAGTAGCAACTAAATATTAACAAAAATACACAAATTACTTGCTTGTTTATAATTTACAATAAATCGTGCTCAGACACACCATACTGTTTTAGCCAGTCTTAAACATTATGAACACCCTTTCAAAGCACATTTTACACAGTCTTAGCTCTCTCCAGATCAGATCCAGATTTTGCTAGCCCAAACCTTAATGCCCTTGCCATTGCCAATTAGCCCACATTTCTGTAAAATATGTTCAGGAAAAAATCAAACTAGACTAACATACAAAAATGAAACTACAGAATTCTATCTGATTTCTTTACAATTTTCTTTTTAGCTATCAAAAGCTATGTATAGCCTTTATGTATGTATAAAAAGAAACAAAAAATTAGAAATTATTCTGATTTTAATTTTTTTCCCCACTCTACCTCTAACTGTAGTCACCATAATATTTCTCATACCATTTAAAACTATTTCTTTGGGCGGACTTTGTTGTTGTTGTTGTTTCACCAGTAACAAATTTTTTGGTAATGAAATTACAGTAGTATCACTTTATCCACAAAGTTGCCATCTGGTTATATTATAAAAATAACTGTCCCTTTACTCATTTTATACAGGTGCATCAGCTGTGCCTTGGCCATGTAACACATTGGTCTCAAGTTCTATGTCCAGGCCCACATACAGTTCTGTGTGCAGTCAAAGAATCAGAGTGGCATCTCTCAGAATTATCCTTCTGCCAGCTCTCTGAGTTTCACCAGGGAAGAGCAAAAAAACTTTTTCATGATACCAAATTGATTAAATCAGTTGACTGAAAGTCATCAGCCTGAAAGTCACTTTTTGATAGCCACCAGTATTAGCCCCACCCAGAAGGCATAACCACAAAAGTTTTAAAACTCGCTTTGAAACTGCCATATTTCTTGGTTTGAATTACAGAAGTATTTTCTGTGTTACTTGCTGTGTTTCACAAGAAAAGCTTTCCAGTTTAGGCGCTGAATCTCCCCCTCTATTTCAAAAGCAAGAAGTAGTGTCCGCTCTACTTTCTATACAGAATTTGCTGTTTAAACATTAATGCATTCTCTTTTTTATATCCCCATAGAGACTCTATATCTTTTCTACCCTACATCAGCTCCTAGAACATCAGTCATTCTCACTGCTTTTCAGAATTTTTACCACATTTTTAATACATTGACTAAAATGGGTATCAACCATGATCTCTTCTAACATGTCACTTCACTGCAGCTGATTTAAAATATCAGCAAAAACATGAATATGAACAAGTAAATTTAAATTATAGTGACTCTTACATATCTTTACAGGACGACAAACTTTTTTCAGATCTTCGTGAAGGCTTTCTAGTTTTCCAGTAGTAGAAAATATACAGAAAAATGACCCCATAATTCAAATCTGTAGTTCAAAAATCAGTGCACTTTACTATTAGATTTAAGTGCCATCACTAATTGCTGATGAAATGCACTGACTCGTTCTCTCTGGGCTGGCCAGTTCAAGATGCAGCGAGATCTGAACATTCCTCTTCTCAGGTGAAGTGCGTGATACAACTTGTAATCTTGGATATCATTAAGAAAGATCAGTATGATGGAGTCCCGACTTTGTTCAACAGCTTGCTGAAGAGCATGATACACCTTGAAACTGGAGCAAAAATAACACAAAAATCAATATTTTCTTTTATGTGCAGGAAAAAGAAAAGAAAAACAGGTCTTAACAGGGGTCTTAATGTCTGTTTTGTGATATACAATGGTCATTACCTTTCTTAAATTATTTGCCTCTAACCAAAATAAAAATTCATCCTCCAAAAACATAAACTAAGTCTACTGTTTTGATATAGCATTGTTTAGCAAAATCCCTTTCTTTACAAGACTACTACATAAGAACAGTGAAAAGACTAATTTAAAGGCAAACAAAAATCATCTTTTGATGCTAGTGGTCTCACTCATTTTTGATCTTCTTCAAATGTGTAATTTTAAGGGAAGCAGTCTGCACAGGTGGCAGCCTGACTTTTTGGAAAACAAACAAAACTAAATACACATACACACACCAAAAAAAAAAAAAAAATCCAAAAAACTGCCCAACCAACTGAAAAAACCAAACCAACCAACCAACCAACCAATCAACCAACCAACCAAAACAACCTCCAAAAGACACCACCACCACCAAAACCACAAAAAACCAAAACACAAAACCCACAAAACAAAACAAACAAACAAAATAAGAAACAAGAAAATGTTTGACTGAGATACTGAGATAAAACATTGACTGAGATATTCAAATGTCCACTATTGTATGTGTGGAACAATTAACTTTATTAACTCAGGAAATATTCTGAAGTTACAATACATTATGTCAATATAATAAAGTAGATTTTGCATTTTTTTAATTAAAAGGTAATTTTTATTAAATTACAATTTTAAAAATTAAACTGCTAAAATAGCTCTTCCTAAATTTTCCCCCTTACAGATAAAATTTTGTATCATACTCACTTTTTACACCAGGCATCCTGTAAGAGGTGTTCAGTCACAACAAAAATAATCTTCCTGCTCATTTTTATACTGTTAATTGTGGCTTCAAATTCAGACACACCTGCTTCAAAGTCCCGTTCCTCTAAACAAAACTTAATTTCAAAGTGGTTATTTTTTTCCAGAGACATGAAATTTTTAGACACCCAATTCTTGTCTTCTCTTGCATGAATAACATAGGCATCATAATAGAACTGTTCCAGTTGTCTCTCAAATTCTTTAAAACCAAGTATTCTGTTGACTAAAATATTCCAGTAGAAAGCTATTCTCCACCCTTCAAAATGGATGGTAAGGACAATAAAAATGAGTAGCATCACAATAGTGGTAGAGATCACAAAAAGAAGTTTAAATGGAGCACTGTCTTTGCAGGCTGAACTATCAAAATACAAAACCAAACTACCATGATATTTAGGTGGGGTGTTGCAAATGTACTGTGACCTCAGTCCAGGTATATCTACCTGGGTCACATTAAGCCAATCAGCAAACCAAGCAATGCTTTCACAAGTACAATCAAAGGGATTGGAATCCATCTCTAGTTTTCTCAAGCTCTTGAAAGGGGGACCAAATACTTTTTCTTCAACTGAAGTTATCAGGTTTTTCTGAAGGTTCAATGAATTCAGAGAGTCTTGGTCATCAAACAGAGTAGCTGGAAGCAAATTCAAATTATTTGATCCTAAATCCAAGTGTCTCAATTGAAACAGACCCCTGAAAACCTCAACTGGAATTTCATCAAGCCCATTTGATTTTAAATTAAGAATTCGCAGATTGGGAAGACCTTTTAAAAAAAGAACAGGGCCACCTGGATTTGCATGTTTCCAAAGTCGGGCTAAATTATTGTGCTGCAAATCCAGTATGTCAAGTTTGTCAAGTCCGTCAAACAAATCTTCTTTTATGTTTGCTATGTTGTTATTGCTGATGTCCAGGATAGTCAGGTTTTGTAGAGGATGAAAAGGTGAAGGAGAAAGTGCCAGATTACTACACCCTACCTTCCTCAGCATCAGTTTTCTAAGGCTTGGGACAAAAATGAATGATTCACTTTGCAAAGTCAATTTTTTATTATAGGAAAGATAAATATCTTGTATATTATTGAGACCTTTAAACTCATGACCTGTGAGCTCTTGACTGATTTCATTGAGACCGAGATCAAGAATTTTCAGGTGTCCCATGGAAGAAAATGCCCCACCTTCTATTGTAGAGATTCTGGTTTTTGTGAGGTTGAGAACCTGTAAGCTAGAATTAGCAAGTGATGAAAATGTTTTATTAGTTATTCTTTGTAAGTTTATGTTGCAGTTACAGAGACTCAGGTATTTCAGGTTGTTCAGACCTGTGAACATATTAGCAGTAATTCCTGGGAAATTGTTATTATCCATTATAAGGTACTCCAGGTGGTATAACCAATGAAAGGAAAAATCTTCTATTTTCCCACTAAGTGAGTTTATGAGATTCAAATATTTAAGGCTGGATAATCCATAAAATAAACGTGAAGATACGTGAATATTATTAAGCTTGAGGTTTAAGTATTGTAATCTTGAAAGCCACTGAAATGAGTCATTTTCTATGACAGAGAGAGAATTTTGGAAAAGGTTTAAAATGGTAAGATTTGTTTCTTGCAGTCCCTGGAAAGTTAGCTTGCCAATGTAGGAAAGTTTCACATGGCTCAGTGAGAGGTTCTGAATCGCTGTGTTTGATAATTCTGTACAAAGTTTCCTTGTGCGATTTTCACCAAGTTCAACATTGTTCAGTATGAGGCCAAACAGATTTCCAATTGTATGTAAACATCCTGTATGAAACTGAAAGGAAAAGCAAAAAAAAAAAGTCTTGACCTAAACAAGAAGATTATATAAGAAAGTTGACCAATAAACCCAAAACTTGGAAAGGTTTTCAGATGAGATTTTCAAGCAGAATAGAAGTCCTACACCCAGATTGTTGCCCAGCAGAGTTAAGAAAAACACTTCTTGTGATAATAGTTCTATAATTTATAACATGATTAACATAAATCTGAGTAGTGTTACTTTAGAAGAATATAGAAAGTGGCTTAGTGAGATACAAGTTTGTATTCAACTACTGAAACTCTTTCTCTAGAAGTATCTTAAAATTTCTAATATCTTTTTCCAGCTTAATTTTATTGGCATCTGTTAGGTGTTCAGTCTGCAGACAGACAAGAAGAAACTCAGTTTCTCTGTGCAAGCAGAAGCTACTGTGAAAAGTAATACCACACACTTGCCTCCACAATATGGATTATAAGCTTCTACCATAGTGCTGGCCCCTCATCTTGATTAAGATATCAGCTGAACAATCAAATACTCCATTTGTCAGAATGATTCAAATCCATAAGGCTGCTTTTCAGACAGCAGGACTGTAAACTCAGAGCAGCTGAAAGTGGCACAAAGTAGCCGTGCCCAAGAAAGAAATAGTGCCATTTACTTATCCACACACTGTACCCTCGTGCCAGAATAGCCCTACATGCTATTCTGGTGAAACAGGCAGGGAAGCAATGTGACTACAAGCTAACCAAGCCAAAACACCTCGAGAGTTTCCCCAGTGATGCAGGGCACAGCCTTGTTAAAGCTGGTGTCAGAAAGAGGGAGAGATGACGTCACCCAGTAAAAGAGGATGGTGGGAATCTCTCGTAACAGTGGTACAAGGTTGTGCCGCCTCAAAATATTCTTGTCATTTCAATGTACATATTCTTTAGAGATCAATCAACTGGGAAAAAACCAAAACAAACAAAACCCAAACAAACCAAGGAAATTCAGTGCATATTCAGTATTTGTATGCTGAGGGTCAACCAGTTTAGAACTGCCACACTTACCATCACTCTTCAAAGAATCATGACGTTGGGAAGCAGATCAGAGAGCACAGTGAGGCAGGTGAAAAACGCCCATGTGGGTTTTTTTAAAGGAGTGAGTATACTGTTCTGCAATTATTAGTTCTCTGGGGTTCCCATAGGTACAAGTGAACACTCTCTCTTTGATTAACTTGGAAATGAGACCTAGATTGTGTAACCAGACTTGCATAGAACTACACTTTTTACCCACTTAGAAAGTATGTCAGTCCTCCCCCTTCAGCACGTGCAAAAAAAATTCTGCGTGGAAGATACCTAGTAAGGAGCATTCTCACAGCATTTTGATCTATGTCTTGCTTAAAACCCCTTATCTACGTGGAACTAGCCTATATGAAACCAGCCTGTGCTGATTTCAGTGGCAGAACAGTAATTCTGTGTATCAGAGGTCAGGCGTAATGGTGTATACAATGGAATGGGTTTTGGACCTCAGTGGATCAAAATTGTAATGTAAATGCCATACAACCATAAAGTATAAATCCGAATAGTTCCATTTTATACTTATACCTCTTGAATTTCTGTTTAAATGCTTCCTACCTCTTTTAGTGGATTTGATGACAAATCAAGACTATTCAATGAGGTGTTGCTAAGAAAACTGAAGTCTTCTTTTTTCAACTCAGTGATTTGGTTGTTACACAACAAGAGCTCACGGAGTTTTTTCAGCTGTTTCTCCAATCCTAAATTGGGTGACTTCAAAGAATTATGAGATAGGTCCAAAATACTCAAATTCTGGAGAGAAGATACATGGAAAAAAACCCATAAATTACTTTTTATTTTCATTTTATATAATACACAAAAAAAATACAGAAATATTTCATTAGAGTATAACTGACTGGAAATTAGTTGCAATACTACAGTTAAAATAAGTTTGTAATAGAGAAATGGTAGCTTTCAAGCTGCTGCACTTGCTTGTATTGAGTTGAGTGTCAGCAGTCCTATAATGTCAGCAAGTACACTTTATGTGACTGAACTGGAGTACTGAGTTTAGCAGAAAAGTTCTGACTTACTCAAAACCACATGCATGCTCATTAGAAAACTGAGTGACAATTAGTGCCCTCAAAATGTCTCTACTTTCTTTTGTCCTTAGGCTCTTCCTTTTGCATGATTCCCTGCCTGCTGCAAAGTCAGTGGAATAGTCCTTTCCTGCCTTCTGTGATGGTCCCCCCAATCTCTGCTACAGAGAAGAATTTTTAACCACATGTAAAGTACCAGAAAAAAGGAAGGTAGAATAAAAACCTTTTTACTCTTTCTAAACTCTGTAAGTCCTAAGAGACACTACATTCAGACTAAGCAGTGGCCTTCCTGGTCTGAATAATTACATCTCAACCTTGAGAATTTAGGCAGCTCAGATTCCACAACATTCCACTTTGCTGCTATTCTCATTATCTGCTGCTGCTATTCTCTCAGGATACGGAGAGGTGCCTCAAAGGGATTCAACAGGGAAAAAGGAATGGAGAGCATTGACTCAAGGATGGATGAGACTCCAATGCGCTATAACAGAAGAAGCCACAAGCCTTCTTCTTCAGAAAAAACCTTCAGAGAGGTTATATGTTAGGTATTTTGAGATGGAAAGGCAGCAGTTCTGTACACACACTGGAAAATACAGTAAATTCCCCATTTATATTTTATTTACATGAAAAGGTACATTTCTGAAGCTTACCTCCAGGGTTTTGAAAGGATCATTTTTTATATTTAGTCTGTTGTATCCTAGATTGAGCTCAGTCAGGTTGGTGCAGGAAGCAAAGACTCTGTCAGGGAGCTTAGACAATTCATTATGTTCTAACTTCAGAATCTGCAACAGGGGCACATTTTGGCACAATTCTGGTTGCAGTTTAGAGATGCTGTTGTAGCCTGCATTCAAGTAAACCAGCTGGCTGTACTTGGTCAAATTTGCAGGACCTAGCTGTCGTAGCTGATTATGAGAAATGTCCAAACTCGTTATATTGTTTGGGAGATCAGAGGGAATTTCAGTCAGCTTTAGGTGACTGCAGTCAGCCATTTCATTTTCAATATGACATGGGTTTCCAGCTGATGCACACGGCCAGAAGACAAACATCAGCCTGACAGATAAGTTGCTCCACCAAAGAACAGCATTTCGCATCATTTTATCTGCAAAGGCAAAATGAACACAGTGCAAATCATAATCATTTTGACACAACTTGCACCTTAAACTGAAGGCTAAGCAAGCAAGCTTAGAAAATATGTAATTTCATACTGAGCAAACATTCAGTGTTTTTTAACCCCTAAAGTAACATTCATTTCTGCAGAAGAGTTATGGCTAATAATCTCTCTAAACAGACTTATTTAAAAGCAGTAATATTGTCTTACATAAAAATAGGTATATTCAGGAAGCTACCAACCTTATCTATTATCAGTGCAAATTTCCAATGATTTTATATTTTCTGATTAATTTTGCATTGCTTTAACATGCATAAAATATAATGAGTATGAAAAATTGTACACAAGCCTCTCAATGTTAGTCATGGAGCTCTGAGCTTAGCTACACATAAAATATTTATAGTCATATGCAGTAAGAATACATAATATACTACGTCTTTCTTTTACTGTTCTTGCCAGTTTTTATTTTACAAGTCAATCACACAAAATTCTGTCTTTCCATCTAATAAAGAAAGAAGGAATACTAGGCTATAGAAACATGTATGAGAAAATAAAAGCACACAAAATAAATCAGTACCAACATAATCAGCGGAAGAAATGGAGAGGAGCCAAGGTGTAGAGAAGAAACTGCCTATACATCCAATACATTTATCCACATACTTTCAGAAAAACTTACACATTTAAGAATTTATATACTCCACCCCCTATCTTTTGGGCACTGACATAAGGATATCAACCTCTGCCCACTCTAATTTTCAATGGCTCTACCTGTTTAGTCATGACATTTCTAATGAATCTTAGGCTTTTTTATATTTTGTTCATTTTCTAATTAGTATCTATTAGATTTAAATTCACCTGGTGATCTTGTAATGAGACTTTACTGCACATGGAAGAAAATTAATTCCATATAAATTCTGACCAGAATAGAGCTGTAAGAGCTCAGAAGGGTTTGACTAGGCTTCTTAATCATAGAGCTTTTCTAATTAAATGGCATTTCTGCTAATCCAAAGAAGAGTCCTCTGTATCTTCCATATGATTCTCTATAGAATTAATCTTTGGTAGAGGGAGAACATATTTTGTGAGTGCTTGCCAGAATTTTTTTTCATGCTTTAGCAGAGGACGGTAAGTTTAGGTTCCTGTCTTAATTTTTTTTCTTTTTTTAAGAAATAGAAAGCTTATATTCTCAACCCTGAAGCTTTAAGTGTCTCCACAATCTCGATACACACATGTCTGTATGGCCTTCCGCCAACAAACTTGGAATCTACCCACCAAACTCAGTTTACCAATGAGGTAAGTCTCAGCGGGATGGGCTCCCAGGTAAAGAAGGCTATTGGTGCCCCAGTACAGAACAGGCAATAAATGGGAATAAACCTTCCTAGACTTAACAGGAAACTAGAAGAGCTTCTCAAAAGACTCACAGGAATTATGAGCTTTCTTACTTCTATAGAGACCATTTTCCTTTGCTAGGAACCTGTGTTTAAATAATATGATCATGCTTTGAGCACGTTAGAGTATTGCGCGATAGCAGACAGTGAAATAATAAATGAGAAGAGAAATTAAACCAGCACATTTGTATAGAAAAAAGAAAAAATATTCATACCTGATGTCTTCTAAAGAGACAAATTTCCACTAGCACAATAAAAGTCCAAGGAACAGACACTGCAACCTGCAGCCAAACAGGAGTTTAGCAGGTCAGACCCCAGGAGAGTTGGACTCCATAGCTGACCTGCCTTTTCAGAGGGCATGCGTTAGGACTGCTCCAGTGACAAAAAGTCACATTATAGTGGCCAGAGAGGAACTTCATGACTGCCTCTGTGGGAGCAACCTGGCCATCTAAGGAGAGACATTTGTAAAATCCAGTGGGAGTGGGATACAATCAAGGAATAGAGGGACCTAAAACATTGCAAAGGCATACACAAAGGATTACAAAAGATAGCTTAAAGTAAACCTTAATGAAAAAACGATTCCCTGCTGGGCACTGCATGTCAGCCTGACCGTCATTCTGCAGCTCATATAGCCTGGATCTCCATTCATCTGCCACTGGTTAATGGGGAAGAGGAGGGGACAGAAAACTCTTAGTCCTGCAGACAGCCTGGCTTGCTACAGGTGCTGCCAAGCACAGCACCTGTGTCCCTATAGCTGAGGAAAATAAAGGACCACTTGTCCTACCTCTTTCCTCTGCACCCCAACTCTGGAAACGCTAAGGAAAATAAAAGGGAAGCTTCTCTGTGACAGAAGCTTGCATCCTGGTCTGCATCATTTTCAGGGTTTGTTTTAGGGTGATCAGATAGCTGCTGGATTCTGCAGCAATTGTTGCTAGCTCATTTTTAAGTTTGCAAGGCAGAAGAAATGTACTGCACAATCACAGAATGAGTTATTTGGCTGACTTACAGCGAGGCCTAATGAGCTGCCTTTTCGTGGTTTTTTCGCTGCAAGAAATCTGGAATCAACTTTAGGTGTTTTTGCTTCTGCTGGGTATCCAGTGAAGAAAGCACACAACCATTACCATCAAACTTCAGGGACAGCATTTCAGGTGGGCAAAAGAAAGAAATACGGTTTTAACATTATGAGCAAGAACTTTAAAAACGGCACTGATCTGGCTAAACTGTAAGTTAAGAGAAATCCGGGATCAAGGAAATCACGCAAAGTCCTCAGCAGCACTTCGCCTTTGCACTTCGATATTCACAATTATTACTATGAAGCAAAGAATTTTACCCACTCACCTCTGTGGGCTTTATCCCCTTCAGTCTGGAAGCATCCCGTCTTTGCACTAGTTCCTCAGCACACGAAAACCATGAGGAAACCCTGTGCCCAGGGCCGGGAGAAGTGAAAGCGAAAGCGCGGCCGGGCGCGGCGCTGGCAGCGGGGCCGGCGGCGGGGCGCGCGTCCCCCGAGCCGCGGCGGCCACGGCTCCCCGTGCGCACCGAACCGCCCCGAGATGAAAGCTTTCGGGGGTGCTGAGGGCGGACACGGCTCCTAACCTAAGAGCTAGGCTGCTGCTTGTGGTTGCTGGCCGCAAGAAAACTGATTTAAGCACACAGATATGTCACAAATGAGCAGCAGCATCACACGATCGTATTTAAAACTCAGTTACAATTTATTCCTGGCTATTTCCAGTGTCTCTAAAAATTGTCAAAGGGTATATCCCGAAAGCAGATATTCACACTGGTCAACAGATTACTGATGTAGGAATATTACTTTTTGATGTAGAAACAAAGCGCCAATGTTTCCACACAGAGCTATGTAAAGTATCCCTTTTAAAACAGAATTTGATTATGTGAGAGAGTAATATATTTCCTTTGTAAGAGAGAAAGTAAAATATTTTTGTATTAAGGAAAAAAAATGTTTTTAGAAGTCCAAGTGAAATTTTCAGGTACAACTTTCAGATGTGTGTCCTCATCTTACTGTTTGTGAATTTGTGTGTAAAAAACAAAATTAACAAATTTTACAGATCATTATTCCAGCATAGCAAATCTGTCAGGTATTTTATGTCTCCCTACACTGTACTCATACTACATATAAAGTGTGCTCTTTGATCTCACGTCACAATTTTTTGCTTCTCAGTCCTCCCTTCCCTATACACATAGGAGACTATTAGGAAGCTAGAGTTCTCCCAGGTGCAATGGAGGAAACACCATCTCATTCTGATGAAGCTGTTAATTTTTTCAGTAAGGCTTTTCCAACACCATAACCTTAGACAAATATCAGTGGCTCAGGGAAACAATAGCACATGGATGTTCGAAATCTCCAGTCTTGCACTCGGGGTAAGAACATTTATTTTAGTGCAGAAAACTTAAAAACAAAGAAACTCTTGTACACATTTTGCAGTGTGATTTACAAGAACCAGAAGATACTACTGTGCAAGGTACACTCTAGAGCATACAGAGCCAGTGTAGCCTGAGCAAGCATGGCAGCTCTGAGGCAGACAACAAAGTGGATACATTTGTTCGTGCTTCAGAGGTGCTCAATCTCATCAGGTTCCCAAATTGCCGTAACTCCACTGTAGCTTACTTTACACTGTACATGTGTTTTCAAGTGCTGAAAAGAATGTGACAGCACATAGTAGAGGGCACAGTCAAATGATCCATGTGTCTAGAGAATAATTTAGAAAAAAAGCAGGACAAAAGTTAGGCAAGGCTCTCACACTGTGGTCAAAGTAAGCTTGAGCAAGCTGGTTCTGAATGATGACAAAACATAGCCAGACAAAATGCTGGAGATGTAGCCATTTCACTTGCATGTTTAAAAGCAGAGTACCCACAGACCCAGTTTAAGTTTATCCCAGCTATAAACACAGAAGGGTGGCAACATAAGTACAGCATCTCACGGGATACTCCCAGAGCTAACATTCCACCAAAACTTAGCCTAGGAGAAAACAAAAAGGAAGTCTGTTGATCTTACCTGATCTTCAGACACAAAAAAGTGTTTTAACTTAGCACACGACTAATGGGACCTTTTGTGAACTGCAAGTCATACTGCAAGCATCAGGGGAAGACCCAAAGCAAGAGAATACATGCAGGCATTTGCAGGGGCTATCAGCCATTCAGAAGGTGAAAGCACCATTTGTTGTGGTTGGATTCGGACCTTGCAGCAATGGATGGGCTCATGGAAACAGAATTTAAAGATATCTGGAAGTGAGCCTAGCTACCAGGAGAAAGAAAGCAGGAAAGAGCAGACCTGAACAGTACAGATCTGAGTTAAATCTTGACAGGGGATTTCTGCAACATCAAGGGAACTAGAAGGGAGGACAGTGTGGCAGACAGAGTTAGCTTGTATCTGCCTCCTGAGATGAAAATAGATGCTTCTTCTCTTGACATTACATGTATTTAGCTAAATTTAATTGTACTGTTGAAGTATCTAGTGAGTCACATGACTTTTGGGTGCAATAGTTCCTCTAAGGCTGCTCAAAAAAAAAAAAAAAAAAGCAGTCAACACTGCTAATTTACAAGTTGTAAAAATTAAATTACATTAGCTTTTTGTTGACACAAAAGTGGAAAAGATTACCTGAGGATTCACAGGCAGAATATGTTCATTAGCATCCTCCCAAAACTCAAAGACAGAAGAATTGTCTTTGTTGCATTTCTTTTTATATTCCTTTTGTGGAATAAAAAAAATACAATGTTTGTGAATAAAATCTGAGAACATGGCATGGGCAGGTAGCTGAGAACTCCAGCCATTGTTTGGGATTTAAGCTATCTAGTAGCCAGCCAAGAGCAGTGTCTCTGGCTGAAGTGTTTGTCAACTGGAAATAACATACAAAATGCCAGGGAACATGCACAGATAAACTGCAGCATTGACTCATCAGCTTTGACACTGTGGTGTACATTTTTCTGATGTGTTGCACTGACTGTAAAGATCAACTGCAGCTGCAGAATAGGTCACATTACCTGAGCAGAACAGGTATCTGAAATATTCTGGCCCATAAGAGCATTCACAAAAACTCATTTCACTAAAATTAGGTTGCTTTACTTAGCCTAGCCAGGAGGCAAATTACAGAACTAAGAATTCAGCTCTAGGATGGATTCCTGTTCAAAAATCACTTCTCCTCTCGTTATTGGGACAGTTAAAAAGGCAGCCTTTGCAACCCTTTCCTCTGTATCCTCCACTGCTCCAGCAAGGATGCATCAATACCAGCACATATTATGTCAATGTCTTTACTTTTCATCCAGGGAATTCTAATCCCAAAGAGAGAACCCTGGAGCCAGACAAAGAAGAAGTCAGTAACTTTAAGTTAACCTTTTAGACAGGGTTAGACAAGGTCAAAATGTTTCACTTCATTATGCCAATATTTTATAAAATATGTTTCATGTTTGCAGCATTGGATTCATGTACATATAACTATTGCTCTTAAATGTTTTAGCCTTTTTGCATAATGAAGTAGTAAAGAAGCTAGGATTTAGGATTTAGGTATTCTTGTGTTGTGGAAATATTTTTGTACCTCCAAGAACTCTCCCCAATAGGTGACAGCTTTCCTAAAATCTTGTTCTTATTCAAGATTTCTCAATTAAGCATGCATATTAAAAATTTATGATTTACAATAGTTTCTATTTACCAGCATCTCCCCAAAGTATTTGTCTGGTTTCAGAATCCCTTCCTTTTTTGTTGTTCCTCCTTTTTCTGGCACATTGTCATGCATGTTTTCACAGTATATTTCCAACAGAAAATATATATCCTAATGCAGGTCATTTACAGTGGCTCCCATGCCAGTGGGTTTCACTGTGAACACAGCAAACCTTAATACTAAAATAGAAATTTCATCATTTAATTTACACTCATGCTTGCAACACAAATAGCAAACATTAGGACAAGCCTACCACTTTTAGAAATATTTTCCAACTATGCTTTGAAGGCAATGTAATCTCTGGCTTCTGAAGGCAAGATGTATTTAAAAGAGCTGCATTTTATCTTTCCATTTACTAAAATCTCTATCAAATTATATCCAATATCTTTTTGCATTGATTTTTTTTCCTGAAGAGTCACCGTGGCCTTAAAGCCCTAAATGCTCAGATTGCCTTTGAGCTCACAGAAGGTAAGATGAACAGAAGTGAAAAACTGTGCAAACACACCAAGATAGTCCACACTTTTTACTTTCTCACCCCCAAGAAATATTTGTCTGTGCTGACAGCTGACTTGAAATCCAAAATTACTTCTTCACAATCGCCCAAGTACATGTCTTGTCCACACCTGTTTTCTAGTGGCTCTCATGAAAATATGGGAACAGTAGCAATAAATTATTCTTTAGGTTATTTTTTTCTCATGAAAATAAATATATTTTAAACCCTAACAAATTTCATTGGTATAAAAGGAGACACTATCAGCTGCTCTAAATACTTTCTAAAGTGTATCACGGCAGCCATATACACAAGCTGCTGCATCTAACTTCACTTACAAGGTGGCAAGGAAATCATGAGCATGCTTTTAAATGCAGTGAATATTCATTGTGAGCCTTCTAGAAATATCACTGTTTACACAGTGCCAGTGGACCTCACATAGATGATCCTTCTTCTGTGTATTCTACCTAACTCTGTGGGATTTTTAGCAATGCTTTTTTTATTGTGAAGAATTCAAGGATATTTGCACATGGATCCCCACAAGATTTTTTTTAACTTGTCTTACATTAGCTACTAAAATCAACATAATATAATTTTAGTTATAGTTTTGGGGTTGCTGAGCAGGATAGCCAAAGAAATTGTAACAGAATTAGGAAATTGTTCACAGAGATGGAAAAAAAAGAAAGGTCAATCATAACTTCTAGGAAAACTATTAGGCTTTAACTATAATCTTGTTAGATTGAAATATGAAGACTGACATACCAACACCTGTGTATTAGATTATTACCGGATTCATCTGCAGACCTGAAACATCTGTTGTTTTTCTAAGATTAAGAATGTGAAAACTTTTATCTAAAAATAAAGCATGGAACAATATCTTTCAATTCCTTCTTCTAACCAGAACAAAGGCACAAAAAATAGAGAAGTATGTCTTATTGTAACTGGCTAAAAAAAATACTAGTTTTAACAATTAATACACATTTACAATTTCATTTAATTAGTAAGACAAGTTTTATGTAAGAAGTGGAAATATTATTATTTTAGACAGCAATTTATCTATGATGTGAGATTCAAGAAGACATTTTATAAACAAATTGTAAAGCACTGGGCCTATTTCAATGTCTTGAAATTAGAGACTATTACAACTTTTTCTATATTGCACAAAATGCGTTCCTTGAGGTCAGTTTCTTCTTGTCTACAGCTTATTGCTTTGAGCATACAAAATAAATTTGGAATCATTTGTTTGTAAACACAAATAGGCATTTGCATCTAAATATGTTCCCGTGCATGTGGTAATAGCAGTGCTGTTCTCCATTAGCCATCCTTGTAAGGGGATTTAATTACCTAATGCACCAATAACTGGGCTATAATTTTGATGCAGTGGGGAATTTAATGGAATAGCAGCATAACATGCAGACTAATTTGCATTAGGGAAAGTAACACTGCAGAACAATGTTGAGGAAGTGTGCGTCACCGCTCTGTTTAGCACAACTAAAGCAGCATGTCTGTAACATTGGAAACAGGTTATCCATTGGGTTTCGATTTCCATAAGTATCAGGGGGTGCTTGAGGAAAATAAAAGTGGGCAGTAAAGGCAAAAAGAAATCCTGCAGTGTGTTGTGCATCTATGCAGACAATGGAAAATGAGATACAGAGTTTATACCTTTAAAATATGGTCCTTGTTGCAGTAATGAGACTTCACCCCAGGCACACAGAAACACAGGAAGCACAAGGACCAGGGATCAGAATACAGCATATAGAAAAATTCCATCTAAGACTGCCATCTTGCTCCACAGCAAGTTACATTGGGCGAATTCTGACTTAATTTACCAGAAGTAAGGATTTATCATTCACTGCTAGTAACACAGGGAATACGCAAGATGACCTGACAATGAAGGTCACCGCATAGACTATTTAAATCTGTCTAATGAGTTTTTAATATCCATTTGAAACTTTGTGCTATGCAGCCAATTGCTGAACATCATTAATTTTACAAGATACTGAGAGCTAGAAAGATTCTGCAAGAGGTGATTTTACGTTCTGCAGAAAATCTTGCCAAGCAGCACAGCCAAATAAAACCCGTAAGTGACAGTCCATGTCATTGGGCTCTGCTTCCTGCTTTTACAGTCTAGATCAAGGGGATCTGCAAAACATCTGCACAGGCCACTATCACAGACCATGAAATACTGCCCGCAATGTAAAGAACCCCAAACCTGCAGTACAAATTGAAAAGCAAAGAGAATATTGCCCAGGAAAAGCGCAGGAGTGAGAACATACATTGACCATGGTAGCATCCTGCAATAAGAAAACTTGTTATAGGACTGTCTATAATATGTAGAGGGCAAAGAATTATTAGAAAAATTGTCACATGAAGCAAAACATTGACTCCTGTCAACTAATAACTTTCTTATGGTTTTCATATATTATACCATACACTTATCTGAATTGCTGGGTTCCTCATCAAAACAGAGATTAAGGTATTACTTTTTCAGAAAACTAAAGCTATTTTTAAGAGAAGAGTGTGAGATTTTAGAATCCCTGTATTCTATTTCTCCAAAAAGGAAAATGTGAACATATAACCTGTTAATCTTCTAGTTGTAGTCATGTCCTTCACATTAAGCACAGTCAAAAACTGTCTTTTAAAGACACGTTTATAGGCTTCTTGTCATTTGATCAATAGAAAAAAGTAAAAGCAAGCACTCTGATATTTTTCTGGATGTGAAGATAGCCATACCCTGAAAAAAATTCTCTATCCACAGATATAGTTTGAGGTTTTTTTGTTAAGATTTCAATTCTGTCTTCTGCTTATTGGATGATGAAAGCAGGGCTACTCATTGGGAAGTTGCTTAAGGAGAAAGCAAGTGTAAAAAGACAGACAGCAACAGGAAATTATGAGAAGAGCATTAAAAAGTTCTATGAAAAACTGTCACATTAATGTACAGCATTACAGTCTGTAGTACCAATATCACAGTGAAAAAAAAAAAGGGGAAATTCTCAAGAAGTGTTTTCAGGACTGCCTAGAAGATTCTGAAATAGCAGTTTCTGTATGTGTCTTGCATGGTGAAAGATTTGAGAAGATTTTGGTGGGTTTCACCAGCCTGCAGCTCACTGCCCTTACATCACTACTGAAGAGAACGAAAGTAAACCCAGAATATGTAGTTAGTCAAAACACCATGCCTATGTTCTAGCTTCCTTGGAGCCCATCCCTCTGGAATTCTGCCTTTTTGATTCCTTCAGCCTTAGTGCAATTTCTTTACAATATTGGGCTGCCATGTTTATACTGTTTCTGGTCATGTACACATGTGAAAATAGGATTTGCATGCAAAGATGATTGACAGTTTAAATTTACAATACAGGCTGACCTTCTGAAGTTCTTCTACTAGGCAGTAGGATCATTTTACATCTTTGCCCTAATACTGGCCAATCAATTAAACAAAACCCATCAGGTATTTCTTATTAATTGTCCAAAGATTAGGTCTACAATTATAATTCTGCCATTGTATGCATCTGTCTAGTTAATAGCTCCAATTTTTTGGACATCCTGGAATTTAGGTAAGAAATGAAATCTCAGTATATCTAAGTAACCTACTTCAGTTCAGCATGCATGACTATATCAAGCATAAGGTAAAATCCATGTTGGGGAAGTAAAGGATATAGGTTGTGTTGCCTAAAAAGGAACTCACATTAATTTTATCTTTGCCTTACACCGCACAAGTTAGGTGTTGTGTTATGTTCTTCATGCCAGGCTGCTCCTGATCCCACTGGGAAACCCTTTGTAAAATCAGGGTCATCTATTTACATAAACATGATCATAAATCAAATTAATTTCTCTTCAATTAAAGTTCAGCTTCTTTAATCTATATACCTAATATCTGTACCTGTAATGAAAACAGATACATGCATATATGGCGTCAGCCAGAGTGTCTCAAAACAGTTGCACTGCATTATTTAACAACTGACCTAATAATGGAACTATAAGAAATATTATATTTTAGGTACTTTAATTATAAGAAAGTTAAAAGAAACACATTAAATCACCCTTTCTGTTTAAGAGAGTAAAATAATTTCAAAAGCATAGAGCTGCAATTGGTGCTATTGGCACTATGCCACCCCACCCTCCCAAAGAAAGCTGTTTATAACAGGAAATGTCACATTTTATTATTTTGAAAAGACAGCCTCAAAGTATCAGTTTCACAGTTGCACTTACTCATGCACTTACTCAAATTTGTCAGGGTTTAGTACTCTCAAAGAACACCACTAGATGTCAGCAGTAACTTTCTGCAAAAAGCCAAACAAACCGGTTGGTTTCTATTTAGAAATCAGTACAAACCCTTACACTAGCTCATGAAGTCCAAAGTTCCTCACGGAAAACCTGTAACCTAAAGACTGCTCCTGCAATGGGTTCAGAATCAGGGCTACATGGCTGGCACAACTCAATTTGTTGAACTAAATCTAGAATTACAGTAAATTTCACAGTCTTATCCTTAATAACTGAACATTTAATACACATAGAATGAATGGTTTTATTTAGCTGCAAAAAGCAAAAAAAAAAAGCCAAGACCACAGCCTATAGACTCTCGTATGTGTATTTCAATCACTAGTCATAAGCTGCCTGCTGCTGCAACTGAATTTCCCAGAATTTTATCCAAATAACATAAGGAGTAACATACGGACAGAACTGCACTTTAACAGTTCTATAACAGACTGTGTCCTGTACAATTCAGAGATGCGTCATTATGACAGTGGTGAGATACCTAAAAAACATGGTTTATAATTCCTAAAATACAATCCTTAACCTTCCACAAGACTGCCCACGAACTATTCATAAGAGTTTCTGGTGATGGATTAGTTACATTTATGAAAAACAAACAAACAAACAAACATACAAACAACAATAACAACAACAAAACACCAAACCAGAAAGCTGCAAGCACCTGGGATTTTTTTCAGCAATGGACAAAGCACCTGAGAATTTATCTCCTGCTTCAGCTAAATATCTCTCCTGTCTGCTTACTTTACTTTCTGCCATGAGGATGTATGCCTTACTAAAATGCTTTTGACCTGTTTTTTCTTTCTGAATTCTTGTGCTAATCTGTAGAAGCAGGCAGATCTGAACATCAAAAGTGACAATTCACAGTGTAGGAATAGTTGGTATTGGAATCTAGACTTTTACACTGCTCATCAAAGCCAGCTATGAAAGCTATACATACGTGGTAATGGTAAGTTGTTTTGAATTGGCAGTACACGTAGTGGACATTTTTGCACTTAAATTTCAATACAGGTTTCTGTATCTAAGAAGACATGAATTGAAGGCAGAAGTGATGAACAATTTTGATTTCATACTTATGTTCCAAACAATGTAAATAGAAAGTCAAGTTATTAGTTTTGTTGCAGATAAGGGTAAGAGCAAAATGTGTTGCAAGTAGTATGCAGATCATAAGAAATTCTATCCGTTGATGTTCCTCTACAGTGTAAGCCTGGGCTGGCTATTTTACTACCCTTTTATCATTTTCTCTATCCTGTAGGTGAAGATGAAATGTTTCATTTTTAGGAAAACGTGGGCACCTGCTGATAGTATATACTGCATATTATCAGCTCTGTTTGTGCATGCAGTCAGGAATGAACAGCCTGGAATTGAACCAGTTTTCCAAATCAGTTCCTCCCATGAGATTTTTCCCACCTGTATTGAAAACGAATTGACCATGAAATCCAAGGCCTTGACAGCTTCCTGAAGCAGATTATTGTATTGCTACTTTCTCCATTCTCTCTTGTTCCATTGAAATTTCTGTTACAGGCAGTTGGGTGTTGTGTGAATTAAGTTTTAAGTGTTTCTGCATAGAGAGTGTCTGAATTTATATAGTACCTGACAGGCTTAAATTCTGGAGATTACCATAGTGTTATTTGTGGTTGAAAGATTCAAATTTGAAATGTCAAAAAAATTTGCAAAAGATCCAGAGTGCAAGTCCTACAGTCCTTGCAAGTTCTATAGTACAGGAACACTTAAAGGTATGCAACAGCATTGAGCTGTCTTACCCAAGTCACAATAGTGGGACTTACCTAAGCACACAACAAAACCATCTGAATCAAATGGTGCTTCCCTTGAGCTACACTGTCTAACTTCCAAATAATTTCTGCTACCAAGGCCATTACAGTAGATACTCAGGAAACCACAGGTAATGGACAACAAATCCTTCAAATTGCCAATAAAATATCTTCTGTCAAGAAGCAAGACAGCTCACAGCACACTTCTGTAACTTGTCTGCCTTGCGGAAAAGTTCAGAGGTGAATTGCAAATAAAAAAAAAATTTAAATTATGGAGGGAGACAAACTATTTACAAATAAGCTATTTAAAAATAAAGGGGTTCAAATCTTATTTTAAATGTCTATTAAGTTGCCTGGATAAACTTTTGCTGCAAACACTTATTAGGAGAAAGAAGGAAAAAAAAATAAAAGGATACATTTCACAGAATCAGGGTCTTAAAGCTAACATGAGTGTTATGCCTTGAAATAATGTCTTTTCAATAGGTAATATTTACTTTAAGTTAAACAAGTACAAAAAGAAATCTACTGCAGAGCAGCACATCTCACCAGTATTGCTAAGCGCAACCATGACACATAATCTAGATTCTCAGAAAAACTCAGCTTGGCTTGAAATTGGCCTTACATCAGGAGTAAAATATGGGGCTAAGAAATTCTTATTTTGCATGTTAGTCCAATTAAGTTGACAACTGGAAGCTGTTACATAAATATGACAGCTAATTAATAACTTTCCCTCCAAACAAGCTGAGATTTTTTTTTTAAGAATTATTCTGAGAATTATAGCTTTAAACACAAAATGGTGAGACAAGCAAGAAAGTTGTGGATCAAGAACACCAAATATACAGAAAACTTTTTTATGTACTTTCTATGCTTTAAAAATTCTCATGTATTTTTATCTCATGCCTCCAGTTACAGAGATGCTTGTTTGTACATTCTCAGAGGAACTATTCAAAAGCAATTTCTCTCCATCTGAAGCCATGCCCCTCACAATATTGACAAGGTCAGTGAGGTCCACAGGAAGTCATTTGCTGAGTAAGTGCTAGTCATGCAATTTACGGCTGCTTGGATGAGCCGTTTTAATTTACAGCACATTTTTTCAAGTTGTCACCCTGCTTTAAAGAAAAATGCCTGAAATATTCCATCAATGTTGTTGTACTCTCTTCACAAGTGAGAATGTTATCCAGATTTTTTATGCCAGATATAAGTAGGATTGTGGTTTTATGTATACCAGGAATTAGAATAGGAAGTAGTGCCCACTTCTTTTTTTCCAGCCACTTTTCATTCCTGTCACATGTAATATGAGATGAAGAAATAAGATATCAGAGCTCTGGAAGCAGTTCAGGGACATAATTGAAGGAGCGATTAATGCTGTTGCATAGACAGGATCTCCTTAATCATTTGGATACAGAATAAATCGTGACTCCTTAAAAATACTTAAAGCAGACATTAGAACAAGGTTCTCTGCCAATTATGCTCTGTTTCACAGAAGTTTTACATCAACAACTTGAAAAGTTGAAAAGGGGGAGTGTGGGGGAAGGTCAAAGGATATCAAAAAAGTGATTTGTTCTCTTAAGCAAATAAAACACTGTGTGTATAAATACATTCCTGAATAGTGCCTGGAAACACATCACAGAAGGGTCCTCTAATAAAGTGATCATATTATTCATTAACATTTAAAAACTATTCCAGCACACTGCTCTGTGGTATGTTCTCAGCCTGCTTTGCTGCAGTTAAGAAAAAGGTCCAGGGTTCATAGGGGAGGGCTTGTAAGCAGCTCACAAACAACGTGCTTGAAATTCCTTCCTTTTGTAGCAGGAGTGCAAAACTACAGTTGAATAATCAAGCTATTGAACTAGGATTTATGCCAAAAAGACTAATTTGTAAGCTGCGTCCAAAGTGTCTGGGTTTGAAGTGATTTGCATATTTCTTCCTCTGTTATTCTAGGAATGCTATGGGAAACTTGCTACCCCAGGTCTCAGCAGTAGGTTTCTCATGCATACCTTTCCAAACTTGTCTTTGGAAACATGAAAGCAATGAGTGTGACAAGCATCAATGTTATGTTCGTGTGACTTATGAATACAGGTATTCATGAAACAGGAATCTAACTTGAAATTTCTTACAATGTACAATGGGATTTTGTATATCTAGGCCACATTAAAAACAAATCTTAATGATTTATGCAAGAACATAAGGGCTGTGATAAACATAAATAACGAAAGTCTGCCAAATGTTTATGTGCCAAGATAAAAGGCAGACTTATAGCTGTGAAACAGGAAATAGTGATGACACTGCATCGAATGCAGGGCAGCTCTGGGCATTCCCCAGCACACAGTCATTATTCAGTACTCTATTACAAAGCTTGCTCTTGTAACTGGAACTGAGCAAAAGTAGAATTTGACTGTGACACTTCAGTATCCACATTATGTTCCTTGTTTCACTGCATAATAAATTCACTAATTTAGTCATGGGAAGTCATTAAGCTACCAACTTAAATCACTCATCCCAATGAAATTATTTTCAAATGCTACTTTAAAGAAGGCACAAAAATTATGGCAGAAGTGTTCACTAAGCTCCAGCCAAATAATATTGAATGGGAAGGCTAATGCACTGCAGTGGATATTCAGTTTCAGTAAAAGAGACAAGCAAACAAGCTAGGCACTGAAGGCACAGTTGGATATAATTCTTTTTTATTTACCTCAACCTACACATAGAGATATATCTTCTTCCAGGGTTTGACGTTTTACAGAAATGTTTAGCTCTTGACGGACTTTACTTCTTGTATGAGCTATTATGTTTAGCTCTTACACAGACTGAAGCAGAATCCTTTGGAAAGAGAATGGAAGATAGGCCCCTGTGTTGAAAGGCAAGGAGCATGGAAATGAAAAGAAAGCTCAGGACACTGCAGAGTGTATCAAAGTGGTGCCTCACTGCACTGACCAGGCAAGCACCAGGAGCAGAGAACCTTTCCAGTGCCGATGAGTGTGGTGGGGAATGCATTCAGTCATCCCTGGCGAGTCCCTGAGATGGTTAAAGACAACCTGTCACCACCTCTTTTCACTATCAACCTCGTTGATAGTGAGGAACCCTTCTACAACTGCAGACCGTTAAGGGGGTGGAGTTACAGATCCTTAACTTCAAAGCACTGCAACTTTAAATTAGTCCTCTGAAATATCATCATAATAAGCCTTATGCTGTAAGAACAACCTCATGCTGTTTACTTACAGCTTTAGTAAATATAGCCCATTAACTGGTTAAAAATGCAAAAGCTTCTTTCTCTGTATCTAAACTGCTGCTTGAATATTTCAATTTTCTTGGTACCATTGTTTGTTTTTGCTTTAGATTCTCAAAAGATGCTTTCACAGAGGTTTGAGACCACATTTACCTGCAAAAAACAATCAATTTTTTTGCAGCTTGTACAGAATTTTACAGGTTATTTTTTACTGCATTATTTTTATTGATCAACAAGTTTTTCCACAGCTTAGCTTCTTAACCAACTTATCATCCTCTTGTCAGTGCATTGAAAATAATTTAGGGCCCTGAGATAAGAACAGTCATCTGATTTCTTGATAGCAATGGTGCCATATTAAGTCTTCCCCAAATACTCAAGATCTCTGTGCAAATCTGTCATTACAGCAAATACATATGTTGTGGCAAAACAACCTGCTTAACTAACTGGTTTTTAAGCTCTTTAACTTTCATTTTGATACTACAAGTGCTCTTGCAATGACATACAGCAAAGAATGTTTTAATTTCTGACTATTACACTACCCTGTATCAAGCATTAGTAAATGGGAAAATATCTTTACAGATGCACGTACCACATGACCAGCAAGGATAGGAGAACAATGACATTACAACTAATAATTCAGACTGGAAGCATAGCCGAAGCTCATGACCAGCAGCTGCATGAAAAAGCAAAGCAATCATAAGAAGCTGATTTTAGATATCCAAAACAGGACATTTGGGATTTTTTGGATCGAATTTTAAGGTTGGTTTTGGATAAACATAACCTTTGCAGAAGCCAAAAGCCCATCATGTGGTTTGGAAAGAAGTATTCAAAGATCATTGCTTGAATGGATTTTGGCAGGGTCAAGGCAATATTCCAACAGTACATACCACCGGTGCCAGCCACTTGCAGCACTGTACAAATAGTTTCGGAAAATAAAATCTGGAAGAAGCATTTTGTACAAAACTGCCAGCCCTCACTTGCAAACTGCATTTCATAGGAAGTAATAGGGAAATACATGGTGAAATTAGGATAAAGTGAGTGTCTGTATAAACTCATTTTACATCTGTACTCACCCACAAGCTTTGATTTAAGGTTGCAGTATTTAGAGTTGGCAAGGTCATGATTTGTTTTTCTGATTCCCATAGTTTTGCCGAAATCCAAACCATTTTGCTATTGAAGCTTTATGTAATCTCTAAGAAAAACAGAACCTTTCAGTAGAAATACATTTTAAGGCTAATCCTGATAATCCAAGGGATGTGCAAAAACCCTTCACCTGAGGAGGGATAGCCCAAAGTACTGAAACACACAGAGGTGAATTTGAACCTGGAGATCTCCATGGAAAACAAGCTGAACCCAACCTGTGCAGCAAAGCATGCCAACATCTTGAGTTGCGTTAGCCAGCAGGCTGATGGAGCCGGTTCTCTCCCTATGCTCAGCACTTCAGAGACCACTGTGTACAATCTGGGCTCCCTGGGAACCAGACAGACACAGCCATACCAGAGCAAGGGCAGTAAAAGCAATTAAAGGATTGGAGTGCTTTTCATATGACAGTTTGAAGGTACTATGATTATTCAGCCTGGAGAAGTATCAGATGGGAGGATGCAGACCCTGTACCAGACTCATCTCGGTAGCACCTAGAGAAAAGATGAAGCTTCGACACAAATGGAAATACTGGAAATTGACTGAACAAAAAAATTTTTACTTAGGGTGTTGAAGCACTGGAACAGGTTTCAGAGGTTATAAAGTCACCATTCTTGGAGATATTCAAGACCAGACTGGACATGGCTAATATCAAGCTGCTCTAGGTGACCTTCCTTTGCACAGAGGTTTGACTAAAGAGTCTTCAGTCTCTATCTTCAACTATGACTTCACATGATCCATGTCAAAGAGATCAGGCCAAACTAGTTTCCTTTTAATGCATTCTCACTTGGTCAAATCAGAGTCTGATTAAAGGAAAGCACCGAATGTACCACTTACAGTGAAAGTAAATTTCAGGCTCCCCTTTACTGTATATGTGACACAGAAAAACATTTGCTGATAATATTGTTAGAAAGCCATGAGCCTTAACTGAGATCTTTACACTGTGCTGATGAGAAACTGAAACAGCCAATGCCAATGCATTTATTTTTACATTTAAACATTATTAAGCATGCATTTAAACAGAGATAGTGTAGACTATACAATACTGCAGCAGACTCTAATGAATTGGTGCAGAGAGGTAGGCTACCTCTGTATATTCAGATTTAGATTTTCAATGTATTTGGTCTTATTCCCACAGGATCAGGGTTCATTTGAAATCAAGAGTTAACATTTGCTCCAGCAGAGCCTGGAATTTTTGCTGTAACCCATTTGTATTGCACTGGTAGCCTAGAGTGGAGAAATAAATACCCCTTTCAATGTCTGGCAGAAGGTAAGAATTAGAAATGTGGCCTGAAGTGTGGTATTCTCATCTCTGCAGAGCTCTATATGAATGAGAAGAGGGAATAAGTTATATAGTGCCTGAATTTAACTAGCCAAAGCTATTAATACTGTTAATGTCCTGAAATAAGGGCTTCTGTTGACTTTTCTCTCTGTCAGAAGTGCTGGGACCATGATTACTTTGCCTAGAGCTGCTTCTGATCAGCAGACATTGCTCTGAGTACAAATGCCAAGATTCATTAACATTCGTTGTCTTATAGTGTCCATCAAGTAGAGGTCTTCAAAGTCACAAATGAAGAAATTAAATTAAATATTTAACAACATACAAGTTAACATCAGTAAAAGAAAATATCTACTGCTATAAGTAAATACCTGTGTACTAAAAAAAGGTGGGGGAGCAAGAAGGTTTCCTCCACTGTCATTTTTCTCACCAATTTAGGTTTCCACTAAAATACAAGGAAAATAATACTACAAAGTGTATAGTAAATCCATAAAATTAGTATATGTAAATCAATATTATAGCATTTGAAGACTCTTGGATTTTTATTACTTATATGTAGATGAAAATAAAAAACTTAAATCTTTTTAGGTAGCAAATATATTCAAATAAATTATGAGTGACATGTTTAATTTTGACACGCTTCCAAATATACTTATTATATATCCCAAATGATGGAGATATGGGAAAAATACAATCATGTAACTGAATAAAATTCTGTATATTGACAAAGCCAAAAAAACTTACTGAACTTTAAACATCTGATTTTTCAATACAAGCAAACATATTTATTATAAAGTTCTCCTTACAAGCAAATGCTTTTATTCCTTCTGAAGGAGCTGATAATGTAACTCTTTCACAGGCAACCATAACATGGTGCCTTCTTTATCAACAGCAAATTTTTAACTCTGACCTTTCTACCCCATGGCACTAAGCAGCCAACACATGCGTAAGAAATCTAATAGTTGTTTTGTCTTCAGTCCTAGAGCTGGACATCTCCTGTTTCATCTCTTTTGAGCTGATATTAGCTATTGACTCTTCATGCTGGACCTGAGAATGAAAGTACAGGAAACAGAGCTTTTCTCAGAGTTCTGGTGATCTAGAACTTCATTAATGTTTTGGTGAATGAAGAACGTTATTTCAAGTGACTGGCAGTACTGACCAGGCTGACAATACTTACAGAACAGAGGAAAATTAAAACAAGTTCATTTATTCAGCAGCATTTGTTGAAGCCTGTTGCAAGCTGTACTATACAGCCACTCAAGAGAAAACATTGCAAGACTCCTTTTCAACAAAACCTGATTGTGGGATGGTAACAGCTCTCTACCCATTACCTTATTGTATTGTAAAGGCTCAACACAGCCCTGTTGGAATCAATGGAGGTTATACCCATTTGCATCAGCAAAGGATCTGGCTGCAACTATTTAGTGGTCAACAGCAGCTCAAGTATATTCTAAAGAACTTGTTTGTTTTCCATTCTCCTGACTTTGAAAACTGTTCAGTTCATGTATAAAAACTTGCACTGTTCTGGAACATGGATCTATTTGCAAAGGGTGACTCATGTTTTTGCTGGAGACAGAATTAAAAGTAAAACAAGCTGAACTTAAGTTAGAAAGGAAATAAATACACTGGCAGACAGAACTAAATGGCTCACTGATGTCACGCTATTAAGTCCTAGAAAATTACTCTATCATTCTGCTGCCTGAGCCTAGGATTCTTTCCTTTCTTCTTAATCTCACTTTCTGGACATTATCCAGTTTACTTGATTCACCTCTCAACTTGTAGCCTCTGTCAATCTTTAGAAAAATAAGCCCTTTGGATTTTTTTTCCCTTTCTTCTTGTTGCCAAGGATTCTGTTTAAAAAGCATGCTTGCTTGACTTTCAGGAATTTGCACCAATATAGAATAGTGATGAGTTACAGCATGTTCAAGAAATGCACACACTTCCGAGCACAGAAAGAACTGATGACCAACAAGGCAGCTATGGTATTATAGTGCATATATTGCAACATCTCCTTTTTATCAGCAAGAAGGTTTATAAATGTTTAGTTGCGTTTGTTTGAAACTAACCAACTAAGATCCTAATAAGCCTGACAAACATTTCAGTATGTGTTATCAAGTAAAATATTACAAGCCAGGTGGATATGAAAAGTATGTCTGGAAAGTTAACAAATTCCTGCTTAAAAACAATACTGCAAAGGATTTCAGTGGAAGTAATTTTTCATGATAATCCTCACAGTAATTGGGGATGCTGTCAAACTTTAACTTTCAAGGTCATGTCTATGTATTTTATATTTCAAAATTTCTCACTAACCTTAAGCACAAAGCAGATTTTCAGTCTTTTGGGGAAAGGAGGTCTAAACCAGAAGAGACAGAGAGAAGCAGCCTTCCTTCAATTTTTTGCATCACCTAGGACAGCAACCTGTGCCTTCCACAAAGTGGAATTATCCTAAGCACTTCGCTTGGCCAGGGTGTGTCCCCATGTCTTGTCCTGGAACTATCCTTCCTTGTGCAAAATACTAAACATTTCCAACAGAAATTCTTGATCCTGAACGTCCTAGATCCCTGGACCCAGCTTGAAATCAGATTAATATCCTCATCAGCCTTTTTTTTATTGCTGACTGAAGTGCTCTCAGACTTTCTTTCTTGACACTCAGAGACTCCCTGAAGAACAAAATTTTTTTGAAAAGCCCTTTCAGTTGTTTTTTTGGTATGGTTGTTTTGGGGTTTTTTTAAGTTTAAAATTTCTGCTGGAAATTCTCACTAAATACCCCACCTGTTTCATATTTTAAATATTCACTAGCAGGCCATGAGGAAAAATGCTGCTACAAGGTATCAGATGACATTTGTTTTTCAATGTACCATTTCTCCAGTCACTCCCATACATGATCATCATGCGGTGTAAATTTCAGTAACACCCCAGTGGTTTAGCGCTCCCTGCTGTCTGGCCTTGCCTCTAGATATGTCCAACAGCCCATGCTCCGTGCATGGACTTAGGTGAAATGCAGTAGCAGCTTCCTTGGCCTTCAAGCTCCTTCTCATCTTCATTAATGTAACTTCCCTTTCCCTGGCATCTATCTTTTTATAATCCTGATTAAGAATAATGCTTCAAGATTATGGTGCAATTCAGACACTGATAGTCAAATGGATTTCTGTTGGGTTAGAAGCAGATTTAAAATCTGGTGCAAAATAAGACTCTAGTCTAAATAGAAAGTTTTTTATGTTATTTATCCCACTGTCAGATGCGTGTAAATTACCCATACCTTCCCCACCTCAAGAGTTTTGCATAGGTACGTTCCCTTATTGTGAGCACAGCTTTAATTTAATAAAAGAGGACCCACCTTCCTGCTAAATTTACCAGTTATGGTGATCAGAATAATATACCTCAGTTTGTCTCCCATCATGCCACAAACTACTAGGTAGGTACAGCAGGCAGAACATTTTCACAAGAGACATTCTTACTGCACAGGTCACAAAACCCTTTGCTGCTTCATTTTGGTCTTTGGCAGGCAGAGAAGGTCAAGACTCTCAAACAAGCAGCTACCATCAGAATATGGATTTGGCCTGCAGCTCATTCCTTTGCCGGGCCAAGAAATTCTTGGATGGTCAAAAGTAGGGTGCAAGCCAGGTGAATTACCTTGGCAGCCTGGGATATGGCCCACAGACTATTACATCACTACATTTATCTAAGTGTAAAGTTATGCAGGGAGCACAAACAAACACCTGTGCATAGATAAGCCTGCTAAAAGCTAACAAGGTCTTTCCCTTTTCACTGTACTCTGAGCTTTCATATTTTTCCATCATCCAAATGATATAAAATATACCAGATTTTAGTACTACGAGTAATGAAATTTTTTTTATTTTTCATTACTCTTAAGGAACTTCAATGTTCCTTCATAAATAGAACCTACTAAATTAAGTGTTGTGCAGAAAAAAAAATCAATACTTTCCTACCCAAAATACATGAACATGAATTTACTGCATTGTCATATTTCACCTGCTACTTCTATCCTTGAAGATGACTACATTTGATTCAGAATTTCATTCAGACTGCTTGATGTCAGATCAAATCTTGCCCAGGAAAGGTTTAATGGAAACAAATTGCTCATGCATAAAAATATACATTACAGGGTATCTCAGACTGCCAGAATTTTACTTGCTCTGAGTTTCGGGCTACTAAACCACATCCAGAAGCAAGTCTTAAGGACTGACTGCTTCATTTTATCCGTGAAGAATGGTTCAGTTCTAAAGAACAGTTTTATTTTATGGGTGGCAGAGTGGTTCAGCTCCACCTTGCAGGTGAGCGGGTGCCTGCACTGGTTTGCTGACTGGGGTTAAACCACAACACTTGGCTTTAAAAACAAAACACAACACACTGAAAAAATCAAAACAACTTTGAAGCAGCCCATTGTGAACAACACTTAATCTTGTTTTGCTCTGTGCCAACAATCACTCTGGAAAATATTTTGAGGATAATAAGCGCAGCAGTGAATTAGACAATAATTTAGGACACTGTTCTCAAATTATATTGTGAGTTATGAGGACATGCTTCATAGAATTGAAGGAGTCAAATATGGAAGTCCCACTAGGTTTTCTACAGAAAGAAAATGAAGCTGATAAATCGAATCAAGATGGACAGATGGAAAAATTACAATGCAACTGTTCATGAAAAAGAACTAAGTGTCCTATTATTCTTTAGTGGGACATTTTCAAGCCACCATTTAAGATTAATCCATCATCAACAGAAAAGTTCCATGCAGAGAAGCTCTCATAGCAAAGTCACCTTTATCTTTCACAGTGAGAAGGTCAATTGTCTTCAAATATGTTGCTACCAGTCATTCATGTTGTTAGTCTAAAAATCTCTGAACCTTGTTGCCAGGCACCATTTTTAGATACACCTCAGCAAAACACAGCACTCCAACTGTTAAACAAACATTATTATGTCTATTTTAGAGTCTTTTAAAGGCAATGTACAACTAAGGGAGTCCTGGTAAAGAAGAAGGACAACAACATAAAGGTAAAATTGGTGTGTGCTTTACACACATTTTCCTCCTTGTGTGTTCCTACTATCTCTGCTGATGCTGTTCACATTAGATTGCAGTTACTAGCAAAGGCAAGAGAAGTAATCTGGGGATCTCATCAGAGTCCATTACTTTCTAAACATGTAATTACATTCTAGAGATTTTACCTGTCATTATAACACATCACTGAATCTTTGTTATGAAATTTGTACAAAAATATTCTTTAATTGCTGTGTAAATACCTTTAATCAAGCACAAACAATTGTAACTATGAACAACAGATTTTGTCCCTCACTTGGTGTTTCTATTGGCTCCTGAAAACCTGTACATGCTGAAAGGTCACGCTAGCAAAAACTTTGTCACAGTGCAATACAATCAGTTATTGCTCTTTAGAAGAGTCACCTCTTTGTGGTATGAAAAGGTCAAGCTGAGGGCAATCATCCTTTTCATGCAACTGTTACTAAAAGATTAAGCAGGACAGAACACAGTAGACTCTTCAGTTAAAATAGAAGACGCCCAAATGCAGCTTTCTATTGAAGCTATATTACTGCAAAGTAAAGAATCTCTAAGCCTACATTATCCAACTCAGAAAGGATTATTTTAAACTTATTTGGTATCAACTTAAACTTCTTAAGCTTATTTGGTATCAACAAAACCAAAACAGCAACAGAGAAAGGCAACAGAGAGCCTACTTTCTTACCAAAAAAAAAAAAAAAAAAAAAAAAGAAAAAAAGGAGGCAAAACAAAAGTAAGGAAATGTTTTGCTTTGAGAAGGGAACATACCCTTTAAAGATAGCCTGAATTTCTAAATTGCCTCAAACATGTTTAAAAGGTGACCTCTGTAATTTGTGCTTCATCCTAGCCCCAGGAAAGATGTCAAAGCTCCATATTTTTGTGCTGGGGCAGGGAGAAGGGGTGTTTGTTGCAAATTACTGATTGCTACAGAAAGGCACCTGAGCATCTCAAGCACTACACATTTACCTCACTTCTGAACTGTTCACTGGGACAGGAAGGCTGATGGCAGGAATATCTCCTTTTCATAAGCTCTGCTTTGCTATAGTTCCAACTGAGTCATTCACAGACTGCTGTCTTCCTGACAGGCAAGAGTAGACCTCAAAAGAGGGCTCACAACTTTCTACCTGCCCTGGTGAAACTTCTAAGGGTATAATGTAGGCAACAGGTTGCTCACTCGGCTCTTTTTCAGATAAAAAACTCTGGGTAAGGAAAGCAAACTGTTCCAATTTCAAAAAATCTTAAAACCATTGCAACTGTTCCTACTGACTGCTGTATCTTTGTAGCCACTGAAGTTGCCAGAGTAGAAGTTAGTGTAGGTGTGCTCACAAGCCTACTGTATGAGCAGGATTACCATAGCAATTCCAGCTCCCAGAAGCACTACCTTCAGGCATTTAAAGGTAAACCTGCTTTTGCTGGAACAAAAATCTAACAGTGCATGCCAAGATCTCAGCAATCCAGAGAGAACCACACCAGGAAGAATAAAGCTTAACACCTCACAGGGAAGTTCTCTATTTCAATAAATTGGGTCAGTAGCTACAATTCAGAATCTAGATCTACAAACGCAGCATAGCTGACTAACAGCACAATAGAGAGAAGTCTTCAAAACAGTGTTGTTAAGAACACTGAAATTTAAAAATCAGAAACCACAACAGGTGACAGATCTCATCCTTTCTCATCTGTTGCTGCAGCCAAGCACCAACATCTTAATTATGTCTAAGGAAATTCTAAACAGCCATAAAAAATAACTTAATGTAAAACAATGTTATCTTTTAACTGCTAAAATAGCAAACACAGTATCTCTCAAAACCAATAAATTTATGCAGTTATGAATTGCAACATTCAGCATGACGACACTTTATTGTAATTCCTCAAGTGCTATTACTCTTAGTAGGTTTTTGGAAGGATGAACCTATAACCTACATCCCAAGCAAAGAGTATTTAAGTGTTAGAGTACCATACTCGCTTGTCAGATTTCCCTCCTTCTCTTCATTTCAGCTTTTGCTCACCACCTCTTCCCTCTACAGCAAACAAAAATTTGGACATTATCAGTCACCTTTGCCCTGTCTCTGAATACCCCAAGTATAACAGTGTGCTTGGTGCAGCCAGCAGTATTTGGAATGAAAGTAGTTTCATACCAATCAAGTTAAATTATAACCCGTACTAACCTCAGTCCAAATTCTAAGAAGACCACCAGCATTAGACAGAAAGACATCTGGGATTCCTGAACTGGGAACTATAGCCAGCTGCAGCACACCAGTAGAGCCTTCCAGGCACCACAGGTACTTGCAGCTTCAGAGAATCAGCTTGCAAAAGCCTAACTGCACTGCTTTATCCTCCTGGGTCCATCTGGATTGTGGGATAAAGACAACAGCAAACAAAAATCCCTGCTGAACTGAAGTGACTGGAAACAGGTAAGTGCTGAGAGGGGATATGAGATGGGTATTAGGTAGCTTGTGCCCCTGCTAGACAATAATAAAGTTGAGAAGGATGGGAAAGAAAAATGACAAATTGAAGTGTAATAGTCCTAAAAACATGTGCTCTAAAGCAGGGAGTCAGGAAAGAATAGTCAGAGTAGAAGCTAAAATCTGAGCTGGGCTACAGCAGTTTTCTGTGAACTTGTTTATAAGAGGGTCTCAAGTGGGTGGAAGACCCCAGAGAGAGGTGGTCAGTATAAGCATTTAGAAGGCAGCTAAGAAAAGTAGCAGTGAAAAAGTCCATAGAGGGTAAGATAACACATGATTTTAACATTTTCTAAGGTCTATTTTTTGCTTTACTTCTCCCTGTAAATAAACCTAAAATGTGGGAAAGGCAGGTGGGTAGTTAACTAAGAAGGTCATGCACAAAAATTCAAGTCATCCCTCCTGCAGTTTGTCATTGTTGCAGGCATCTGCCACTCACAGGCAAGGGTCCGCCCACCACCCATCCCCACTTGCTGGAATGGCCTTTTTTCAAGATGAAACTCCCTCAAATATAAATCACTGCACTCACCACACTGCTGCAGCCTACAAGGCCCACACAGCACATGGGAGTTGTGCAAAAGCAGTGGTCACTGCGGGACAAGGTTTTCTCTTTACCTCTCAGAACGAGCCTGTTTGCACGGCTACAAGCCTGCCCTAGCAGGCTTCGCTTTGCTCCCGATCACCACAGCGAGCTTTTGCCCACCATATCTTGCCTCACCATCCCATCGCCCCTAGACAAGGCTCGTCCCAGCACACCCCCAGTCCTTTCCTGAGAGCTTCTGTCCCGCTTGGTGCTGGTGACTGCTTTCCAAACAACCACTTTGCACAAGACTAAAAGCCTGCTCCAAACACGAGGCACTCAGCTCATGGGCAAGGCTCCCCCACGTACCAGGTCTTCTCTTGGGAGACAAGCCCACCAAAACACGAGGCACTCAGCCCATGAATAGCAGCAGCCTCTCCTGCCACCCCCACCACCTTCACACCGTATGGAAGCTGCACATAAGCATGTGCAAGCCTTAGAGAAGGCTGTCCTCCCCCCAACAGCTCACTTCTCACAAGACCACGAGCTTGCCTCAATTCCTTAGCCTGTGGACCCATGCTGCCACAGCGCACTTCACCCTGCCACCTTCAAAGGCATCTGCTCCTTCTGGACAAATCCATTCATCCATTCCCTGCCATCCATCTGCCCCGACCCCTTTTCCATAGGCTGCAAGCCCACCCAAATGCTTACACAAGGCACTTTGCTGGTAAACACCATCTGGTGTGCACCGTTCCTGTGGAAGGCATATACTGCTCTGCACCTTTCCTGGGGAAACCTTCCCTGACATCAACCAGTGCGTACTTTCTCCACAAGCCCACAAAACTGCTTCAGGAGACACCCTCAGGCTCGGAACACATCTGGAGCCACACTCCTGGTGGTCCCGCAGCAAGTGGAAATTGCTCACAAGCATGTGTCATGTCTCTAACTCCACCATTCACTTCAACTGTGAACACAAATGTGAGCAACATGGAACTGTTGTATCTATGTGTGCAGTTGCAAAATAATTGTAATTTTTAAAAGCACAAGAAGTTATATAAGTGTTTATTCTTGGCTCTCCTTGGGGTTCTAATGATTAATTCTTAATGTTTCACACTTCCCCCTTAAAAATTTTTAATAGAGGCCTGATAACCAGAGTGGAATGAGTAGCTCCTTCATGACTATTACTAGGTATGATAATAGCTATAAAAAACAATCAAGTAAAGGCTTGGTTTGAAGAGTATTTTAACTTAATTCCTGGAAAGGTTCTAACGCTGCTTTGTTTTATATTCCTTTTCCTCTTGTCAACTTTTTGACAGTATCTTTAGCAGTAATGTGCCAAAACTAAAGAATTGGTTTCTGTTAGCAATAATTTTCTAGCCTTTTATCATTAAAAAAAAAAAATTAATCTAGTAGTTGTATGAGCTGCTAAGATTGTGAGACACTTAAATATGGAGAAAGATAGCATACAGTTATTATTTGAGATAAAGAGCCACACCAATTTCTATGATCTAACTGTACCTTTACTTTCTGCAAAAGGAGGGAAGTGAGTTTTTGGTATCTTTAAAGAACAGTTGAACACCTTAAACCCTAAAGAAACTGAATTTCTCAGTGAGAACCTACTGAGTGTTGCTATAGTGTTTAAAAAAACCCCACCACCTGTTATAGTGTACCATAAAGCAGAGCATTTAACTTGGCAATATTTGTTCCTTGTGGAAATGAGTCCAACTGTTTGCTGTGATATCCACCCAATAGCACACAAGCTTCGGAGCACCAAGAGCTGTGAAATCTTGTTTTCAAAGCACAGAAGATCTGGACCTTGGGACTGAATTGTAGGCATGATTAAAAATCATGTTCTTCCTAAAAGTTAATTCTGTGGTGTGAATGAGGCAGGCTTGTTTCTGCCCAGTTTCCTCCCACTTCAAGGTTTTTCAGAGTATGTGAAAGTGTGATTTTTACCTTGTTTCTTTTTACCATACCTTCCTAATTACATTGCTGATGAGATTGAATAGAGTCTTATTTTTTCTTGAAAGGAGAAAAGATTTATGAATTAAATATAAATGTATACCATATTAAGATTTTAATTTGCTGACCCTGGAATTAATGGAATTAATGGAATTAACAATAGAAGACTTGAGTTGGGTTGAGGACATAGTCAAGATGCCTTTTCTTTAAAAATACCAACAAAACAGACAAGTGTTGTATGCTTACAACTGAGGAGAAGAACAGCTTCAGTATCTCTCCTAGTCTTTTTTCAAGCCTTTTATTGCTTTCATAATATTGGATTAAGGAAAATAGTCAACTAAAATAACTAAAGCATACTGATTGTATGCTTACCAAAATATAGTAATTCAAATACAAAAACCATATTTCACAGAACAAGACTAGGCTTCAAACTAATAAAAATTTAATATAGACAAAGTCACTGTAATACATCAAGAAATAATCAGAGTAAGAGCTACAGCTGTCTTCACCTTGGATAAAGCATCTGTAGATGGAGTTTTGTTTTGCTGCTATGAATTATTGTATTTTCTACGGCAAGTGTGCTTTAAACACTGGCTGATTATTGCTGGTAAAATGCTTTTTGGTGCCTGTGGCTCCTGAGCTTTTGAGGGAAGTGACAGAAAACTAGCAGAACACTAACTTCTTTTGCTGTGGCAAGTTAGTGAAAATGCAAACTCTGCTTGGCTCATAAATTAAAGTAGAAGTTAGCCACGCTATTGATCTCAATGTAACCCCTCGTGCTGCTGGGCAAGGCACAGGAATTAGAGTGTAACCCATTTATTATGGAGCATCTGAAACCTTGTGGAATGGAATATGAGCTGGAGTTATCTGCACAGTTTTATTGGCTCCAGGCTAGAGGGGAGTTTGCTTTTCACAGAGACTGTATCAACTTTGGCAGAGGAACAGAACCTGAATTTCTTCAGAGAGTCTTATGTCTTTAATATTTTCATTTTTGAGGAAACTGTGAACTGTTTCAGTGAAGATTTTGAAGTGTAATGTATGTGTAAAAATATCAAGCCAACCAAATACCAACTAGATGCCAAAATAAATGGTAGTTACAGCTGCATTTACTACAAGAAATGTAAAAGTGACCTTTCAAAAACCAACTGATAAGTGAAAAACCTCTGTAATGGCACTCAGAATAGGTATTTTCAAATATTTCTGCATTTGTGTGGCTTACTTGAAGATTCTCTAGCTCTTCACTAGACTATTGTCTCAGTCACACTGCTGTAACAGAGTTAGCTGCCTGCTTTGCACTTGTTGGGGGCACAGCCTTGGGGTTACAATTGTCTCAGTACAATCCACAGTGAGGATTGGAGGAAACAAGGTTTAAAACTACAAGGGTAAAATAATTTCTCATTAGATCTGATAGGATAAAAAGTTACACTTATTCCTGGAATCTGCCATAGTATCTGCTGACAGGTGAAGATGAAGCACACTTTGCAGTCATGGTTGCCTCAGGCAGTCCACTTCTGTTTAATAATGTAACTAAATATTATAAATAATTACATCTTATATGCTGCTTTCATTTATCCCTTTTGAACATCTCCTATCTCCTAGGAACTTCCAATTTAAGGCATTGTTGGGACGAGAAGATATAGAAAAATGCATCTGCTCTTAAGTTAGGAAATACAGTTCTGGGTGAAAGAAATGCCAGGTGTCTACTGTAGTATAAATGGTATTTCAATGCAACTGCTCACAAACCTCAACTGATTTTCTGCTAATGTATTCTTCACGGGGGAGATGTGCTACAAGTAGTCTTATCTGCTGCTTCCCTTGTTGCCCACTCTGCTGTTAACTCCAGGGCATTTTTATCTAGATTGACCCAAAGCTTCTTAGTGATAAGGGAAAACTGATGGAACATAAGCAAAGCTGGGAGGAGAGGAACTGTCAGGTCTGGTGCTTCTGCCACATGAGATGTGAATTGAGAGGAAAAGATGCATCTGTTTTACTATTTACACACTTTTACTATTGTGTAACTTTTTGTTCCAGGCTCTTTTCTCCTTTTTCTCTCAGAGGCAATAAGTATGCATGCGCTTCCAAGGCTCTGTCAAATTTGAAGAAGGCAGTGAAGACTTTGGTGCTTTTTTTGCCCTAGACAGCTGCTTGGCTGCTGCCTTACAGTACTCAGCTGTGACTAATAGTAAGTACAGGGATATAATGAACAACTGGAAGCTTGCACAATAATGTTATTCAAAGTAGTGTATGCCATTGTCAATATAAACTCAAATATATTTAATGCTATCAAAATTCCCCTGCAGCCTTCCCAATTGCCTGGTAGACTCTGAAAGCCCTCTTTATTGTGACTTTTTACCCTGGCATATTAGATTAAATAAATGGATGTTGTGCTCTTAAGCTTTTCTAATGGAGATTAAATCTTGGTCAGTTTTGCTTTCTACAGCGCAGCCTTGCATAGGCCCATATGTTGCACTTGAATGTGCTAATGAGTCTCGCTGAGATTGGAGAAAATGTCAGTCCCCTGAGGACATGAGCACCTCTTAGCTTTTTCTTTAATCTCATAGTTGTATTTTTTATTCATTCTTTGAAGTAGATGCTCTTTTTTCTGACATTCTTCATTTCGACACATAGGATACTAACACAGACTTCTGGTCAAGGCTTTGCATTCCAGCAGTGTTGAAATCTGGCTGCTAGTACATCATGTACTTCGAGCTTGGAGCCCATGGATAATGCACAGAAACAATGTATTTAGTAGCAAGGTGCTAATTCCAATAGCTATTTACCTTTTTGAATGATAGGTGCTATGAAAATAAGTGAGAATTGTTTAGAAGAGCTTGCCATTTAGGAGCCACACAACTCAGCATTTAATAGCCTAAGGGTACATGATATCAAATTTATTTGTGGGAATGAGCTTGCAAGTGATGGCTACAGCAGAGAAAGGAGACAAGGAATTCTCCATTACAAAGTTGCAGGTAAATCTGTTCTTTCTTTCTTGAAGCCCAACTGCTTCTGTCTCTCCTGGCTCTGGGAGTGCCCCAGATCTGCAAACAGGGCTTGTTCTAAGCAGAATTGAGTCTGCTGTAGGACTACTGCCTCAGATAAATGCAGCATGGCAGTAGTTTACAGCCTGTAAAACACACTGATACTTTTCAAGTGCCCTTCAAGTAGCATGCAACATTTTCCAAGGAAAAAAATTATAGAGCTCACAAAATAGTGTAATATTGACTCTGTTGAATATTTGTAACATTTATTTGATCAGTGCTTGTTTCAACTCAGTAACCTGCTAACTTATAATAAATTTTGCTTTTACTCGAAGCAACTGGTTTTTTTAACAGTCAAAGCTTTTAGAATCATATGACGCTTGACAGTCTGGCTTTCTATCTTAAAAAAGAATTCCTAGTTCATGAAAACATAAACCAAAGGGCACTGTAAAGGTGAAGAGACTGGGGTTATTGCACACTCATTGTTAGCTTGACCTATTTGGCAAAGGGAAATAGCTGATCTCTGTTTTTAATGTTTTTAATTTAATAATGCAAGAAAATTTAATTATGGCACATGTTTTTTGTTTCTGTAATGCTTTTCTTGTGACTTGAGACATGTGTCCTGTGTGCTTCTAGGATCCATTATGATTACAGCCTCGTCTTCACTTCTTCATACTGTCCTCCAAAATATTGCTTAAAAATAAATAAATAAATAAAGCCGCTTTACATGAAATGCTTTAGAATCATTTTCTCAAGGCACCTGCAAGAAAAGATACTGCTCTTGTTTAAGGGAACTTCATGAGAAAGACTGGTATAACTTGCCAGAAGTCAGTTTAAGGTACTTGCAAACTGATATATATTTGTCATGCCTAAAGAATACCTGTGCCAAAACTTCTACCGTATATGAAGCTGCTTGAAAAACACCTTTAACTAGAATAGTTAAAAGTAGAAGTGTACTGAGATTAAGATACAAGCTCTTTTTTAAGGTTTATTGGAGGGCTTTTATAGATAAAGTTCTTCTTTTGTCTTGATATTTGATCTCTGTAATGAAACTAATGAGTCTTAGTTTTCTTCTGGTTCTATAGATGCTGATGTTACATGAGCTATGCATTTTAATTTACTTAATGTACTTGCCTTGGAATTATGTGTTTTATCATTGGCAAAGATTCCACTTCATATTCTCCACTGCAACTTTCTCTACTGAATAGAAATGAAAGTGTATGTGTGATCTACCAAACACAGACTTAGAATGCTAATTCTAATCCCCCTTTCCTTCTGAGTGCTGATTGAGTTTGGTCTTAGTGAATTATACTGCTGCTAGATTTCAGTTCAGTTACTTTTAATCCTGGCGGATGTTAGAATGTGCCCAGATATTGGTGCAGCTCTGTTATACATAAACACACAAGGAAAACTTCAATTATGTCGATTTCTTTAAATAGTTGAGTGTAATTCGTCGCTGAATAAAATGCTTTGTTTAATCTTACAAAGGCCATGAAATATACAAGTTAATTCCTGGTCACTTTGCATCTTCCAGTGCAACAAAAGTAGTAAAGATGTCCACATTATTTGTGAATTGTATACTAAAAATAGGTGCTGGGTCATTACCTTTCAAAAATAGAGACATTGAAAGATTTTGAAAAGCCTCAGTCTCATTTTCAAATTTAAAGTTAACAAGGAGAGAACTTCAAGTGTTAGGTGCTCCAACTGGATCAAACTGTCCTTGTACCTTTCACCTTAATGTTGGAAATCCTTGAAAATAATTTCCAAGCTGGTTGCAAAATAGGATTTACTTCAGTATAGGCATCTAAATTCAGAAAAGTGATTCTGAGAGCCAGAGCTGTTTACTCAATCCTCAGTTAACATTGGGGAACTGGAATTTGTTAGTCTGGGGATTATAAAGTGGTGGGGGGAAGAGTTAAAAAAGGATATCATATGGCTTTTTTACATACTGAGATAGCACTGTAGCTTTGACAAGCCTCAGCATATTAATACCTATTCATACCAAAACCCGAACAGGATTCATAAATCCTTTCTCTGCCTGGAAGCTGGTTCTGGCACCTCAGAACAGAAAGTATGTCTCACACTACTTCCTGGTTGAGTTTCTGAAAAGTCCATTGTCTTCCCCAGGGAAGGTGCACAAAGGTGCCTTTACAAGGTGGCCTGGTGCTAAGGATTTACCTTGCACATGTGAGTTGAGGTTTTTCTCCCTCTGATGTGAGTAGGCTCTTAACCATGTTTCCCACCTCGTTTTTATATAACTAGAAGGCTGTAAGCTAGTTTGGCTGCTTGGTGAAAACCCTTTACTGAGCTGAAAAAATGTTTCACAGGAAGAAAACAGGACATTGGCACGGGAGTGGGAGATTCAGGCCAGGCTCCTACTCCACTTGTGCACACCAAACAATGAGGTATCACAGACATTTTTATCATAGCTATAGTAGCAAGGACAAGCCCTTAAAAAGGCATATTAATAACTGTTGCATATATGAAGATATTGTTAAATTTGTATTACACACTTTGCACAGGTGACAATAACAATGCATTGTAAGCTTTAAAGGGCTTGGGGATTTTTGAGTTTTGTTTAAAGAACATCTGAGAAGTCTGTGCCACAATATTTGAGGGTTTAAGTGGTAGAATTTTCATTCTCTCTAAATAGATACAATATGCTGATTTTTAATATGCTGATATATTGTGCTCATTGGTGAGCATTCACTATGCGTTGCAACATCAGGAGAATTATCATCTTTGCTGTTACAAGATCTGTATGAAAGCCTTTCAATACCAGGAAACATCCTGTTTTTTCTCTCAAAAACTGAGACTAGTAGGCACATATTATGTTCATGCCATTGGTTACATTGTGTTGGTAATTTCATTCAGTCTTGTAAAATCAAAAATAGATACAAGAATGCTATTCTTGTGTAAGTGATGCAATTCATAATACCCTTCTAAGATGGATTAGGTAACCTTATTTAACTCTATCCTTTAGAGGTCTTTAATAACCTTAACATATCTGTCATTCCCATCTGTTTTAATTTAAGGCTGATTATGCTAACATGCTTTAAAACTGCAAACCACCTGACCATTCAATATTGTTTTAAGCAGATACAGCTTATAGTATTTTCAGAATATAAACACAAAGCTTGCTATTGTGAAGCAATTAATTTTATTAGGCTTGTCCTTGTTTAGTCTACATGTAAGCTTGGAGAGCTATTAACCTTTTTTGAGAAGCTTTTCTGGGTTTGGAATTTCCCCTCCCCCAAGCAAGCTCTGCTAACCTGCTACTGTTCCTGTAACTGTCAGTTTTCTGAATGTGTCCCCTGGGAAATAAATGAGCCCAGCTGAAGGTTAAGGTGTGAGTAGTGAGCTCAGCAGCCATCCTGTCAGATGGGCAAGGAGGTAAAGGTTTGATGCTTCCTAACAAGTAACAGATTTGATTATGCTTCTTCATTGTGCGTGAAGGCAACACGTGTTGTAAGTGCCTTCTGGGGTAGTAAAGGCTGCCATGCAGGTCAGAGAAGAAAGGGCAACACGGGAAGGGTACAGGCATATGCTGTATTATAACCCTGCAACACTATCTGGCAAGCAGACTGCAAAATTTTTTTTGCTGGAGTGTTCTCCTTTCAAGGTATTCATATTTTCATTATAATCAAATGTTTCATTCAGAATAGACGTACTATTGGGATTGCTATACTATTGATGCATTAGGTTAAATTATGTATTTCAAGAAAGTACTTCTGTAATGTAAACTATGGTTTTTTTAAGTAGCTAAATTGCATGTGTTGCTAATTGATCTCCATTGAGTGTTTTATATCCTGAGGTTTAAAATAAGGCTGGAAGAGGTGGCTAATTACACAAGTCTCTTATTTTTGTTGCTTCTATAACTTGGTTTTGTGTATTGCTGTGAAACAAGTGGCATTTAAATATGTAAGGAGAATTGAAAAGAATCTGCTGCTGGGGTGACAAGGCATGTCTTATTGATGATCTACGTGAGCATATTTAAGGAATGGTGAAAGGAGGCTGTAACCTGCAGACTAATATCTGAGTCAGACCATGATTATGCAGTGGATTACTGAAATGCAAATGGAAATTCGGTGGAAGTCGGGTGCTTGAAATATGTTCAATGGTAACACTGAGTAGTGGCATGAGGACTATCGTAGTATTGTTGTTAAAAATTATAATAAACAAGCAGGTATTGGCATGTTGAATACTTTTGTTTGTTTCAGGGCAATTTAAAAGACAATTCAATAAGCTGAAGCTAAAGATCAAAAGAATTTTAATTGACCAGAAGACCTATAGGGTAGTTCTTTCTCTCAGTGAATTAATCTTTTGTCTTCTGTCTGTAGCATCCATCTACCAGCGCAAATAAGAGTAGTGTATTTGAATAAATACAGTACTTTTAAACTGAGACTGGCATTTCTTGTTCTGATAGTTCTGTTGTTACCATACTGGAAACTAGCAACAAGTGTATTTAAGTAAGTGTTTATAAATAAAATGTGACATACAGTTAATTATGACTAGTCAGTCCATGTGTGCCACTTGTGGGTAGTGTGTATAAGTGTAATACAGAAACTGATGGCATGTTCTGAAATTTTAAGGACAAATCAGAGTTCTGATCTTTGCTAGCTTGCTAGGATTGCATCTTCAAAGCTCATTGAAGTTTATGCATGGATATTCAGGAACAAATGGGTTAACTGCTTGCGTCTGTAATTTTCTCAACTTGAACAACTCCATATTCTTACCAAAGCTCTGGCACGTCTGAATTTCAGTGGGTACAGGTGCTATTGGTCAAACATCTTATATGTGAAAAGCTCACCAGTCATTATGATATCTTTTCAGTTTCAGATGCTGTACCTTCTTTTAAAGGTTTCCAAATGAACTAACGTATTCTCTCTAAAATATAGCCACACATTATCTACAGACAATGTGTTCTCAGCTGAACTGCTAAACACAGACAATTTTATTTATTTCCCAGTCAATACTCTGATCACACATTTTTGTTACCCTGCTTTGCTTGTGCTACCTCATCCATTTTCTCATGTTTAAATACTTTGCATATATTTTGATTTGTGGATTCTCTACAGAAAAAAAAACCAAACCAGCTTGTTATTATAATAATTAAAAGGTATGAAGATTTATATAGAGACAGAACTTCAAATAGCTTATATCTAAAAATTAGGTTATCTAGATAGCAAAACCTGGATGTTCAATTCCTTACCTTCAGACATCTTTAACTAAATAGAAAAAAAAAGGTCTCAATGTTTTTCCAGCTGTTCTATGGCAGTTTGAAGTATTTCTGCTTCATATGTATGTATATGTGTGAACATATATATATGTATGTATGCGTATATATATATATATATATATAGGTGTATACATATATATATTCAAATAACAAGAGAACTGGGCAAGTATTAAGCGCTTTCTTTGTGCCAAATTAGAAAAAGTCATTAATTATTTACACCTCATAAAAGCAGTGCTTGGAGAGAAATTTCTTGGAGTTAAGTAACTTAGAACTGCATATTTATGTGAAAGAAAAGAATTTTCTTTAAATAAATCCTTCATAATTTTTTTAGTATTTGGCTTTTTCTAAGGACCAAGTACATTTGGCACTGCCAAAGGGAGAACCTGATCTTAAATAAACATTAAGAAAAGGTGTGCATGAGCTTGAAAACTGATTTCCTGGGGTGAATGGGGTAAGGGTGAAGATGAGTTCTTTAACAGAACAAATGGGAGAAAATAAACAAAAGTATCAGCACCACTTAGAAAAGTTAATGCACTTAATTTTGTAATTGTATGTATCTTCAAATGTTTTTTTCTTTGCCAGGGGACAAGGTTTGTGGGAAGTTAGCTCCAGAAAAGGTGAAAACAATAATATTAGGTGCAATAGGTGCAATAAATAATATTAAGTGATTGCTTCACAGCCATCTTATACATGTGTCTGTCTACACAGAGCTTCTTCAGTTCACAGGCTGCTTCAGTGTGATTACTGGGCACAAAGGGACTCCTTTTCCTCTAGATCTACGATAAGGTAGAGAACCATAATACTACAGTCATGGAGTGAGAGGCAGCCTTTAAGTAATTTAACTATTACTAATTAGGAGGGGAAGTTCAATATTTAGACAGGGCAGTGGAAGATAAACAGACATAATCATCAGTGCCTCAGGCCTATTGCAGAAATACACTGCCTCAGTTAAAGTAAAGCTGGATTTTTATAAAATTTTCATTTTAATTTCTTGTACTTGCTAGACTTAAAAACAGGCAGTGTTTTTTATAGACATATAAGCATACTTATTTGGATATTGAACACATGTTCTCTTTCTGTGGAAATGTGTTTGCTTGCAAGCCTGATGGGTATGGCATAAAAGATATGCCAAGATGGTTTTATATTAAGGTAATGCTTATAATTGTGCTATAACAGCTTGAAAACTGGGCCTTGTGTTTCTCAGCAACAGACATGGGGAAGCAGAGGTTTGTAGACCTTGCCAGAAAGTCTGCGAAACACACCAAATACTTCATAAAATTATTTGAATAATATTTATATAGACTTAAGAGTTCTAGTGCTTCAGGGAGTCCTTTCATAAAATCCTGTTTGCATTTGGCAGTAGTGACTCTGTAGTGCTGTATGTATCAAAAGAGCATTTAAATATCAAGGAATTAATCTTCAAGATTAGTTTATGGAATAAGTAGTAGGACTCATGTAGAAATGTTACTATCACTCTCCACTGTACAGATGAAAAATTAGATGCATCATGAAAATTTAGACATAATAATCTGAAACCTAGGCGGAAAAAAAACTGCTTTAGCAGTCCATGCAATTGCTGTGCTCTACCTAATGTAAAACTATGAGGAATTTTGCCAGTATTGGTCAGAAAATTTTCTCTGTCTGGGGATTTTAAAAATATTTCTCAATTGTGGGATTAGTTTGTTCGATTGGAGTAGTTAGGTAAAAGAGTATTTGGGAGGAGCATGAGTGAATGAATGGTGTTCTTGATGAATGGCGTAGCAGTGCTTTCAATTTTCCCACGTGAAAATTGATGAGTTTATTCTGAGTTGTAAGTGATGGGGGAATGACTCAGGGGTGAAATGAGGTGTTGCCATAACCTGGTGAAAAAGAAAACTGTTGTTTATACTACATTTCAAGGATTGAGGGGAAGGGGTGGAGGGGGGAAAAGGTGTGTAGCCCTTCCTATATACGTCTCAGTCCTCTGCAACAAGAAAATTCTCGCCAACCTCCACTAAAATGAGGAAATGTCATTTGAGCTAGCTTGCTTTATTAACTCACACTCTTGAAACAACCAAAGTGTGTGTTTTACTGAAGGAGCTGCAATCCTTGCAGTATTGCTGAGAAAAGGTAAAACAGACTGAACCTCTATCATATAATTATTATACGTTCTATAGTTCATTTACTGCACAATGAATATAATCACATCGTGTCAAATTAATGGAAAATTCTTTTCTAAAGTATTTTAATAACCAGATTTTTTAATTGTTTCTTTTATATTTCCCCAGAAGGTATTGTTTATTTTTCATTTCTCCAGAAGATATTTTTTCCTTCTGCTATGTTCAAAAACATACAAACCATCTGTGTCTGACGGCTACTACCTACCAGTTGCTGTGAAGTACAGGCTGACAAAATTAAGTAGCAATGTCATGTTTTCTCAGCCATATTGTTTCATATAATAACATCAAAGTGATGCAGTAGGGTATTCATTCTCAAATACTGAGATCATATGTATACACTTTATGTAGAGTACATTAGCCACATGCAGGTTGTACAGGCACTGGAATTTTAAGTTCTTGCTTTTCCTAATGTCAGCATGGCTTTTGGCATAGAATGTTTTTCCACTTGTAGATCTTGTTTGACGGACTCAGAATAATGCTTGCATTTCTTCAGTGAAGAATTTGGTGGAAATGCTACATCAGAACATAAAGGAAGTAGAATATACTATGTGCATGTATAATGATTTAACTAGAATTTGCTAGTTTTGCTTAGAAAATATAGTTAAAAACAAATTCATATGGATGTAATGCTCAGTTTTTCTGATGGAAGAAGAAATGCATGTTAGCGAGTTACCCTGAGTTACCTACTCAAGGATCCTGTGAGACCACATTAGTTGACAGATTTTGATTGATTCTAATGCTGTAGAGGAACAGAGAGCTCCATTCTACCTCCATCACAGAATTTTGGACCTAAAAGCAGTTAGGATTAAAATTACACAATGGCCTTTGTTAGAACTGAACACCCTAGTCTTTGCTCTAATGCCATTACATTTAGTGCACTGTGCTTGGTCTTAATTCACAGAGCATAAAGGAGACTTTGGGCCCTCAGAACCAAAATCGGAAAACACATTGAGTTGGTGTCTGGAACTATTAGGATGATAGGAGGGTATCTTCACCCATGAACTAAGATATGCTCCAAAAAAGCTGTTTTGCAATTGTGAGAACTAAACAGGGGGGAACCTCTTCTGAAGGCCTAATAGAATTGGGTTTACAAAAAATAAATAACTTTTGCATCCTACAAATGAGCTGAAGTGTTATAAACACACCCTAAATGTCTTGTAAAACTAACTAGGATTATTGACCAGAAATGCAGAAATATATGAATAGCTGAAGCTTAAGGGTATGAGTGATTAAGAATGTGAAAAATATCCATTAGTGCGTACCTACTGGGTTGTAATGCCTAGTATTTTAATTAAATCAAGGTAGTTGTAACTAGTGTAATTTTCTATGGTATTTCACCTTAAAAGGGTCAACAGGAAAAAATATTTTGCAGTTTCCTATTGAATTAGAAAAATTGTATTGGAAAGCTGAGGCTGAAATGAATTTGCAGCTTTCAGTTCACTTTGAATTGGTGGATTCAGATTACTTTAAGTAGCTCTGTAATATGTTGCAACGGTGGAGTGCTAATGAATACACAGATTCCAGGACAGAAGATACTGTGTGCTGAAGTAAACTGATATTCTTGAGCTTCTATTAAACTATTCCCCTGAACAGACCTGAGCTAGCATCAGAAATTGTGGGAACTGGCTTGCATTCAGGATTCTGTTTTGGTGTATTCATATTTTGTGAAAAGGGATGGATTGGAAGAAACCCTTTTATATACAGTGTAATGGTTTACCCAGAAGGTATGAAAACATGAACAAAGATTTTTTTAATTGAGATGACTGAATGAAAATACACATGCTTTTGAGACTGGTGGTAATAAGCATCTCCTAGCCTTATGTTAGCATTCCGATGCACTCAGAGAACTGACTTAGGTTCACGCAAGCTAACACAGAACTAGAATCACTTAAACAGAATTTTTGCTGCATTTTTGCAAGGCCAATGAGTCTTACTGACATTAGACTGCGTCCAGTCCCTGAATATCTGCCCTCTGAGAACCAGTTTATTACGCTTTGGGTATTTGTAATGGTACGTTTCTGCATGGCCCTTTTTAATGCAGCATTCTTAAGACAAGACATGAAATTATTTCAATTCTGAGAATAATTCACTTACAGTAAGACCAATGACATCCTGGCCTGTATCAGCAATAGTGTGGCCAGCAGAACTACAAAAAGGATCTTTAATGATACTGTACTCAAATTGTACTGACTTTTTTCTTGTATAACTACGTGTAGAAATACAGTTGTAATTGGAGCCCACAGAATTTTTCAGAAAGGCATCCTGTAGGTGAATCTTTAAGTATGGTCTCTATGCATAGGGCTTGATAGAAACACCGTATCAGTTACATATAAAGTCATAGAAACTAATGCAAACAACTAAATAGCTTGACCTAATTGTTAGGCTATTCATGGAGCTGGATGAGCAAGATACTTTTAGTCCATGGAAATAACTGTGTTTCAAGGTTCAAGTTATAATATTAGATGGTATATAATAGTTTTGCAGTTTATAAAGATGTATAAATACCTAGTGTCTAATCCTGGCCTGCTGAAGTTGTACATAGAAAGCTTAGTTATATACAATAACTTCAGCATTTAGTACAGACAATATCACTTCAGTCTGAGCATCATATTCCTGAGCTGTACAAAAAAGATGTGTGTACATATTTTTAGTCAGCCTATTTAATCTGAAAGGGTGTCAGGAACGCAAATGTGGAGCTTTAGACAGAGGTCTGCCTAAAAAGCAGGAAGGGTTTAAAGAGTCCATTCAGACTGAACAGTGTGTTGAAATATAGTTTATGCAGAGCATTACCTGGGCCATCTGAGCAGCTAAACTTGCTCTGTAATGCATGGACTGATGTGAACTGGTGATGCCAGCATTATTACACAAGCTTAGTGCAAACTGACTGGATGAGGAAGTACTTCACATGTGACACTGTGCCTATGAAGGACTCTCTGCATCTGCTGCCCTAGCCACTATCCAGCTCTGCAGAGCCTAGACTCCTTCCTGGAACTTCAATGTCTACACTCTTGAGAAATTCCTGATGCATTTCTTAAAAGGAGAGAACTCTGAGCCCTGTTGGTAGCCTGCCCAACCATGGTGCTTGTCTTTGCTGTTGTTTGAAAGAACTTTGTAGCCTTCAAAATGAACCAGTCTGAAGTCTGACATTTATTTCTTCAATAGAACACTGGGAAACTGGAAAAGTTGGTTACTATGTCCATCTGCTCCAGAAGCATGACAGGCTTCAAGACAGTTTTAGCTTAATATGCTGCTTAGGATGCGTATTGGAGGGTTAGGGATATCTAGTATCCCTTTCTTAAATAAGAGTATCTCTTAGAAGACAGGTGAATAACTTTGGAGATACTAATTTTGAGTTATCTGCTGCTTCTCTTTAATATCCAGTATTAATCAGATCAAACCTAACTATTTTCCTCCTACTTAGAGTGGGAAATAATTTGAGGTTTTACTTGCTGATGACTACCAGAAGTAGTCATCGTAGCTGACTAATAGTCTTTAAGTTTGGAGCACAAACGACTTCCAAATACTTTAGGAAGTGAGCCATTGCTTTTATGCAAGGAAAACTATATAAATGATGTTTCACAACCTACCTGCATGAATTCATTGAAATTATTTAAGCCAAGAGGTAAGATTACATCTGTCTAAAAACATTATAATGCTAACCTGAGTCTGCTGTCTCAAGCAAACCTTTGTTTCCATATGATGGATTTGTTTTGATGAGTCAGATTTCTCTGGAAGGAAGAAATCTTCAGAATTGTCTTTGGGTGAGAAATTAAGGCCTTGCATTTTGCTCTCACTAGCAATGTCACTATTTGGAACTTTACACCTAAATGTGCTTGTGTGAGGAACTTTCTACTAGAATTTGGATATCACTTTAGGAAACCTGTATATACCACAAGATTTATTGGTGCAAGTCATGTGCTAGGAGTGTTGACTGTTTTATAATTTCATATATTATACACCTGGCATGTCTGCTCAGTAGCTTTTCTTAGCTGAATTCCAGCAATGTTAATTAGCTGTGCATTGCAGCAGCCACATGTTCCCTGGTTCTTGAATAACATCACTGAACTGATTTAAGTGCAGTATCACACTCACTACAAAGGTACAGCATAACTAAATTTCTTCTATAATTAAGTCTTACATAAGCATTAATATTCAAAACAGAGGTGGCATCTCTACAGTTGTTTATCTTCAGAGCACAAAGGAACAGAACATATGCTGATAAAAGTTACAATACTGTAAATCTTTACAGAGTGTCAACATTAGGTGTGTCACCAAGAGAGCTGTGATTCATAAGTTAGATAGCCTACATAAAAATACTCTTTCTACTTTTCTAGTTTTTCTACTTTTCTCCCTCAAGGGCACATGTACCTTCATGATTTCATGCAAAAGATTAATTTATTGTAAGCAAAATCAGAATTCTTCAACACTAATTAGGGGGAATAGGCTTTAAAGAAAGCTAGAATCAGTGGTGTCATGAGACTTATTTCCTCTGAGTGCTCTCTTCTGAATGGTTACTTGATTTTGATGATGAGCCTGAAAATGCTGTACTTGGAAAATATATCTATTAAAGTGACTTTTAATGTTATTAGTAACTTATTTAAGGATCAGGTTTGTGTCCGGTGCTGACACTGGTGCTAATGAAATACAGCAGAATCTGTACAAACTAATAGAGACTGTGGCAGCCACCTGCATGGCCTTTTCCCACTCAGTTAATTTGTGTGCAGTGATTTCAATGCAAGGTAAATTCCGAGTGAAAAGTGGGCAACTTGTCATTTTAACAAAAGCTGGCAGGAAAATGGTTGAATGTCTGTTCCCTTGTTCAGATGTTTCCTTGTTAGTTGAAGTGTTCCCCTTTTTTCTAGTGTCAACAAGTCCCAGAGCACAAAAGTCTGGGGAAGTTGAGAACATGGAACTGTGGGGAAAGAGAGGGAATGGGCTTTATTTTCTTGCACAACTTGCACTTCAACAAATTTATGATTTCTTTTCTATTTTACACAGCAGAGAGCAAACTGGGATCCATAAATATTTGTAAAATAAAATGTCTCATCAATAGTACAGTATTTCAGATATTAACTAACTGATAATTACAACTAAGCAGGTGTCCTTCTCTTGAATCTTCAAATTTATCACCAAACTTAATCTCGTATTTTCTTTCGGTTTTTAATATTTTCCTTACCATGTTCCGTCTTTGTTGTCTGTCTTCGGTGACCTTGTTTACCCTTGGATGAACTGAATATTTATGACCCAGTCTTGCTTAACAGGGAGTATGTCCTTTATGTCTGTCAGTTTTCTTTGACCTCATCTTGGTAATGTCTGAAAGATTTTTCTGCTGTATTTTTGCACAACTCTCATAAAGCAGCTTCAATTGGTTCTGCTCTTGCTAACTTATCTGTAGCTTTTTGTGCCTGCATCAATGTGCCTTTAGGAGAAAAGTCTGTCCTGCCTCTAATGTGACTTACCTTTCCTGAAATGAAGCTTCTCTGCTTATTATCTGATTCTCCTAAGCTTGATTAAGACCTGTTTCTACTTGAATAAAGTGTTTTAAGTACTCCCAGTTCAAAACAAAAGGCTAAATTCACATTGTCCTCAAAAAAAAAGACAATACTTTATTTTTTAAATACTTCATATAAAGTCAGGAAAGCCAGAGGAATCAAAGCTCTTCTTTCCCAGAAGAGCAATGAACTGTATTGGGACTTGCAAAACAGACTAACAAGGAGCCCTAAAGAATGATAAACTGGAAGTCCTAAAAACCCATCTCCCAAGTTACTGCGTTCTTAGCTATGTGTGGTTAGGAGCTTAAATGTTCATCTGGAGCTTCTTATTCCAGATGAGAAGAATGCAAACTCTCATGCTGGCTGGAATGACTGGAAACCTGCATTCTACAGCTGCTGGTAAGCACACAGGCAGATTTCTACTGAGGTCTCCGTTTGATCTGAAAAAGCTCATCAAAATCAAAATATTATTGTCAAATACTGAGGTATCTATTTTTTTTGAGTAAGAAACTATGTTGGAAAACTTTGAGCCACTCTAGTTTCTTAAAATCTGTTTATAAACAGTTATTTGAAGAGATCCTTGGGTGCCAATGTGTTGTGTTTTATGCACTGATATTGGTATTTCTGGGAGTTTACATGTTGCTTTATGTGGTGCTTACTCTGGAAAGTTATCCCACCTAGTCCTGAGTTGGATAACTGTTGGACAACTGCTAGTTACTCATCTTTGTAAATTAGTTCACCTCTAGCATGATAGTGGACTTAAAACAAGTACTTTTCTCATTCTGTTTATTTTACATCTCCTGCAGTGGCTCTTAACGTTTTGGAATTTGTCCAGAATTTAATTTCATTTTGATAATCATGTAAAATTTTTAATGTAATTCCATTTGCTTCTTTGAAAAAAATCAGCTTCTGACTTTCTGCTATAATTTTGAATTTTACTTATTCAAGTGAGTTTCATTTCAGTACAGCTAGATGCATCTGAAATTAGAATTCTGCTGTATGTTGGAAAAAAGACTTAATATTTCCCGTGTTGCTCTAGGAACTGAGGGATGTTAATCATAAGGTCTTGAAGGCTTTATAGGTTAAATGAAGTCTCACTACAAGAAGGTATTTCTGCCTGCATTATCCCATGATTTCATTTATTATCCTTGAATAGGAACGTAATATTTGGTTACATTCTAGATTATGAAAGCTACCTAAGAGAGTTCAGCATTCATGGCATGTAAAAGGCAGGTTTGACAGTCACATCAGTCTAAACTAAAGCAATTTCTAGAGCAGCTAGTCTACTTGATTATTTTTTTGGGTTTTTTTAGTCTCCACCACCAACACCAAGTGATCATTATATTAATTGGTGTAGCTAAGCCACTGAGACACTTAACTAAAACTCTTGCATTGATGGAAAAGTTCAGCACATTTCGTAGAATCTTTGAAAATTATTTTATTAAACCAGGGATTCCTTTTCCTTTTTTCATTATTGAGCATTGAATATTTGCAATTAGAAAAGTTTTGACACAAATTTTTAGATCTGTTACGGCAGAGTCCAGAGTAGAAATAACAGAAGCTTTCAGTAGCTATGGGTTTAGGGCACAATAACTTTAACCTAAAGTATGAAGCTGAAAGGACAGTTTTCCAGCTTCAGTTAAATTGTTTGTTTTCTTCATATGCACTATACTTGGCAGCTGTTTTTATAATCAGTGGGTCAAAGTATGTTCTTGGCTATGTTGACCCAGCTGTGTACTGTTACAGCTTGTGTGGAAATTGGAAGGAAGAAAATAATCCTATCAAATAGCTTACAGAAACAGTTCATTTCAAGCAAGATGACTAAATTGTAAATGCATGCTTCTTTGTCAGGTAGGTCACAGTTTTCAGTGTGGGTAGAAGGAAGAGCCTTTAAAAAGGAAATCTGCTGCTGAGGGGCAGAGACGACCTCTATTACTACCACTGCCAATTGCCTGACTTTTTCTTCTGAGCAATTAGCTGGTTTTGAAGCATATGGTAGGTGGTTTTATTTTCACTATGCTTGAGGAATTGTTTTGCTTAATGAATGAAAAAAGGTTTTGCTCACTTAGGAGTAGCAATTCGTTAATGAAAGTAACTCGTAAATAAAAACATGTCAAGGAAGCAGTTACAGCAATCTAGGCCTGTTCACCAAGTGTTGCTGTGTGGATTCGGTACAAAGAGCTTTTGGGAGCCTGGGAGCAAGAAAGGATCACTAAGGCTAGTAAGAAAAATTGCCAGGTAGGCAAGAAGTTTCATGTATAAGACTGATTAAACAAACTGAGAGTTTGATGCATTTGTCCTTCCTGCATTTGAATAGTACATCAAATGAAGACACAAACATAAAACAGCTCTGTGACATTGCTAGTAGGGTTACTTCATATTCTAATTCAATAGTGATGAAACCTTTATGTTGTACCTCTAAGAAATTTTACAGTGCTTTCATGTGTTTTTATTCTCACGCAGTAAAGTTAAAAAGTCATAAATCTGAATTAAAAACCCAAGAAAGTGTGTTCTGAGAGGAATCTTAATCATGATAACTTTGTTGTAGAGTGAAAGTAGTCTATTTAGACTTCCTTGCTTTGTGTTTTCTACTAAGAAAATAATGGATCACAGCGATATTTAACAGCAAATCAGAACTATAAAATGTACATTGTCCCTACCCAGCAGCACCATATGTCCATGAATACTGCCATTTTTCCTTTGCCTTGCCCATTTCTGGATGGGATAAATACCCAAATTGCTATTGTGTATGTTGGTCTGGTGCAGAGTGAGGTATAGGAAAACACTCTACAATCTTCCGTAGCTGGAATTTTTATTTACAAAATGCTGTTTGTTTGGGTAGGCTTGCTTTATTTTTTTGTTTGTTTGTTTTTGTTTTGTTTTGGGTTTTTTTTCTTATTTAGTCCAGGAGGTAAATGTAGAATATAATTACAGAATGGCTGGCATTGAAAGGAGTATCCAGAGATCTTCTGGTCAACTTTTCTGCTGTCAGAGCACATACAGCTAATGCAAGTTGCCCAGGACTGTGTTAAGATGGGTTTCAAATATCTCCATGACTAAAGTCTTCAAGATCTTCCTAGGCAGCCTGTGCCAGTACCTGATTACTTTTAGAATGAAGTGTGGAGTTTTCATCTTATGTTTAAATTGAATTTCCTGTGCTTCAGTCCACGTCCTTTGTCTCTTGTCCTGTTCCTTGACACCACTGAGAAGAGTCTGGCTCAGGGTTTGCTTTTACCCCACTGGGGATATATACACATAAGATCTCAAACATAAAACTAATCTCCAGGCTGAAGAGTCCCAGCTCACTCTTGTATGAAAGATGCTTCAGTCCCTTAATCATCTTCCTGGCACTTTGCAGGACTTCTTCTAGTAAATGAGGAGTTCTATGTAAGTGAGGAGGCCAGAACTGGACCCAGTATTTCAGATGTGGCCTGAGCAGTGCTGAGGGGAAGGCTGACCTCCCTCAGCTTACTGACAGTGCCCTTTCTGCTGCAGTCAAGGATGCTGCTGACCTTATTTGCAAAGATGACTTGCTGTTTTATGTTCAGCATTGTTCAGGACCTTACACTTCCCTTTGAACTCTAATAGCTGCTTCTTGGCCCATTTCTCTAGTCTGTTGAGGTCCCTCTGAATGGCGAGTGGGGGTCTTAGCAGCACTGGCCACTTTCTCAGATTTGCATTGCTGGCAAAGAAGCTGACGGTGCCTTGTTTGCATTGCCCAGACTTGTCAGTGAGGACTGACTACAAGGGGCACACCTGGTGACCTGCTATGATCACACTGCTGATCATAATTCTTTGAGCCTGGCAGTTCAGCAAGTTTTCTAGTCTATCTCATTGACCACTTGCCTAGCCTGCATTTCATCAGTGTGAGGATTTTATAGGAGAGTGAAAGAATTCGTCATGTCAAGAGATCAACTGCTGTTCTTCCCTCATCCTCTGAACCAGTCATTTCATTATTGTAGGTCACTATCAGTTTGCTAAGCAGGATTTTCCCTTCATAAATCAATGATGAATATTTGTAATCACATTATCCTTAATATGTTTGGAAAATAAAGAAGCTAAGACACTTTGAATAAAGTTTGAAGATAGGAACACTTCAAGGACTCTGATCCCTATGATCTTTTAAAAACTATATTGTCAACTGTATTGATGTCTAAACTATTTTAGTCTGGGTTGTGTGCATAGTGTGATATGATCCTGATATATTTAGGCTGCAGAAAATCCAGGGAGGAAAAAATGTAGGTGCTGCTCTTCCTATTGAACTTCCTATTGATGCTTGCTGGATTTTACAGGTACATGAGGAGTAATCCATCTTTACTCTATAATGATAAGTATTTCAGTTCTTGTCAAAGACAGCTGTAGTTTCTGGTGGGCACACTGATCTCCTCAAGAAACTGTATTTTGGTGTTTAGCAGTCATGATTCAAGTCTCCTATGTTTTCCTTTTCTGTAAACTGGAGACTTTTTCAGGTTGTATTGAATTCAGTAATGAAACCAGCCAGTTATGTTTCCTGCATACTTTGAAACATAATTTTGCTCTGGCTGACTCAGGTATGTCACAGACATACCAATCCTGTAAAGGGATTATTTGCAATAAAAGCCTTCCCTTTTGCTGTAAAAAATAAAGGAAGGCAGAAACTACTTATCTTTTTTCCTTTAAGTGTGCTATCTTATCTTCCAGTGCAATTTGTAATGATATAGGTGTTCTTGTAATGACATACATTGTGTTAGCTGTTTCATTCTTCAAAGGAAGGTAGGAAGCAATATTAAGTAAGTTTTTGTTTTAACAGTTATATTTTTGCTTAACAGTATGGGTAGGAAAGAAAATAAGAAATGGCTGGCAAATTACATTAAGGGCTGAGAACCAACATTAAAAAACAGTAATTTGCAAAACATATTTACCTTAAAACATTTAAAAATCAATGGCATTGGGGCATCAGCTCTGCAAACAGTGGGAATTTATTTAATCTGTTGATTTTACCATCCACTTACCTGCTAGCCTACCTTGAGACTCCTTGAAGACCCTGTTGAAGTTGTGTTGTGAGGAAGGTTGTCAAATATTCTTACTACAGGTATTTTACAGCACTTTGGTCACCCAAAGGTGACACATATATTCGCTTTTCAGAACTTGAAACCCCTATCTGTAACTGTGAGGGGGACAAGATGACCTCCCAGCAGTACCTTCGGGCCAGAATTTTACTGGGTTTTTTTTTTGGTAGTTGTTTCATTGCTGCATTGAGGGATGAAAAAAAATGCTGGTGAAAAAGTCCACTAACATTTCTCTTGCATCAAAAACTTAGCAGGGCGTGCAAATAGTTCAGACGGCCTGAACAGTACTTGCAGCTGGTTATTATTGAGTAATTTGGGAAGGCTGTAAGAGTAACAAGGATGTTGAAATAGATAATGAGGTAAAGGTTGAATTAGACTGGCAGGTAAGGACCTATGTCCAGTGTGCAAAATGTTCAGGAACGTATCTTATGACATAATTCTGTGAGGTTTTGTATTAGATTATCCTAGAGCACTTGCCTTAAAAGTTGTTGCCCTTCAAGCAAAACCTTCATGCTGAGCTTGAACACTGCTCCTGCAGACAAAAATAGAGAATTACATTTCAGTCTTGGTTTTTTGATATGAAAAACTTCTGCTGTACTTCAGTTAGTTGTTTGACCTGACGGTCTTATGCGCGAGGTGGAAGACAGTGCACTATTTCAGACTCAAAAAAATAAGCCTTTTTTAAAGACTTAAAAAGTTCTGCTCATTGTCCATGTTGAGTTTCGTTTATTTGCATATATGTTGAAAGCTGGAAGGCATGTAGCATTTGTACTGAAGATAAACTATTTTCAGACTGGGAAATCTACATATATTTAATCAAGTTAGAAAACTGGGAAAAATCCCAGCAGTAATTTCATTTATGTTTTTTAATTTTAGTCCTTTCCATTTTTGCCTATTGCAAATTGACTTTTTCAATGCAAATAAATTAACTTTCCATCTCCTACATATAAGGAAAATCTAATGATGTCTATCTAGGCACCACTGCTCATATTACTATTTGTCCATCAGCATTTTTTAGCAAGAAAATAGAGAAAAGCACTCAACGTTCTACTTTATATGTGAGAAATTTTTAAAAGGAAGAGCTATTAATGCAAATTAAATAATTGAGGAAATAAAAATTGTTCTTGTTTCAAAATAAAGCTCTCACGGAGATTTTATTCAAGCAGATATTAAAATTTTTTTAGATTAAAATATTGCATCAAATCTGTCACTATACAGATATGGGCTGAACACCATTATTATTGTATTGCGTTCCTACTGTGTGGTTCTAGTTTTTCTAGTTTTGTTTAAGGTTGATGTATTGTTTTTATTGGAAGAGACAGTTTTATCAAGCCCAAGTACTTCTGAGAAATATGGATGTACAAGATGCAAAGGAATGGCTCTTGCCTTATCGTCAGAACTTTCAGGGGACAGATGATTTTACTAAGAAGTTGCCCCCACTGTGCACAGTAGCTCAGTGTTGTAGGTCTCAGTTCAAGAGTAGATCTATGTAGGTCCATTCTACCATCCTGACATGGGGATACATAGGCGTAGTCTTTTTGAGAACAGCATCATAAAAATGAATGATGTGTGTTTGGAGAGTGCTCCAAAAGTCATTCTGTAAAAACAGTGCTCAAATTTTGAAGCTCATGAGATGCGATGAGAAGGAAATGAAAATTACTTCTAAGAAACTTGTAGCAGCTGAGATTCCCTGAAATGTGCTCTCAAGGCTTATCATCCAAAAGATGGTGACCTTAGATAATTCGCTTTTTACTTTATGCAAAATACGCTCAAGTTTCTGAGTAGGCTTTGTCTTGGTAGTATATTAGAGAACTAGTAATATTAGCAAATTCTGACAACAGGTCCTTAACAGTATAAATGTGTTTTCTTTTGTACCACAATGTTACGGTCACTTAAACTGCAGTATAAAATTCTACAGCTCAGCACTTGAACATGCTGTAAGTAACTGAAAGTTCATTAGGAGCAGCATTAGACAGAAACACATCTTTCTTTCAACTAGAATGACTTCATAAAGTCTTCTGAAATTGCTATTCTACAGCTACAAAATCTGCCCGTTTTCTGCAATATTACCTTCTGCAGGAAAATATTTCAGCTACTCTGGACTGGGAGCCTTTCAGCTAAATCTGTGCTGTAATGTCATAATTATTCAGGTCAGACTAACATGTTCCCTTTGCCCAGCTAGGAGTTAGTACTGAAGATTTAGATAACCTTCTTTGGCTGATGAAACACACAAATGTAGGAAATTTGAAGCTGTAGAACCTGCCCTGGAGGGGTAAGGCAGGAGGGTTTACTGGCTGAAGATTTAAATAAAAGTGAAGTGGATTGAGGAAAGTGGCTGGAAGATGAAATAGTGAAATACTCTATTATATTTTACTGCATTCTTCAAGCTGAGGATCTCTGTCTGATTAATAAACAATGAGCTAATTCTAAACTGGTAAGAAGTCTTTTAAAAGGACATTTTATGGTGAGAAATTTTGAATGTTGTTGCTCTCTTGATCCAAAATATCTCTCCCTTCACTGAGATTTGTGATTAAAGCTTTGAGGGATGGGATGGTACTGGTTGGGTTAACGTGTATGATGAAGTATAATTGGTTAATATAAAAAAAGACAGAAGGAGATGATGTGCATCAATAACTGGAAAATGTACTGGAATGTAGAATGTAGATTAAAGTACTCATATTAATTCTTCATAAATTGTTATATTAAGCATGACTCTTGTTCTTTTTATCATGCCACATGCTTGACTACCCTGAATTTCAATTAGCTAGATGCCTTACAAGCTTTAACTTCATAGTTTGTCCCAATTTTCTTTCTAAAGAACTAATTCTGTGTGTTTACTAAACTTCACAAAGTTACACTTTGTTCTTTATCGTAAGTCAAACATCACTGCTTCTGGCACTGTGTAGCACTTTTATTCCAGCCTGAATGGCCTATGTACTCTCTCTCCTCCCATTTATTTAAATAAATGGGAGAGCTTTCTTTTCATCTGTGGTTTCTACGCTACTATAATATTCCCTTTGGCTTTTTTAATTAACTTCAGAAAGCTAAACTTTTATCCACTAATTCTTTGGCTATCAATTTTTTTTTCTTATTTGTCCTAAAATCTCTAGCAATGCAGTATGAAAGCTGCACTACTGGTATTTGAGTAAAATACTTGCTCACTGTCCCTTTTCCTAGCACTGATTTGAGTTTTATAAATTGTACAGTTCACATCAACAGTTTTTTAAACCTATTGTAAGCAGTCAGCATGGAAACTTCAGTTACTGATGACTTCTATAGTGGTGAAGGCTTTCCTTTCATGTAAAATTTTATCCATAGCTTCTGCAAATCTGTGTTAATCTCCAAAAAAAGCCAATAACACTTGCAGTGCATTTACAGTTGTAACAGTCTCCAACTATGGCATGCCTACACCTTGCATCATATAGTTGCATACTTTGCACGCCTATAGTTGAACGAAATTATGAGAGTTCATGTAGCAGAATAGTAGAATGACATGTAAACATCAAAAATATAGACTAGTTTCTGAAAAACTAAGGAGGCGGACTTTGATCTGCAGCTATTTTAAGTGTGTGAACACATGGGCTGAGATATTCTTATCTAATCATACTGGAGGTGATTTTCCAAGGGCAGTCGCAAACTATTTCACATAGTTCTTAGCTAGAATGGGCAGATCCTAGAAAAGATAGAGTGTAAAGCATAGTAGCAAAGCTCTTTTGTCTCTGATGTGGGGATGATAGTACCCAAGACTAGAGGTCACACGCTGAACTGAGAATTACTGTTTCTTGATAAGGCTGCTTCTTGTTAGTGGCTCAGCTCTTAAAAGAATCCTGGGATTCTTTGGGATCAATGGGAAACAGCACTGTTGCAAAATTGATTTGGGCTTACTCTGCCAAGTATAGCAAATAATCTGCAAAGGTAACCAAAACTCACAGGACAAAGCTCACATTCATTAATCCAGTTCTTTTTGTTAAAAAGACCTTTAAAAACAAAATAATCAAAACCTGCAAAGATAGAAATGTAGAAAACACAGATCTCTTTACCCTACTTATAATTATAAAATACCAGCTTTTGTAGTTCTTCCATGAGTATCAAGTAGAGCAGATTTTCTTAACATAGTACTGAACTTCTTTTTGACAGATTTAATGAAGCCAATAGAGTATAGTAGTTTATAGTCCACTTTAATGTAGACTGAAGTTTTGTGATGGAAAGATAAAGACCCTGGCCTTGAGAGACAAATCTACATATATGCAGTATTTGACCAGCTCCGATCCCTGTACTTATGATGCTGACATGAAAGTAGGAACTAGTGACATCATTCTGTTAAGACAATCCTTTTTATGGATCCAGTTGGATACTGGAGAGAGCCTGTTTTTATTTAGGGTAGTATGAATTTTAGTGTTGGAACTGAAATATGTATACAGTTGTGTGAACTAGAGTTTTTTGTGGTAGGAGAGTTTAGAGGAAACTATTTAGTGAGACCAGCTTCGAACTTTAGAACAAAACTTTATTAAATTAAAGCATTAACAAAAGGGTAGGGGTTTGCCTGTAACAATAATGCAATCACTGTATGCACCAAACTGGTCTTTAAGCACCTCTTGCTAGCTGCAAGTATACAACATCTCAGAACTTATGAGCGGTGTATTTAGAACCGGTGGTAGTTGTCCTTGATGTTCTTAATCAAGGAGGTCAAGCTGATCAGGCTCTGAGAGAATTCAGAAATAGAGTGTATTTCTTTTTCTCCTCTTCATTTTTACTTTGCATTTTATACTTCTTGCCATGCTATCAAAAAAGAGGATCTCACCTGCTTCAATGCTCTTTTTCTTGCTTACGGTTTTTTTCAGTCATTTTTCTTAGTAGTTGGCAGAATATCCTGCTTCTTTACAGTCCTGTGTACTTAGCTTGTTCTGTATCTTGGAATTTTAACTCTAATGCCTCCAAAATGCACCTATGTTGATGATCTGGACTAGGAGACTGAGTACACCCTCAGTCAGTTTGCAGAGTGGGGGTCAGCCTCTTCTCCCAGACAACAGGTGACAAGGGGACATACCTCCAGTTGCACCTTGGGAGGTTCAGATTAGACATCAGGAGGAATTCCTTCATGGAAAGGGTTGTAGAGCATTGGAATGGACTGCCCAAGAAGGTGCTAGAGTCACCTTCCCTGGAAGTTCAAGAAACAACTGGATGTGGTACTCGGTCCTATGGCCTAATTGACAAGGTGGTGGTTGCTCTAAGGTTGAACTGGATAATCTTGGAGGTCTATTCCAACCTAAATGATTCTCTGATTCTATGCATAATTTTAATTTGCACTTTTGATAATTGTATTGCCTGTAATTACATAAAATGGTTTTGTTTGGTTGCTTCATAAGTTACAAGGTTATTTGTGTGCCATTTACTATGCTTTCTGTAAAATTAACAATAACTTGCCTGAAACACAAATATTAAATATATCCTGATTACATGTCTTTACAGACGTCACAGCCCTTCAAATTTTCATTATACAGGGGGAAACATAAAACCTTCTGTATATTGAATGTAAGAATGCAATTAATATGAATCTCATCCTGATAGTACTCAAGAGGAGTGCACTTCTCTCATAAAATGAATTCAACGATGTTTTAACGTAGTCAAATTGCAAGCTCAGATGAAGTGGAAAGATTGTAAAAACCATTAAAAAATATTCACTTGTCAGGTTGACTAGAAAGTGGATCAGAGCTTTTGATGAATAATTGATGAATAATGACCAGAACATGAACTCCCTGGATGATGCTGTGGTTAAAAGCTTCATCTCCTTTAAGGTTCAGATAACAGCAGATGGGTTACTTCTGTGTGTTGCAAAGATCATCAGATGCTGTGCCTACAGTTTCTGAAAGAATTGAAGTGTGAAGAGGTAACTAACATACTTTAAAAACAAAGATTTCCCTCCGAGAGGGTTTTTAAGTCCACTGCTAAACTGCAAAATAAGATAAGGCTCTGTCTTATTCAGAGCCTGTATATAATATCTAGGCTCAGAGAATTTGTATATATGTGGGTTCTGAACCTATATACATACCAAAATAATATGAAGATACCTGATAGCAGCCTTGTCAAAAATGCAAATATCAAATTGTCTATCATGAGGAAAGTGTTAAGTCATGTTTAAATGTCTTTATTAATAGCTGCGGACCAGTTCCTTATGCAGAAGCTGCTGGCAAGAGGAAACTTAAACTAAAGACTAAATTATGATATATTTTTTTTTTAATTTTAATATATACAAGCTCTTTTCATTGCAATAAAACAATTCTTGTTTTATATCATATGTATAATGAGATAATGCAAAAATTCAGTGAATTGAAGGTTAAATTTGCCTTTCTAAATATTTTGGCAGCAAGCACCTCTGCTTCCTTTCTTCTGACATAGAATTTTAAGTGAAACAGTCAGCAAAACTGTGGGATGTCTTAATCCTTCCTTTGCAGTTATTAGAAATGTAACCTTAGTGTCAAACATAATGAAGCTTGAAGGTGGCTATAATTTACAAAATTATGATTCCATTTACTTTTGTTTAAAATTGATAACTGAAAGTAACAAACTCATAGCTGCTTATACAAGTGTTATCTAAGTAATTTAATTAGATAAAAACAGGCACAAACATGCATATATTCGGCTGCTTTTCTATACTTTTTTACATGTAGAATCTACTGGCTATAGTGTGCTTATAATTGGAACAGTTTATATAAAGATATGACAATCCTTAAGATATCTTGCACATGGGCAGATCAGAAGAAAAAAAAAGTTTATTATTTCACTTTAGATTTTAAATGTTAAAATCAAAAATGTATGTAGTGATAATTGTTTAATGAGACTTTTGTAAATACCTTGACATCTCCATACTGCTTCTCCTAGCATGTAGGAGTTCAGAATTGTGGTCCTGTGATACTAAAATCCATGATCTAAGAACTATCTTGACTGCCTGTAATTGACAGGGTCAACTAAATTTTGCCTATTTGATCAGTCAATTAGACATACTTGATTCAATCAAACTTGATCTTGAGGGTGTTACTTGTTCTTCACACTATTATGGAATGCAGTAAATGATATTGCAACTTTTCTAGTTCCATGTCTGTTCAAGAATACTGAATATGTAAGACTACATCATGAAGAAGGATGTAAATCAGGCTTTTACTTGAAGCCGTGATTTCTCTAATGAAGAAATTAGGGATGGTTTTTTATATACTGCTCTAAAGAATCACTTGCCAAACCCCTTGGTCATAGACTTTTCCCAGTATTTAAACATAGCAATTCTTAATCTCTAGGATGAACTGGATTTTTATTAAGGCAAGTTCTGTCTTCTGTATACAGATCAATATGATCAATCTACACAAGGAGAAACAGCCTTTCTAGGTCAGTTTTTTACTCAACAGAGCCAATAATAGAAGCATTTGCTGTGTCGTTGTTCTATCTAGGCCTGTGGAAAGGCAGCCTTTCTTAGCTTGTAACACAAATGAAGTGCATCAGGAGGGTGAGCAAAACAAGACAGACCTTGAAAGCCAAGCAGAGAGTATGAATTAAAACAATTCTCTTTCTAAGCATATACTGAAGCCAATTCTACAGCATGTGCTAGAATAAATACTTATCAGCCAAAGAATCATGTACAGTTTTCTTCAGTGAGGAAGAGCTACCCAAGGGACAACACTGAGGGCGGAACCACCTTTGATTCCCTGCATTTCTGACAGGGAAAAATTCCATGTTTGTAACTTAGGTCTTTCCGGTAGTGGTCATTTAACTAATTTCCGTTAACTAATAGAATTATTCCTTCTTGTATAGCAGTACAATAAATAATCAGGAAATTGAAGAACTTGACTCAATCTCCCCTTGCCATCAGTTTTAGTCCAGTGTTTTGTGTTACACAACACTCTAATTGCTGTGTTTTGACTTCTGCAAGATGAGGTTTCCTGTCTGCATTCAGGAAGATGGCCTCTCCTGTTTCCACAGACCAGTGAAGGAACAAGAGCAAGGGCTTCTACCTGGAAGGGTCAGTCCCAGGTTTCAACCTGATTGAAGGGCTAGGAGTATATTGTAGCCTTGAATACTTGAGTGAATGCACACACACCCAGCAGGAGTGTCCCAGAGCCTGTGGCTGAGCTGTTCTAGGTAGGCTGACATCTCAGAAGGCAGTGCTACTGTGATGCACTTTGGGACTCGAGTACCTGTGTGTATCAGCGCAAGCCAACTCTCTCTAGCCCCAGGGTGATAAGTGCGAAATTCTGTGTGAACTCTCATTTAGTTAATGAGAGTGATTAGATGCTGGAAAAGACTGCCGGGAGAGGCTGAAAATCTTGTCCTTGTGGCTGTTAGACCCAACTGGACATAGACCAGAAAAACCTGCTGCAGCTGATCCTGCCTGAGCAGGCTGCTGCTCTGGATGGGCTCCTAAAGTTCCTTCCAACCTCCCTGTTGTGATTACAGGAATATGTCATAGAGATCTTTTGGGGTTGAAGAAGGAGTGGAAGAGAACTAAAAAAGAATGCAGTGCATGAAAGAAACGCAGTTCTTTCATCTTGTTGTTCCTGTAGTTGCTTTTGCTCAAAATCCTAGTAGTGGTACAAACAAAACTAGTATAGCTGACGTGAAAGTAAAGCAAATACTGCAGTATCTTCATCTGGGGGTGAATTATCTAGTGATATTTGACACTTGGAACCACAAAACATCACTGTACCTACAACACTGCTAGGCTTTGCAGTAAAATTTCTACACTGACTTTACATACTATGTTGGAATTTTGCAACTTAAAGATATCAAAGGCAATCCTTAAACCGTTAGGGAATGGAATGTACTTTTTGAGTTGTAATAGGAGAGTGTGCTGCAGGCTAATTTTTTTTTCAGGTCAAACAAGCTGTGGGCTTACTGAGGGAATATTCAATAGCAAAACTGTGGCTATTGAACAGAAAATTAAATTAAACCACTCTTCAGTTTTCTAGTCCTTCAAGCTCATGTTTTCAAATCATCTTGTCTAGCTTTTTCTAGCTATTTCAGTACATGTGAGCTTCAAGTAAATGCTGTCTATGTTGTCTCCAGTTTCTAAAAAATTATGGAATTTATGCAACAAATTTTAAAATGTAATACTAATGTGTATTTTTGACAATGTGTTTGATATATTATATTAGTACTTCTAAATAACCCTTCCTGCCTCTTGGGGAAGGCACAAATCATTTGTTTTGCACAATAGCAAGTATGTTCTTAGTATTTGGTAATCTGAATAAACCAAAAGTTACATAATCTTTAAGAATTCATGGTATAGAAAAGCTGGCAAGAGTATTATGTTCAAGCTTAATTTATTTTAGAGCACTTTTGAGGATAGAAATAAATAATTTGAATTTATCTTCTGTACAGCAAACATGCTCAGCACAACAACATCACTCTTTAAGTAGTTCCTAAATTTACAAAGTACAATTTTAAAGGTATTTCTATGTTAAAAAATGTAATTGGGTATAGCTGTCTCTAACATGGCCCTGCTGCTATACTTAGGAAATGCTTTTTCTAGGAAATATAGTCTAGATTTCTCATTTTTGCCACTGAGTAATTATGCATAATTACTTTAACTCCCAACTGTTTTTCTTGCCTAGACTGTCCTTAAAAGAACAGCATTTCTCGGTTCCCAAAAGACGAAGTGTAACAGCTTACACATAGGCCGTAATTCCTGTGTGGATTCTGAGGCTTCTGTAACAGCTTAGGAAGGAAATACTGATGTGTGAAAAATGGAGGGACATAAGTATTCTCATGCCTTCAGGTTTTTTCTCTCATCACTTTTTTCTCTTGGGCTGGCATCTCCTAATGTATAAGGCCTGGTTATATTGCTTGGCTGTGATAACTTTAAGATTGTAAAAACTGAATCTGGTTTAACTGTGATAATTTTCCAAAACTTTTAAAGAAAATAGAAATATACCACATGCCATCTATATTCCTGCTCCTAATGAGATAAAATCAGTTCTTCAGGATTTACCAGAAATGGGACTTTCTGTAGTGGTCATCTGAACAAATACAGTTATAGACTGAAGAATTCAATAGTACTATGTGTGTTCCCTCTAGGAAAGCTCTGCTTCTTGTTCATGAAGCCTAAATGCTTTAGCAAGGATGTAATAGGCTTTAAAAATGCAGTTATCAATTACTGTTTCTGTTTGAGTGTGGCTGAAATGGTTCCTCAGTGAGGCAGCTACTTTTGGTGTGTTTGCTCATACTCCTGCACAGATTCTCTGCAGGCTCTTGCACACACTTGCACACCCAAGTGAGAATACTGACTGTACGTACTCATCTCTCCATAGCCTGGGAGTAGGCAGGCACTTGCTCAAACTCACTACTTCTCCTGAGGTCCTTCTTTATGGTTATTTGTCTGAAGTAGCAGCTTTATTTCCACAGTTCAGAGAATTTGTTTCTACTGTTCATGCTGATTAGTGGAGCTGATTTAAATTCCTGTTTGTGACTTGAGCTTATTTTTCACAAAAATAAAAAAATTTTAAACTCCTGTCCTCAGGTCATTAATCAGTTATGCCAATTTAATGTTTTCAGTTACAAACTCAAAATCTTCTGTAATAAATACTTGTAATCGAATAGCACTTTTATAGAAAGCAATTTTTTTTTTAATTTCTGTATTTTGTGGTGAATCTTAACATGAGACCTAGAAAATCTGACAAAATCCTAAGAAACACGTCACTTTGAGTTTTGAGCACCTCAGCTAGAATTATTGGTAGCATAATTAATTCCAAGGTTATATTTCCTTTTTGCTGTATTTTGTTTTAATTAAAAGGAACTGTATAGTAAAAGATGCCAGATATGTACTGATGTCTTTTAACTGCTTTAAGATTGGCTAATTCTCAGTGGAGAACTAACAATTGCTTGGTCTTACATGAATATGCTCAGTCCCTCTGATACATAGATCACAGGCTAAAGCGAATTTTGTGCTGCTTCCAGTAGGGATTCCTTAGAGAACACTTATTTCAAGGTTGGCTGTCACTCTGCAGTGGGCTTTCCACAGGAACTGAGTTCGTGTGCAACTTTATGTCATTAAGCTGTTATTGAGCGAAACCATGGAGTTATCCAGTGTCTGTATTTCAGCTCAATACACCATTTTTCACAAATTTGTGACGAATCCCAAGCTATGCTCTTAAGGAATGACAGACATGCACTACAGGCTGAAGGATGTCTTGAGGGATCAGTGAGATAAACCAGCTCACCTCTAGCCTAACCAAGTAAAATTTACCGAGACTGAATCTGGTGAACTTAGGTTCAGACCATGAACTGAGTATCAAGGTACTTTTTCACTTTTTTCATAGTTTGACTCATGCTGGTTTGCATTATGCAGACTAAATATATTTTCTGTGCTGACTGAGGACCAGTGGCAACTGGTAGCAACGAAGAATATCAGGATTTTTCTTAAGGGTAAGGGATACGGTTTAAGCATCATTATATTGATGATGGGTTGATGGTTGGAGTGGATGATTTTAAAAGTCTTTTCCAACCTTGATTCTGTGATTCTGTGTGGTATCTCTGGTGCCAGACTACCCTGTTTTAAGGTGCCGTATTTGGCCTACATATTTTATAAGCTGTGTGAACAGCAAACTGATTCTAGAACATTAGGACATTCTTGAAATGTCTTAATATTTGCTTGAATCTTGGAGATCAGGAGGGAAAATGCAAGAAAAAAAATCTGAGGTTCAAAATATTTTTACATTTTAGACATATTCTAAAATTTTGTGCATTCTCAACATACTGAAAGTAAGCTATTCAAGCTCCTTTCGGAAAAATCCAAGAACCTCCTCTATTTGGTTTCTAGAAATCAGACATTCTCTTGTTTTACACTCTGATTTTTTTCCTAAATTGGGTTAAGGTATACAGACCAAATCTTCTGTTGAGGTGAGTAGCTTATTTCTATTGTGACAGTACAGGAAGGGTGTAAATTATGAAAGTGCTCCAAGTGCCCTACTCCCACACTCAGGAGTCACTTATGGGGACTCTACTATTAATATGGATTCCTGGGGAGTAGTAATTGACATTTTTATCAGTTTCCGGTGGCATTTGAGCATACCGTATGAGTATGAATAAAAGAATGTTTTCACATTTCAAATACTTATAAAAGATTTTGCTCATAAATTACAAGACCTAATTAACAGTTTATCTCTGAATTGGAATATATTCCTGTAATGAAGAATCCTCTACTGAGTAAATATATGGTTTTTTGTAATTATAATGGATATTCATCAGCCTGAAAGGTGATCTTGACTGCAGTTACTCAAATGCAGTGAACATCTCTTCCTGTACCTGCACCTAAAAGTCTGTCAGTACAACTTTATCTGTCTTCCCTGGTGACATCAACAATTTTCTAATTTTGTTGTCTAACGTGTGTCCTGTGCATTGTCACAGTTCATAAACTACTTTCTATTAATCCAAGTCAAGACTGCAGAAAAGGTCTAGCTAGAAATTGCTCTCCAAACATATAATACAAATATCACTTTGCTATTCTAAACTACTTGGAATGCCTTCCTCTTGAACAAGGAAGTGGGTTGGGGCACTACTGCTTGCATGGCATCTCAAAGTATCCTGCTATCTCATGTGGAATTAGTTAATTTACATTTTTTTAACTGTGAGGGTCAAAAATGTTTCTTTGAATATCAAGCTTCACCCAACATATCTGATCACATATTTTTAAAGAATTGTTTTAGTCAGGTTCAGGATTATAAAAATAAAAGGGTAAAGGCAGTGCTTCAACATCAGGTGACCCCTTAATGGTTTTTTGGGGAGTTTTTGATGTAGGTTGTGTTTTATACTTTGTCCTTAGGCACATCTTATTTGCTATGTTAGGAACATTATTTAAAAACAAAACCAAAAACTTTTGACACGCTTGTATAGATTAATCAAGTATTTGAAACTTGACTTGTGACACACACAAAAATGTTAATGGTATAACTGATTAATACTAGGGATTCTGGTTTATTAGAAAGAGGAGAGAATCATCTTCTGAAATTTCCCCTGAATTTGATTTATAGTGGATCTTGCCATCATTTCTTTCTGTAAAAGAGGCCTATCTTTGGTTTTCTTTCTAATGAAAATAGAAGTAGAAGTGTAAAAATTGTTGGCTTTACAGAACAGTTTTAGTTACTTAATGCTCTATTGACTGGCTATGCAAAAAGAAAATCTGCCTGTGGAATACTAAAGGCTGTCTTACATTTCCTAGGTTACTTCTGAGCAATATATGCTTGCTTTGTCAGCTAAGATAAACACCTGTAAATCACAAAATTTTGTAAGAGACGTAGTAAATTTAGGTTTTATCTTTGTTTATTATCAGTTTGGTTAAACTGCTGTCTGCTGCTTTAAATATAAGGACGCGTCTTCTGCCACATCTCAAAACAGTTATCTTGGAATACTTAACACTAAATTATGCAGCAGTGGTACTCATGCTTGGGAAGTTCTGGACTTCTTGAGTAATTAGAAGGTCCTGTTTCTTGGGGTTTTTTATTTCTGCCTGGAAGATAGGTCTTGAACTTTATTATTTACTTCTTTCTTAGTGGAAATGATTAAATTTTTTACTGTCAACAACAATGTAGTCATTCTGCTTTTTGTCAGGCCTTGCCTGCCCTCTCACTAGCCCAGACATGGCAGTGCACTGGGGCTATTGCTGTTGGGGGATACAAATCACTCAGAGCTTGCCAGGGCAGTGGACATCCCATACAGCTTGATCAGTATCGAGATCAATACAAGCCAAAGTAGATTCCGTGTGTTTGCTGTCAGTGCTCCAGTAGCCCAACATGAAGAATTACAGGATTGCAACATAACTGGTGTTTAAAAGGAATTAGGGAGACTGTCTAGTCCAATCCACTCTGCTCAAATCTGGATAACCTGCAGCAGGTTGCTCAGGACCATGTCCAGACAGATTTTGAGCATCTCCAGGATTGGAGATTCCACAACCTCACTGGGAAACCTCCTCCAATCTTCAATCACAGAAAAGTTTTAAAATGGAATTTCTTGTTTCAATTTATGCTTTTTGTTTTTTTGTTCTTTCACTGTTCCCCACTTAGACAAGGGAAAGGGACACTGCAACCATATACTTAGCAAGGTCAGACTTGCTGTTTTTCAAAACCATTCTTGTTACATTTATGTATTTAAATGGTCACTTACAGAATAAGTACTTCCAATGTAGTGCTTTCTCTCTAGCAGACTTAGTGGACCATTTTATATCAGTGACACAGGCTTCATCTTTATGATGAAACACCTCAAATCTGGTAACTGTTTTGAGTTACCGCATTACTATGCTGTAATGCAGACTAACTTTTTCATCCACTGTCATAATGAAGACTGTTACTACCTTTTCTAGTTCAGACTCCAGGATGTAGACACATTTGCATGTCATGAATGTGCATTCTCAGGTTACAGTCCTGAATTCTTTAAAGTTTGCAAGATTGCAATGCTCATGTCCAAATAGCTACAATACATTTTGAGATGATACACGGTATAAATATAACAGCCAAATCTAAAAGCAAACAGAAAACTTCTAACCCTGCAGGAAACCTCAGAGATGGGCCTAGCAGATCATAAGATGGGTGTACTGGTGCATTCATGTATTTTGTCCCTGGAATCTAATTTGCTGTTGAGTGCAAGTGAAAGCTGTATATCATATCCAAAAGCTGTGTAATAAGAATTAGGATTTAGTATGCTGAAACAACAAAGTATTTTCACTTTTTGAAAAATGCAGCCCACTGCATATTATGTTATTTAAACTACCTTTGCTCAATTTCTCACATTGTCACTGAGGCAATTGCACATAGAAATACACCCAGATTTTCAGACATGGGTGATGTTTTCAGGATTGGGAGCAGAGATGTGGAGTTGCTGCCATGCCACTGACTACATGCTGTGAAACCTGGCATGCATTTGGCTCCATCCTTGGAACTGCGCCTGTAAAAGCTGTGCTTCTAAGAATGGTAGGAATGAACTGCTCAGCCAGGAATGCTGATTTACCCAGCACAGTGATATACTCCCAAGAAAAGCTGCTTTTGTGTTTAAGGGACACAGATTAACAGAGATAAGAATTTGTAGTAAGCCATCTAATACCAGTTGTCAGTTAGTTGCTTAAACATTTATCACAGGAAAATGCAACACTCTTTGCACAGCCAAAATAAAACAGTGGAAGTACCTGCTGTGTCAAAAGGCTGGATATAACTATAGACCTTTGGGATCTACACATTTAAATTTCTGTCCTACAGAGTTGCTGTATCTTTATGCATTCTCTCTCCCCTCCATTTTAACTTCACTAGGTATAAAGGATATTTGTCTTAACTCGAACATCCAAATAGCCCAGTTCTACTCAAGGCAAAATAGGTTCTCGCTGTGTTCATATGAGTGATTGCTGGAGCATAAACAAACAGACTTTAATGTACTTAATATTTGTACTTAAGTGTTCTGAAATGTCTATATTCTTTTAAAAATATGTTTTGAATCATATAATGTCATTGTGTGGTAGTGATTACTGACAGCCTTCAGGATTGCTTAATTTCCATGTGCATAACCCAGCACTGGAAGCTTGCTAAGGGCTGAAGCTTGTTAGTAAGTGTAATTGTTTGTTAATGAGATTAACTTACAAATAGCAGCTATGGTTTACTAGAAAATGCTTCTTAAAGCATTGCTTCTTAAATAAAGTTCTTAAAATATTAGCATGAGTGGAGGAGGGCCGCAGTGATCCATCTTGAATGAGGAAACTGCTGAACATCTGCTGTGTCAGTATTCCGGTTTATGATGCTAAGCCGTAGACAAAGGACTCTTGGACACGATTTATGATAAGCACTGGCTAGAGCTACCTGTCAGAAATTATTACTTCAGTAATCCAATTGCATGAGTGAAGATAAGAATCCATGGTCAGGGCAGTTTCTAGCTTAGGAAAGGCTCTTTCAATTTTTATGGCTTTTGCCAAAAGAATTTAGTCATGAAAAATAATAAGTAAACAGCTTTGTGATGGATTTGCACCAGTGTGGCTGTATCTGTCATCATAACAGTGGGAATCCTGTAGTAAGACCTTAGGTCAGTAGAAGATGGAGCTTTCTTCTCATGGCAGGGGACATGCTGTTGCTGTATTACTCCATACTGGAAAGACAGAACTCGGGAGGAGAGCTCCTGTTAAGCAGGACAAAGTGTAGTTGCACACTTCAGTGTTTTTTCTAGCGATGTTTTACATGTATTTTTTGAACTTAGATTCAAGACTAACTAGGTTGAAATAATCAGTGAGATACTAAATTACCATTATGCTTCAAGTTTTTCAAAGACAAAAGAGGTTTTTTGCTAGTCTTCCCCAGACATATCCCTGAAGCAGAGAGAGGTACAGTGCATACAAAAGAAATGCTATGCATTAATATTGCTTGGTAGCCTATTTGCTGTTCTAGAAATCATAATAGTAAAAAGGTTTGTGGCATCTTATTTTTCTGACCCTTAACAGCTGCTGTACTACTTTAAAAAAAATAAAAATTAGTTCAAATTCTCAGTAATTTCATAGAGCCAAAAGTATTTGTCTTCTGTTAAGGTTTGGGACCCAGCTCTTGAGAGGAGTAGGGAAGCAAGAAAGTGAGTTGATTGCTTTAAAGAGAATAATTAAATTCAGAGCTGAAGTTTAATATTCATTTTCATCTCATTCTGAGTGTGCAATCTCTCCCAAAAATGAAGCACTGATTCTTTATGCAGCAGATAAGGGACAAAAACCACAAATCTAAATTAACTCACTGATTTAAAGAGATCAGTTTATCTAGTTTTGTGATGTTTCAGTAAAGGTCATCATTTCTTTATTAATACATTTCGATTTATTCTTTTTTAGAGAGTCTAATATGTTCATACACTATTTTTCTACAACAAATACTTAATCTGTAATTACTATACAGCTTAAATACTCTCCCCATTTACAGCTGTTACTGAGCTACAATGTTGTGAGGGAGTGAATTTTTTCCTGCATCTTAAATCAATTGATTCAATTGACTGCAGTAACACCTAGACCAACCTCACTACTTGAAACCGTACCTTTTATTGTACACAATTTAAAAAAAAAAAAAAAAAAAAAAAAAGGAGAGACAGAGAATAAATGCATTGGCTACTGGCAGTGATTTTGTACAGATAGGACCTGGGATGAATTGGGCCTACGGGATGTTTTCTATGATAATTTGAATCTGTGTAACCGTAATTGTAGTTTTCAATCTTACTCTAAAATGAGACCTAGCATTTTAGAAAAGAAATCTACTGCTAAAATGTGGTGGAAATCACCCAGGAAAAAAAAAAAGAAACTTTAGAATGTTACTTTTACAAGAACTTTTATAGCTCCTACACTTATGAAGCCTGGATATCCAGTGAATGTTTTTCATTGTATTAACAATCCAGATATTTTTAAAAAAAACTAACTGTTTCCAGTGTGTACGTAATGATATTTAAGAGAATTAAATTATCTATTTGGAAAAAGGCAAACTTCTTTCTAAGTTTATTTTAGAATTGCATCAGCTTTCAGTCATGCCACAGCTTTTTATAGCTTGACTAGTGCTAATGATCTCATTCTCTTAAACTGATAATAATAATAATGGAATACTTTGATTAACTTGAATGGCAGCTCATATTTGATATGGTGGTTAAAATTAACTGCACTGCAACAAGTTGCCACGCTGTGCTTTGTCTTACCTTATACAACCAAATATCTAGAATGATGGTCTGATTAAAAACAAAAAAAAAATTAATGAGAGTGTCATAATAGGGCTGTGTATAATTTCTTTAGAAAGAAATCTGACCTCTTTGTTTTTCAGAACACTTAAAAATAAGTGAGACCCATCCAATACAGACATGACCAAAAATACCATCAGTATTTTCACATCTCTCCACAGACCATATATAGTGCAGGCAAGAGAAGCATTGCTGCTTTCAAGGATATCAGAACTCCCCTGAGAGGGAAAAGACTGGACAAATTTATTTGTAAAGGCAAATTTTAGAATGGGTACACTGAGATGTGGATAACTCCTTTAAAGCAGATAAATAGCTTTAGTGTTCTTAGAGGTCCTTTCTCTTTGGCTGCCTACTGTTAGCTTAGTTTAAGTTGACATAGATGGGGAAAGGGTAGCATGCTATTACCAGTTCTTCAGGTCGACTGCTGCGCTGACGTCTGTTCCCTCCTGTTTCATGACCCAACACAACCAAAACAAACAGGCAAGACTTGTCAGATCGGTAAGATACCTGCTTATGTTTCTGTATTTGCTGCAAGCTTTGGAATGCTGGAAATGTAAGTGTGCAAATATAAATTTATACAGTTTACTATGGTGGAATCAAATTCTCATTAAAATAGACAAGACACTATGAGAAGTTATTGTTATGGCAAAGTTTCTTTTTAAAGTGCCTTTCTGGGCCTAAGTTTACTTTTTGCCATCAGTTCACTGCAGGATGATGCCATTAAGAAGTGCAGACTCTTCAATGGCTTCTAATAACTAGCAGAAGGAATCTAAACTCATCATCAGCTATTTAACTATAGTCTGAGAATCCTTATAGGGATATGTAAATCGGCATGAAATTATGAAAGATAAATATGCTGGTTCCTTTTTACAGTAACTGGAAAACTTGCAGGAAAGCATAAAAGGAGACACTGGTTTCTCTTGATAAAAGAGGAAATTTGTGAGATCTTAATGTTAAACATTAAGTTAATACAATTCCGAAGTGTGTGAAACTTGAGGCCACTAAGACTAGTGCAAGACTTGTAGAAATTCAGACTGGGTTCTTTTGAGTTCAGCACATCAAACACTGACTTCCCATCATACAGTTTTCTATACACTGAGCTAGCTACTTACACAGTTAAGGCTCCTACCTACCACTTAACCAAATGTTAGTGCTAATTGTGGCATCTCCTGTAGGTGGGAGCCCAGGCAGCCGAAGAGGCTGAGTTGTTTTTCTGTTCTCTTCTAAAGTATGCTCTTAGCAAGCCAGTCTTTCAACAGACTATATATAAATTAAGCTGATGAGTCTCAGAAATGTACATATCACTCTGTTTATAGACTTTCAATGAATGCTAATTCATTGACAAAGTGTGAAAGTGTAACTTTTCAGCTAAAAAGGCTAGGAGTCAGCTCATTCGTTTGGAATGTACAGTATGTGATTATATAACTTCCTGAACTGGTGACATCACTGATGACCAATCAAAAAAACTATAATTCTGACTATGATTTCTATTTGTAATATTCCAAATATCAAAGATGAGACTAAATATTTGGCTTAGCACTTTTCTGGTAGAGTTATAAACAAAAATTGCTTAAATGCTTTTGAATATGTCTGATTCTGGCAACTGAAAGTGCTGTAAGTTTTGAAACCAAGTTCTGACTGCACTGGACTTTCAGGAGGAAAAGGTAGGAAAATGTTTCATGAAGTAGCTGTTCCCTAGGGTCTGACTGCTTGAAAGCAGGGACATGTTTTAGCTCAGCTGATGTAATGGACACATATCCCTCAGGATGTGGCTAGTAATGAATGGATGTTTTTCATAAGTATCTAGTGTTCTAAAATAACATCAATGTGGGTCAAGCTACAGCAAGTGATAAGAAAATAAACTCTTCAGTTAAGTCAACTCTTCAGAAGCTTGGAATCTTACTTTAGACTCCGGCTTCCTCGAAAATTCCTTATGCTTGTCGCTAGATTTAATGCTACTGTCATTTAAACACTAGAACTTTCCATTTGTTAAAAGACCACAGTAATAGATTCAGATTTCCTTAGAAAGAAGGCATACAGTATCACTCAAATTTTATTTCCTCATTGTAGAATGACTGTTGGAGTCCTAAAGACAAGAAAAGAGCTCTGAATATTTTCCAGCTTTCAGTGGAAGTGTTGGAAGGGCAGCTAGGTGCTATGTTTCTGCAAGTTTTTGACTCTCAGCAGGGTTCTGGAAGGGTATGTTACTGCAGTGTAAATCTTCAATTTCACAAAGCAGATGATTGTAGGAAGGTTTGGTCACTGGGGTCCTGCTGGTGGTACCAGGGCCACAATCATGTTATTGGTAGAATACAAAGCAGAAGAGATGAGATGGCTGTATTCGCACTACACACATTTTGTGCAGGGTCTGATGCTAGGTGCTTCTGTTCGGGATTTAAGGAGCAAAGAGCTCATGTTAGGAAATACAGTGACTTCCCTGGCCTTCCTATGAGTGCATCTGAGTGAAATGATTTATCTCTTTCCAACGTAATTTTTCTTATTGTTTGGTGTGAGATCTTTCTCCGCTCATTTATCTGTCCAAAGGGATAGGATATGGCTAATCCATAGAAACATACCATTTTGATGTGACTTTATCCATAACAATTTACGTGCTTCAGGATAATCATGAAAGTCACTGTGGTGCAATTATCTAGAGCATCCCCTGGCAAAGGCAGTTAGCTCTCTTGTAAACTTGTTTTCAAATATTGCACAAGAGAGAAGTGCAAGTTCTCAGCTTTTTTAAAATTGTCTTGCATCAGCATGGAGCAGTAAGCTGAGTTTTATTTGGAGCCTGGGAATACACGTACACCCACTCAGTACTCCCTTGAAAGGTGTTAACTGTGCAGAACTAGAATAACTGCTCAGTTCAGGATTGTTATCAGTAATTCAATTGCAGCTGCTAATTACGACTAACAGTTTTTATCAAGAGCTATAAAAGTTCACACAGCTACCCTTGTTGAACAGAGTTCACACTTACATCACTCTAGGAACACAAATCCTGATACCTTATGAAAATATCTAGATCCTGATATTTATTTTTAATACTTTCATCAGATATGACTATCAGTGTAAATTGTGTCTGTCACATCACCTTTTCCTGCTACTATCTCTGATTAATAAAGGAATACAAAATGTAAAGGAAAATATTAAAAAATGGGAGAAGAATCCTGAAAATCATGACCTGTTCCACATATTTTTTTTTCACATGCCACTTTATAGTGAGACATGTATGTTCTCCTGTTCATTTAACAACTGTAGGTACTTCAGAAAATAAACGTCTGTGAAGTAATAGAGTTTACCACTTAAAATTTACCAATGTGATTTCTGAATGCTCTATTGAGGTTTCCTGGCACTTGTTAGAAAATAGATTTATTACTATTTAGGAAATCAAATAACTAGAACTTAAGAAATTTAACAAAAAGTTTAATTCAATTAAAACAAAAAGAGCCAAAACCAAGCCTGAGTATTTAACAAGGTGTACCCTCTAAATCCTTTGCTGCTTGAAATTTTTATTATAGTAGGAAAATTTACTTAAATTAAGGACCTGATGACAATGCACAGCTTTGGATTTTTTATTTTTTTTTTAATTATTTCCCCTCTGCCTAAATTCTAAATCTGAAAGAAGGAAGTTTTCAGATTTGTACAGTGAACTTCTACCTCCCTCAGGCTTTTGGAAATTACTTTTCTCATAGAGAAATAACCATACTATAACTTTGAATATTCTCTATACTGTGAATCATGCTTTTCAGATCCTTTTAGTAAGAAAGAATTCTTTTTCTTTCAATAAAAAGAATTGGTTCCACCTACATTTTCTTTGGGGACTCCATGATTGCTGTCAGAACAGAAACCTCAAGTGTACCTCCAATACTTGTTAAAAATAAACTCTATTATTAATTACCTGTAAGAAAAATTACAGTGCAGAAGTACCAAAAACAATTGGCTGTGAAATATGTTTTTCATTGCAATGTATGAAACTATACTGAATGGATGAAACTGAAATTCTTTTCTTTTTTTTCTTTTTGGTGTGTTGAAAGACAGACTTACTGCCACTTACTTTGTTGATACCACAGGTCTTAAAAGGAAATTGTCTGACAAGAAAGTATGTAAACTGGCAACTGAGATTTGTCGTTATTCAAATCCCATGACTCATTCCATAGGCAATAAAATTTTCCTTGTTCTTGAATTTTATTTTGATATCTATTTGCGCCACTCATCATTCATAGTATTAATTATGAAGTCTTACTTTTCCAGTTGTGTATTAAGCTATTCCTATTGAGGATACTAGGTGTTGAGGAAAAGTTCAAATTTCACCACTATCTTTTTATTCTGACAGAGCCATGGTCACTCTGCACAAAAAAGATCATGTGTTGTTTTTTAAAAGCAGAAGAGTTTCTTACTTTTTCTGAATTCTTATAGCTTGTTTCCCATGGTTGTAACTACATCTTTAAATTTGCAAATAAGTTTTGGATGAACTCAGAGAAATAACACAAGCTTACAGCCTTACGCATCACCATTATTGTTCTGTAAAAGCACATAAATCAGCTGAGCTAGTCTGGCCTGGACCGGCTTGGTAGATTAGCATTTAATAACTGGGAAGAGAATAATAAATCTGGGTAGGAAATGTGCATTCTGAGTTCCAGGCTGCTTTCTTCAAGGCTGGCTCTGGCTGTGGTCCTCAGCCTTTGGGGCTTTCCTGGCTTAACAGTAAATGACCTGGAACCATAAAGCTGTGGTTCAGGTCCTAAAGTTGTGATGTAGCTAAGGTACTGTTAATGCAGTAATTGTCTGTGTCTTTGCAGTGAACAGGTGGCAGTGTGACAGAGCACTGCCACGTCATTTGTTGCTGCCACTGACAGAGGACTCAGCATTGGGGATTGGACCCTGCTGCCAAATTCAGGGTGGGCTGTAACTGTATGATGCCTCTCTCCTTCCCCCTTCTGGAATGCTGACAAAAGGTGAACAAAATAAAAGTTTTGTGTTCTCTGTGTACGGATAAAGGTCTTGTACAGGCTAAAGGTGGACAGGTAGCATGCCCTGCATTTTTCTTCTGTATCGTTGAATTTAGTCAGAATCTAGTAGTGTGAGGATTTGAACTTGGAGGAGGAATTGGAACTAGGATTGTACCTTACAGACAACTGTGCAAATGCAAATTGGCTATGTGCTCCTAACTGGGAAATGGAATTCTGTTTCAGTTTGGACTGGTACACTAGAAATACCAGTTTTGTCTCCTCACACATTTTCAAAACTCTGGCCTCTTGTTTCACTTAGAAGCTTGAACATTTCCTCAATTTTGACCTTGGCCAATGAAAAAAAAGTTGGCACTCATAAATGTAATAGTGTATTCAGAGTTTCTCTATTTAAAATATGTGCTGCAGGAGAAGGAGACGGGTAAGTCATTACTTTTTCTGATAACTCATTAAAAAGGAGGAAAATATTTGGAATGCTCCGCACCAAAATGCAGTGAGTTTTCTCATGTCTGTTCCTGACTATTCACTTTAGTCATGTTGAATATAAAGTCAGGTTTATTGACTGCACATCACAGTTTTCAAGTGGAAAGTCAAAATGCAAAAAGCTGCTACTGGAAGCAGTGATGAATTTAGAGGAAAGCAACTGGGCCAATTGATTAAGGCCTTGACGAGGACAGAGAGGTCTGCTGACCACAGGAGGTGATAGTGGGAGTCATGTATCTCACCATGTGGACTGAGAGAGGATCCCGAGGTTGGCACTGGTGTGAAGTCATATCACAGAGAATGTCTGGGAAGCTGGGCAGAAAAATGGTGAAAGATGCAGGAAGGGGAGATGTCTTGATGTTGCAGCCATTGGCCCATAAGATGATTTTGGGAAAATTGTTTGTCTATGCTTGCTTACCTGCCTCAAAAGTGGCAATATTTTTTTATATGAAGTGCTTCTTCATTGTTTCAACATTGTTCAGATTTTTCTCAGCTTCAGTTATTTTAAAGTCACTGAAAATCTTTAGCTGTAGAAATGTTGAGCTGTTTTATTGCTAGCTAGCTAGACACAAAAAAAGGCTGAATGAATGTTAAAATTGAGTCCCAGACACTGATGGCTAGAAGAATGTTGTAGATGCATATATTTTCACATCTAGTGAAACCCTTACATAGGATTGGTAAATTGAGTATTACTAAGATTAGCCTGGCTCTTGTGAAATGCAGGAATAACAGCTGGCTTTACAATTTCAGAGATGTTATAGAAATCTTGTACCTTCACATTGATTGTCATCTCGCAATTTTAAGTCAGGCTTTTCTGTTAATTTTTGGCGCTGAGGTATCTTTCCATTCTCAAATAAAAGATTACCTATTTAGAAAGGATAACAGGATTTTCATATTTCTTGTCCAGTTTCGTCACCCCTTGAGGACAGAAGATGTGATAAACTCCTTGTTGTTCTCATACATTTGGTAGATACCAGATGAAAACATAACATTTGAGTTACGGGCGAAGTTATAGGCCTGTCACAAAACAGTAGTGTTATGCTGGGCCACCGTCCTGTAGTGAGGCAGAAAGATTTGTGAACCTTTCTGCTTTTAAACTTTAATGTTGTTACACTGGAATTAAAAATAGTTACTCTACTTGATAAGCATGAGAGTACTGTGGCTTACACTAAGCAAAGTGCTGTTAGCTAGCGGTGGTCAGTTATAAATTAAAAGAAGGATAGTTTTATTTTTTCAATGTGCTTGTCACTGTTATTGTGACTTCTGCTTCAAAATGGTTTTGGATTGATCAAAAATATCCTTGTGTCTCTACAGAGGAGATCTAAGAAAAGTTTTGGTGTTTCCCTTTGGGAGTATCACGTTGCAAACTACTGCTTACTGACTTGTGCAAAACCAGGAGCCAGAGTTCAGTGTCCCGTGTGAAGCTTGAACAGCACAATTCTGCAGAGTACTTGGGCAAGAAAGGAAGGAAAGCTGACAACTATTATGCACCAGAACTACTAGTCTGCATAATTATTTTTCTCCCTGTTTTGCTACTCTAAGGTCTTACTAATCATAACTACCATTATCTAGAGGGCCCAAGTGATTGATTTCTTTCCCTATCAAAATTTATTTTTAGAAATATGACCCTGAAACATCTGAAGAAATCAGAAATTTTCCCCAGAACTGCTGCTTTGGCATGAAACTTTTGTAGTATTACTCACACAATTTCAGAGAATGGAAATGCCAAGATGGGTGTTATAATCCCCTGGACACAGCATTCCTCAGCATCAAGAAGAGTGGTGGTGTCAGGATTCTCCTCTGCAGTCTCTCAGTATTGTTTGAGTACTGAATGTATGTACATGAAGGCAAAAGCTGGAGCTGATGGCATTTAAACTGGCTCCTGCAGAACTGCCTAACATAACTGCAAATGAACTATTGATACTCAAAAAAAAAAAGTTTATACATAACTTTAGTAACTGTCTGATAATCACTGCAAAGCAAGGGCTTTTTGCTATTATAACATATATATCCATAATTGTATGCTGCAAAGTCTCATTTTATTTGTTAAACTCTTTCCTTTAAGGAGCTTTTTTGAAAAAGCTAACTTGCCCAGTAGGAGTATATGGGCATATGGATTTCTTTCATTCTTATACTTCTGAGATTAAAATTTAAGCCAGTGCTACTAGGAATTGAGTTGCCTCATCCCTGTAAACTCCACTTTCTGAAAAGCCAGTAAGAAGATCTCAGCAATAGAATTTTCATTTCACTTAATGCACAGTAAACTTCTCAAGGGACATACTAAATAACAAACAACTTCTTTTGTTGGAGCACTGAGTATCCTGGTAACAAATCAGTTATCAAACAATATGTATCAGATCTCTGGTTGGATTTTTCGGCAACAATAACAATTATAATACCACATGATAGTTTTCATCTTTTAGAGGGGTATTTCGTGAGACTCTGAAATGAAAGTCCCTATTTTTTGAGGTACTATATATTTTAAAACTACGCAATCTATTCTTTATTTTCCAGATATCTTGACATAGCTGTCTGTCTTACACCTTTTACGTGGAGTTTTTGTTCAAAATGGTGTTTAGCATAGCAAATAAATTCAATTACATGTCCTGCAGAAACTGAAGACTTTCTGAGGGAGTTCAAAACTGAGCTGGAATTTTGTGATATAGTTGTTCTTTTTAGCTCTTGCAATGCAGAGAAGCTCATACTGCCAAGTCACCTATTAAGTGCTTAAACAGTAGCCTTTATTGACGTTTTTTGAGCATTGCAGATATCTAGCATTACACTATCTAATGCCTTACAATTTACCTATTTTAAAAAGACATCTGCTGTGCCGTGTTGTTGAATGTTGCCAAGTTTGATTGCTAGCCAAGGCCTGTTTGTCCTTTAGTCACTGACAAATTCGTGACTGTGTTCCAGAGATGTGACAGATAATCAGCTGCCTCATGGCATTGGTAAAAGGTAACCCTGACCTTTCCTACAAATAATTAGTGTCAATTATACTCCCCACCTACATCCTTTTTGCCACTGCAATGGAAAAAAAAAAATCAGGCTTTTCCTTATTTTGTTCTAATAACATACGTAAATTTAGCAATCCAGTGCCAGAATTTTCTGCATAATTTGAATATCAAAATACATCAGTCTGGGAAACTACTGTAGATTTTGTTTGCTTAGGTATTCTACCTCTTGTAGGATGTTAGGCTACTGATTTCTGAAAAGATAAGGTACTTGAAAGAAATTCCAGATGAGGAACAAATCAGCTGAAGTGGTCTTGGGTGGATGTTGACTTTACCTGTTGATTATTGGCAGAACACTTGAAAATTATTATTACACCAAACCAAATATTTGAAAATAGTATAGTGAACTAATTTCATTTTATAGACATTAACTGCATAGCTCTGAAGATCCCAAGAGCGTTGTTAACACCCTTCTGAAACTTTGCTTCAGACCTGGTTTTTCCATTATGTTTCCTTTTTATAATAAGCAAGAATGTCATTGCGATCCTACTCTTGAAAAGTCAGTTACAAAGGGCAGAGGTCTGGCATTTGTGATTCTGAATTCCTTTGGTTCATGTCCCTGGACATGCATGGGGATAAAACTGCATACAGCTGTGCTAGGTGGCTGATTAGCTGGAAATTGGATTTTTCCTCCCAAGTAACTTTCATGTGGTTGAAAATTCTGAAGCTTTACTACATATCAGATGTAGCCTGATTTAGTATAGAAATCTATCATTCATAAGGTTTTTCTGCCATTGGTGCAAGAGCCATTTATTGAGCATCTTAAATTATAGCACTTAAATTATTAGCTCATGTTCTTTCATTTCTCAAAAATCATGATAAATAATAGAATTGTATACAGGGGTTTACTCTTTTATAGAGTTTTATGCCTTTCATTTAATATTTACTGTGAAAGAGAACAATTAAGGCCTTAATCAGCAGAATTACAGTTCCACCTTCTCTTACCAAGGATTTTTCCACTACTAAATATTATTTCTAAAACTGACATTGTTTGCCTTTGTCTTTCCTAAGCTCAAAAAGTGTAAATTCTCTTCTTTGCCTGTGTTTCTTTATGGAAAGGTTAATTATGTTGACTGCATCAACTGCATGGGCAAGAAGCTATAAAAACATAAGCATTGCAAACCAATTGAGTCATCTGATTCAGCTTAGTGCAATGCAATGCATGCTGCTTCTTATCTACTTTATCCTGTCTTTCCTTGGGGCCACATAAGTCATTTATTCCGACCGATGTGGGAAATAACATTGGACACCACCTCTGACAGTGAGTGGTGAATGCCCAAGGCACACATGCATTATGTGGTAGTGTACTCTTCATCTTGGATTTAGCCTGCTAAAGAGTTGGAAGATAGGCTGCCAAGTACCAGAGGTGTTTCACTGTGCTGTTTTTACTCTTTCACTAGTAGGGTAGTCAGTAGGGTAGTTTCAGTGGATCTTGACCCTTAACAAGTGATGCTTCTTGTTATAAACTGTAAATTCATCAGTGCAAATCTCAAATCATCAGTGGGTAGGGAGTATCTGTTTTTAATCTGTATGTGGTGCTGTCCTTTAAAACCCTCACCCTGTTTTTTCTGTTTTCAAGTATATTAGTTGCTATGGAAACAACATCAATGTTGTGAGCTTCTAAATCTTGAATACATTTGAGTTGCCTTGTTTGCTTTCCTCTTGTTTATGAATACAGTGGGCTTTTTCCTCCCACACTGTATCTGCACCTTATTTCAGAAAGTGATGTTGAACAACCTCTCCACTGCTGCTTCCTTAAAGTTAAATGCTAGGAGTCTGTAGTATCCAACCATTCTTATATCAGAGATTCTGATATTACTTTTTGGATTTATGCTGATCTCACTCTGATTCTATTCAGAGAAATCAAAGATCAAAATTTTTATGCCAGGGAGTAATAAATATGTATAGTAATTGAAAAACAAAAACTTGGGCAATTGTTTTTTCTTGTATCACAGAATAGTTGAGGTTGGAAGGGACCTCTGGAGATTGTCTGGCCCAACCCCCCTGCTTTAGCAGGATCAGCTAGAGCCAAATGTCCAGGATGATATCCAGAAGGCTTTTGAATATCTTCTATAACAAAGATGCAACACCCACTGGGCAACTTGTGGCAGCTCTCAGTTACCCTTACATTAAAAAAGTGTTTTCTGATGTTCAGACAGACTTTTCCATGTTACAGTTTGTGCCCATTGTCTCTGATCCTGGATACCACTGCATGCAACCTGCACTCAGTGCACATGCCCTCCCTTCGGGTGTGTGCAGATAGATGTAGATGTAGATAGATAAGATTCTGGCCCCTGCCCCCCACCCACCCTCTCCCAGCTTTCACTGGGCTAAACAGTGCCAGGTGTGTCAGCTGCTCCTCACAGGAGGGATGGCTCTTTTAGTCATCTGTATGTCCCTTGGCTGGAGTCTCTAGTGTGTCCATGGCTCCTTGTACAGAGAAGCCCAGAGCTGGAGACAGGACTGCAGCTCTGCAGGGGTGGCCTCACCAGCACTGCAGAGAGAAGGATCACATTCCTGTTGGAATATTTCAGCTTTCCCCTCTCTAGATGAAATTTCTGTGATAAACTGTTAATGTGAGGTACCTGATGAAAAACTGGCAGCAGACTTTTTAAAATAAACATGTTTCATAATTTTATACCTATTGCTTGAACACTATTCAAGACCAAAAACTTAAGACAGAGTTGGAAGTCACTTCAGGCTAAAAGGAAGTGAATGTTAAATCCAGTTTAGGAAGCCAAACCATGGCTCAAGCTAGAAGGCAATTGTAATCTAGAAGCATTGTAACAAAAAAGCTGATTCACTTCCTAGAATATAGGATATATTTGGCAGGTGGTTTGCTAAAGTTACTAATGTGTTATGTTATACTCCAGAGAAAATAAACAAGCTACCAAAAAAGTACAAACTGTTAACCTCTAAGTGGAGGTAGATGCTGCTATTTGTTTAAGCAATTCTGGAATGCTTTGGCATTGTTTCACTTCCTAGCACAAAAGAAGAAATGACCTCTTCATGAAAAGAATGCTGTGGATAAGCTGGTTGGTACCTTATCAACTCTGCTATTGTAGTTATGCCAGCCAGACATGTTAGTGTGACTTAGACATGCCCTGCTATGGTATTTACACTTTGTCAGAAGTGTTTTGAGATTGATTTATGACCTTATCTGGCACAGAGAGATGCTGCCAAGTTCTCAGAATTGATAAAATTTAAGTCCACTTTACAATTTTATTTAAAACTTCCTGTCTTCAAAGAACTTGGAAAAATATGATGGTTTGCTGCCTTTATCATACCTGTTTGCTGCTGATGTTCCCATTCATCTACTCTTCTCAAATCTTATTGCTTCTAAGAAATTATCTGAAATACCATAGCTACTGGCATTTCTTTCAGACACATTTGAGCTTAGGTTTTAAAAGTAACTTTTCCAGGGGGATTGTGAAGGTAAGAAAATGCTGCATGCAAGGTGTGTAGATTCTAACTGTAATAAAGGGCAGACCTTTAAATGTTCTCTGGCTAGCTCTGAGGAGAGTCAGAGAGAGACAGGGCTAGCCCAACATGCTCTCTATCACTTAATAAGCCAATCTAATCAGGCAAGAACAGCTCTTTTGAGATGAGAGCCACAAGTATGGTCATGTCTAGGGAGGTGTTCTCTATTTTTAGTAAGCTGATTCTCAGCATGGTGCAATGTTGAAAGTAAGGGGTGGGGAAGCTGGCAAGAGATCATTTGGGGTAGATTTTTTTACTTAATTTCTTTTCAGTTTTTCCTATGCCAGACTGAACAACATTAGATTGGTTCAAGAAGTATTTTAAGAAGTATACTTACTGTTTGCTGGTTAGTAGTGCTGCAAGGGGTAGAAAAATAAAACATGCAGGTGGCTGAAAGAGAATGAGGCTACAGGGAAAAAAGAATATAGATATGAACAAATAGATTTTTTTTAAAAAAAAAAGAGCAAAAATACACATCCTAATTATTAGCAATGACTCAGCTATCTCTAGATAGTTCAAGTTGTACAGAAATAGAACAGTTTTAATTGATTCTTGTTGGTTTGAGTCTTTGTGCCAACCAGGCCTGAGGTAGGATTGATAAGGAGGTCTAGGCAGGTTGTAAAAGTCTCTTGCAAAGTATTTGCAAGTATTATGGGCAGCTTGTGAAAATCAGTGTTTCTGCCTCATTTTCCCACCAACAAACTCTACTTCCTGCCATTTTTTTCCATTTCTTGCAATTGATATTCTATAAATTTAGCAATTAAATATTAAGAATTGTTTCTCAAAACAGAGAAGAAGAATGCATATCTGAATTAACAGAGTATGAAAGAGCAATCCATTAAAGTTACCATAAGGTGAGTGAGGAGAGGAAGTGATATGAAGCAAGCTTTTGAAATGAAAGGACAAAAAATTTGGCATACAAAGGTCTCAGGCTTTCTGGCAGCTGCTCTCAAGGAGTTACAAAGCTGAAGCAGTCATTTAAGGAAGAGGAAGTGATATCAGTGGAGAAGGAGCAGCTCAGCAGGACGGTGGCAATAGCAAAGGGATGTGGCTTTAGGTTTTAGGTAAGGAGAAGGTGATGAAGAATAACAATAGAGGAGTAGGTAAAAGTTTCAGATTTATGTATTATAAATGGAGGGAAGAGGAGGCTTGGAGACTGACAGCTTATCTTCCTAAATATCTAACAGTGATGTTTTAGACATACTCAACATTTTCAGCATAGAGGCTGTTGGTGTCTAAGCAGGGGGAATAACCTTTGTCCTGGGTATTTGTTTATTTGCTTCCTCTGTAAATTCCAGTATGTAGGAACTTCTCATTGAGAAGTTAATACAATTTTCACTTTAGAATTCTGTTTGCCCTACCCTTGTAGAAAAGATGGGAAAACAGTTCCCCTTCATTACATAACTATCAATTTTGAATTTGTACTTTCATACACAAGTGTAGAATATGCAACAAGACTTCATCATGTATGCTACCAAGTTTGGTTTTCCAATAAATTGGGAAGCAAAAATTTCTAGCACTGTTAGCAACTCAAGCTTCTGTGCATTTTGACAGAACATTGTTGCTGAGACTGGCTTTTAGGGCTCTCGAGTTCACAATGGAGACAAAACTTGGGGTTTTTTGGGTTCTGGAAACTAGGTGGCTTGGGGTGTTTCTTCAGAACTTAATCTGAACTCTTGCTTAGGGTTATGAATTAGCATAGTTATTTAATGGAACTGTCAGTACATGACACAGTCAGGACTGGAAAACTTTCAAGTACAAATTGACCAGATAAACTATTAATTGTCTTGACAATATCCTTGACATTCTCTGAAAGCACAGTGCATTTCAGTAGCAGTTTCTCATTTTTCATTTTGCTTTAGATTACAGTTCACCTCTTGGTGCTATTTCCAAAATTCTAAGGATAACTTTAAGACACTTCCTTTCTCTCTGTTAGTTTTGTTTTAAAAGTTTGCTATTTTCTCTTAAGACTGCACATTTAAGCATTCATTTTGGGGGGAACCTTGAATATTATGTCTTTGTGAGCTCAAGTTCACCATTCATTTCTCAAATACTGTCCTAAAAATCAGAAAATGGAACATTCGTCCATACTATAGTTCTCCTGATTTAATATCTGTTCAGTACATCATAAAATTTGAGATGTTTTCTTGGGATAAGTGAAAACAAAGTATATATGTGTTATAGTAAATACATATATTACTTTAAAACTTATGTTAAATAGTCCAATTTCATAGCCAAGCAAAGAGAAAAGAAAAACAATGAGTCTCTCAGATTCTTTTACATCTTCTTTAAAATGCAGCAAAAATTAATCCAAAACTGTATGTCCAAACAGCTAAAAAGCAGCTTAATGAAATTTTCGTAATTTGTATTTCAGATTAGGCAGTTATACCTTCACTGTTGCCTTTTTACTAAATTATATAAGAAAGTAAAATACTAAATGTAGGATAGGAAATAGTGTGAAAATTGCTCCAGGAATTCAGTAGCATCTTTAATCCTGGTGTAAAACATGAGGGATCTAGTCTTATTAGGTTAAGACTCTTTCATCTCTAATTAATTACAAAAGGGCTTCAGGGTTTCCTTTTAAAATTTTTAAATATTTGTTTTTAAGAAAATCAAAATTACTTCTCTCTTCTATTTTATGGCTGTACTACGTGTAATGAGGAATGTGTCTCAAAGGGCAACTGTGAATAATAGAATATACTTCTTATGATAAGACTTTCCCAAATACAGTCTAGAAAATGTTTCTGCAAAGCTCCTGTGATTGTGTTAAATGAACGGCACACCTTAAATACTTAAATCAACTCTTTTCTCTATTCAGTGTAGATAGAATTTTCTGTCTGCATGTTGCCAAGTATCCAATTGAATCCACAGTACAGAAAATTGATCAGAGTTGTTATTGGTGAGAACCTGAAAATACAAAGCCAATAACTAGAGTTTTACTCAGTGTTCGGAAGCTGGAGGAGCTACAAACAAGTTTGATCCTGGATAAAATTAACTCTTTATGTCTGAATTCCAGTTCACTCTTGTACAGGTTGTGTCTCAGTTAAATATAGTAATGTCTTGGGAATTGGATATCAGAGCTTTTTTTCATCGGCTTGTCATCACCTGGAACCTTGGAAAAACAATGTTAACAAGTCTTTACTTCAGCATACCCTCCTACTAGTATTCATTGTGTTTATCTACTGCTTTGCATCTAAGCAAGTTGACCAAACAAAATTAATTTTTTTTTTAAATCAGTCTTTTAAAATTTGAGATGTTTGATAGACAATGATTTCTTTATGATTAGAACAGTCCAATTTGCCTTTATAAGTCTTTCTCATTTCAGTGCATCATCAAGCGATTACAGAAATTGAATGAGGGTCAGAAAGATCTGTAATTGTTAATGATATTCAGGATGGCTGAACACTAGGTGTTTTTCTACTTGGAGAGTTAATATAATTGCAATGCAAAGCAATAAAAAAAAGGCTGGTTTTAATATAGTATTTGCTTCTTAACTTAGGATCTGCTCTTTTGATATTTCCTGTCCATGAGTGACAATGTCTTTTAATATTTGTTATAGTTCATGCTTTCAAAACCATTTTAGAACACAAATTAATTATTCATATACCAATGAATTTTAATGAATTCTATGCAAATAACAGTTCTTGAGTTGATGTAAGAATTAAATGTTGCCTTAATGGAGGTATATGTTTTATATTTTTATGGAGCTGGTTTGAGACAGCTGGAAACTAGTTTGTGAAGGAAAATAGCAGGAAAGGCTAAACTACAGTGGTGAATGATATGCTGATACAAGTATCCATAGATAAGGCTGAGAATAATCCCTGTTATTTCTGTCAAAACTGAAGATTTTTAGCAATGTTCAGGTGAAGAATGGATGAATACTAGTTTTCTTTCAGCTCTGATTGTTCTGATAGGAGCAACTGTCCTCCAGGTACTACAAGTGAGATCAGGAAGCTCATTTGAATTAACGTGGGAGTAGGATTTGAACAAAGATACCAAATGATGTGTTCTATTTTCAGCTCTGTTCTAACACAGCAGGCAAGTGGTTATCTTTAAGCACTTAAATACTCATTGTAGGGTCAGTATGACTCTATGCCTTGCACTTAAATTTTTATATAAGGGGAGCATGCCAGCAGCCGCTATTTCAGCTGCTTTCCTAGAAACACAGACATACCAGTGTAACTGAGCCTTGGGAGACTACCAGAGGTTATTCAGTCTCACAGCTGCACTGCGGGTCCAGTTTACATCCTTTGATGCTATGATTTTAGTGGGTTTTGCAGGAGAAATTTTGTGACCATGCAGAGCATGCATCAGAAACTGTTTCAAGGACTTCTGTGGAGCCTTTAGGTAAACTCAGGTTAGCTTCTCACACTTTGTGCTTTAATTTTTTTGCTGAATTGGAGCTATAATCTGCACTTGGGTTAAGCCTCTTCTAATTTCTGCCTAATCACTTATGAAACTGCAGAGAAAGAAAGGTTGCATGTGCGTGTATATTGTTAAGTCCCATGAGATACTACAGGAAAAAGCTGCATGACCCATTTCTGGATAGAGGTGTGCCTGCAGTACAGACAGAATTCTAGATCCCTAAATATTGAATTATGAACTCACAATCTTAAAGTATTTTTTATTGAAAAAATTTTAAAAAATTTTATGAATATACTTCCACTGTACATTAAGGTGTCTGCATATGTATAGATACACAGATATGGACAAACATCTTGAAACCTTTCCAGGCTGTAACATATTGTTTTAAAACCCATGGCCTCTGTTTCCAGAAGCTATTTTATCCTGTCTCTGGAGAGTATTATGATAGTAACCACACTTAGTGCAATAGGGATATAAAACCAGTTTGTGTCTTCCCTTACTGAAAAGCATTTTTAATTTTTTTTAAAGTCAGTGACTTTATCAATGCATTAAAATGAAAGAGACTGGGTGTCCAGTCTGTTTCATGTTGCTTATTAACAAAAAAAGTTAGTGAAGCAATCACGGTGAAATGGTATTCTTGTAATGCATGCTGGTTTTGTTTTAATACTTAGCATGTAAATAATCACTTCACTAGTTTAATGTTTTCTGGGCAAAAGCTTCAGAATTGGGTTGCCAAAGCAGCAGACATCCATTTCTGATAAAAAAGTACTGTTGAACAGTAGTCATGGCACAGAAAGTACGTGTTTGAATCATGGGAGCTGGGGGTACTTTCAGCTGATGCTAACACAGACTCTTCACCCCAGCTGCAGTTTGAGAGATGTGGATATTCACCCGTCTTTTTAAAGAAGGCTGACAAAGAAACAAGACTAAATCAGCGTTACTGTTGAAGCGCCTATTTAAATATCCTGGAATGTTTCAGCTCCAACACCTCAGAAATCTAAACAGAATTTACCTACTTGTTTCCTCATGAGCCCCTCCTAGGTCACTTTCATGGAGCTCAACACCCACTTTAAGAGAAACTGGTCCTTAGAAAAAGGAAAAGAGGGCAAAGATAAGGGAAGAAATCTGTAAAATCCACCCAAGTGGACCTTAGTTCTCTGCCCAGGACTCCACTGTGGCACTGTGACTGCCCTTGGATCCTGAGAGCAGCAAATTCACTTGGAGCGGTGGAGCAGCACAGCTTTGTTTACAAATTGTATTCAGAGGTGAAAAATCTGCTGAATATGTAGTAAGTCGATCCCTGGCTAACATCTGGGAAGTTCTGACCAATACTCAGAACTCTTGCGTTTGAAATGCAGTATGCTTGCTTAGATATATTTAATGTTTCTAAATGATTTTCTGAGAACTTCAGGTTGAAGAGTGCTGCTTGTGTTCTTTAGCTTTTATTCCTGACTCCTTAGGCAGTTGAGATATGAGTTAATGACAGGTCTTGAAGAGTAGAATTTTTTATAAGCAGTTTTAAATTGCTCACAAATGTCTCCTTTTCTTCCTACTTCTAACTGAAATGAAAAAATGTGTTCTCCTAAATAGGATAAAATTGGTTTATATGGTGACTGCAACGTACAATCTTTGAAAGTCGTCTAACAAGCAGCAACCTTTAACCCTTTAAGCTCAATCAATGTGTTTATGAACACTAGGAATTGTGATAATGTCAGGGGTTAGCTCGTTGTGAATGAGTGGGGGCTTAGGCTTTTTTGTTGGCAAACTAGCTGACCATTGTACGATGGCTATCCCTAATGGTCATTTCCCAAGTAAGGACGGTAATTTACCCTGAGCGCTTATTCCGCGCGCTGTCAATTTTGGCGCTCCAGCCTGGCGCAGCGGCGGCGCTCCCCGGCCGCGCTCGCACGGTAATTTGCAGCCCCGGGCCCGGGTCGCTCCCGGCGCTGCCCGTGCCCGGCGCGGCCCCTCCNGCCATGGCTCCGGCAAGCCGGGGGAGCCCAATGAGCGCTCTGCGGCGGTGCCGACGGGACCAGCCATTTTGCTTATGGAAAAC